>BPTQ01000001.1:306190006-306472912 GCA_019973895.1 Chrysanthemum seticuspe | reverse complement strand
AAATTCTCGTGAGTAACCTTAAAAACCTAAACCAAATTAACAAAGGAGATGAAGAAAACTGTTCTTACAACGACACGTAAAGAATTGTCAAGAACTGACATTTGTAAACACTTGTAGGAGTTTTCAAAAGTGAACGGTACATAGGAGTAAACCACAAGGGTAGCAGTTGAACAAAGAAGAGATTTGTGGCTAAAGAAGAATGACAAGCTTAGGGTGAGGGCAGTTTGTAGAGGAAAGATACCAAATTTTACATCTGATGGGCCAGCTGATGGGCCAGAAGTAAAGGGTAAGCCCATTAAGTCCAAAAAAGCTAGTGGATCTAAAATTAGGTCAAAAGGTGTCTCTATTAAACATAGCGAGCCTGAATGCCCTTGGTCTTTGCAGTGCTCGAAGTTACCAAATGAGGATACATGGCAAGTGAAAACTTTTGAGGATGTTCACAAATGTTTACAGTCAAGAACTGTTAAGAAATGCACAGCAACATTCTTGTCAAAAGAAGTAGAGGAAACAATTAAACCAAATCCAAAAATTCCAATGAGTGCTCTTAAAGATCAGTTGCAGAAAAAACTTGAAATTGGTATTTCAAACCAAAAAGTGCAAAGAGCTAAGCAGATGGCCAGAGAAAGAGTGATTGGTGATTATACAAAGCAGTATGCACAGCTGAGAGATTACCTTATTGAGTTACAAAAACAGAATCCTGATACAACTGTTAGGATTGATTTAGAAAGACCAAATGACCCCACAGTTCTTGAAAGGAAGTTCAAGAGGGTTTATATTTGTTTAGGTGCTTTAAAAGAGGGTTTTAAGAAAGGTAAGAGAGATTTGTTGGGGTTGGATGGTTGTTTTTTGTCTGGTCCTTTCCCTGGTCAAGTGCTGACAGCAGTAGGGGTAGATCCTAACAATGGAATTTACCTACTTGCTTATGCAATTGTGGAGGCTGAAACAAAAGAGTCTTGGAAATGGTTTCTTGATTGGCTTGGTGATGATCTCAATCTATTCAGTAACTCAAACTTTACCTTCATAACTGATAGGCAAAAGGTATGATTACTAATTACCTTTTTTTAAAATTATTTTAAGTTTTATTGTTATCTCAACATGTGTACTTGTTTTATATTAGGGTGTGATACCAGCAATTGCAGAGACTTTTCCATGTGCTGAACATAGGTACTGTGTAAAGCATATTTATGACAACATGAAGCTGTCATGGAGAGGGCAGATGTACAAAGATTTGTTATGGAAGTGTGCCACCTCTACAACTGTTCAGATGTTTGACATAAACATGGAAGCATTTAAAGCTCATAAGGAAGAGACTTATGAGTGGTTGAAGAAGATTCCACCACAACATTGGTCTAAAAGTCACTTTTCTGGTATGTTTAATTGGTATATCATCTGATTCATAAATTGTAAAACACTCTAACATATTCATTTATGACATTGCAGGCAAGGCAAAGTGTGATGTCCTTTTGAACAACATGTGTGAAGTTCTCAACATGCAACTTGTAGATGGAAGGGACAAGCCAATCATCACCTGTTTGGAATACATAAGAGAGTACCTTATGAAAAGGATAGTAAATGTTCAAAAGGTAATAAGCAAGACTGATGGCCCTCTTACCCCTCATGCTGCTAGGATTTTCAAGACAATTGTTAAAGCAGCAGGACAATTGAAGGTAAGATACACATTTGAATTCCTTAACATGTTGAATTTGAATTTGTAATAATTCAATAGTTAATTTCAATAATTTTATAGGTTCAGTGGAATGGGGGTGAATTGTATCAAGTAAATGGTCCTTGGGGTGACCAGTGTATAGTAAGCATCAAGGATAGAACTTGTAGTTGTAGAATGTGGGAATTGAGTGGGATACCCTGTAAACATGCAGTTGCATCCAAATGGAATATGGCTACCAATGGAATTGAAACTGCCATACCAGAGTCTTATTGTCATCCATGTCATTGGCTTTCAACATGGGAAGATATGTATAGGTCTAAGATTAATCCCACTAGATCACCAGAGTTTTGGGATAAGTGCAATGTTCCAAATACAATTATCCCACCAGATCATCACCCCCAAATTGGAAGGCCTAGGAAAAAGAGAAGAAAGAGTGCTGCTGAACTTGCAGATATAATGGTAAAAGGTTCCAAATTAAGTAGGTCAGGAAAGAGTGTGACTTGCAAACTGTGTAAGCAAGTTGGTCACAACCAAAGAAGCTGCAAGGGTCAAAGAGATGGTGGTTCACAGAGTGCTGGTGGTGGGTCAAAGAAAGCAAGTGGTGGTTCTAAGAAAGCTAGTGGTGGTTCTAAGAAAGCAAATGGTGGTTCAAAGAAAGCAAGTGTTGGTTCAAAGAAGGCTAGTGTTGCTTTACAGTCTGGTATGGGTTCACAATCACAACAAAGTATGGTGATGTTTCAAGGTCCACAGGCTTCACAAACTTTTGTTGTGGGTACACAGGCTTCAAGTGCCCCTACTAGAGTCAGACCACTACCTTTACTCCTACAAGATTCACCATCAAAAAGGACAAAGAAATCTGCAAACAGATACAATTCTCCTTAAATATGTTTGTCTAATCAGACTTAATATGTTTCTGTTACAGACCACGGATGTTTTTCCCTTATGTCATGTTCAGTTTTTAGTTCATTTTGTGTTTTGGTATTTTGGTCTAATCTGTTATGGCCATTTCATGATGTTAAGACAATGTGTAATGATACACTAGTTATGTGTTTATGAATGTTTGTGGTCTTATGTTCTTATACAACCTCTGTCTAATGCATCTATGTAATGTCTTTAACAACCTCTGTCTAATGCATCTATGTATGCTACTACTATGCATCTATGTATGCAATATGAAATAAAAGTTAAAGACTACTTTATTTGTCAAGTTAAAACTGCTCATTTTTCATTCATATTAACCCAAAATACAACTTGACTATCCACTACACTGTCTTGATTCTTTTATCTTGACTACCACTACAACTTGACTGCCACTACAACTTGACTATCACTTTAACACTAAATAAAGGAAAAACAACAACCAACTGATAATCAACCACATCTTGATTCTTTTAGCTTCATTAGCTTTTTCAAGTACTTCTCTTTGTAGCCGATTCATTGAATTTAGTAGACCAGGAATGATTTGCACAGCCCTATCACACATAGGAGGATCATACCAATCTACTATCCCACAATTTGATACCTATAAACCAAGTCCAAAAATTAGGTCAAATTAGGTCAAATTGGGGGTTTTTTGAAAATACAAAATTGAAGACTTACTCTTTTACTACAACAATAAAATCTTCTTCCGGGGTTAGTAGGTGTCCATGATGTTTTGATAATGGCTATTGATCCACAACGACTGCATCTCACCATCATTGATGTTTGTGTGTGTGTTTATGTTGTGTTTGTTTTGCAACGGGTAAAAAAAATGAAAGAATAACATATATAAGTATTAACCAAACATAGAAAGACTAAATTGCCCCCAACTTATTAGACACGTCACCAGAAAACTTGGTCAACTGACGGATAAGTTGGTCAAGGGACCAAACCCGTATGGGTTGAAAACCACGGGGACCAAACCCGATGAAATTAAACCACAGGGACGATTTTCGAGTGACCCGGCAAACCACAAGGACGATTTATGATATTTACTCAAAAAACTATGAGACATAATTTAATAAAAAAATAGCAATTAACTAATTTGAGTTAATTGCATTTTTAGTTCCTGGGGTATGACCAAATTGCATGTTTGGTCCCTAAAACTTTGAAAGTACAATGATAGTCTTCATTTTGAAGTTTGGATTGCAATTTTGGTCCCTGGGTAAAGTGAAATGACTAAAATACCCTTTGTCCTATTCAGAGAAGACAAGGGTAGTTTGGTCATTCACACGGATTAGGGACCAAAAATGAAATCCAAACTTCAAAATGGGGACTATCATTGCACTTTCAAAGTTTTAGGGACCAAACTTGCAGTTTGGCCATAACAAGGACCAAAAATGCATATAACTCAACTAATTTTGAAAAGAAAAAATAATTTCTCAACACACCAAAAGAGTTGTTTTGCTCCTTATCTTTTCAACCACCATTATTTTCCATTGAACTTGATAATAAGTGTGTATTTGCTGCTCAATATTTTTAGATCTTTAATTTTGGTACGTGGTGAGTTAATATAGAAAAAGTTTGTTAGTTTTAAGAATTATTATGTTAAATACCAAGTGCAAAGGTGCAAATACAATCTAAAAGAACAATGTACTAAAGCAAACATTTAGCAGACCTCTAAATGATTTAAAACAACAACTAAAACTGTGTACAAAATTTCTTACAAGTAGCTTGTCAAAAGTTGTATAAGAAATGCTAATGTAAGCCTCAAGTTAGAGCCACCCATGCCTAGTAAGCGAGTTTAACGGAGGAATGACAAACTTGCACAAACAACTCATGTTTAGTGGCAAATAAGGGTGGTTGAAAAAATGAGTGGCAAAATTACTCTTTTGATATATTTTCAATGGCAAATTCGCTCATTTATCCACATTAGCAATTACCTACTCATGATAGTTATATAAGGTGATTTATTGTTAATGCAACCTTCATCCAAACATCACCTGTTTATTAAACAGGTTGGACGAGTAGACATGTCTGTTACTCAAACTTGTTTAGCTTCATGTCCGGTTCGTATTTGTTATTGTGTCGTGTTGAAAACTGACACCCTCTATTTCTAGTATGTTCAGTTAAAACATGGATCGAATTTTAGCGTGAAGAGTAACTTTTAACTTAGATATGTGTGGTTCAATTGGATCTTTTGCGACTATTTTTGGCTCTCTTTTCTTAGGCATCCGTTACCCGAAAATGTATTCCTTATTTATGTTATGTGGAGGCAGAGGTGGACCAAGTGGGATCTCATGTACTTGTGTCGTGTGATATATGTAAGATATACCAATTTTTCCAGCAATGCATCTAGTCCAATTTATTTATTTTTATTTTTTATTTTTTATAAATTTTTTATTTTTCGTTACGAGTGTCATTATCAATGTGTCTTTTAATACCACGTCCGCCACTGTCTAGATATAACGAGTTTTTAACTAAGATGTACGTGTTTTAACTGAAGTATTTCGGTGACGGTTTATTACATTTATCATAGCCATCTTCAAGTGTGTGTCTGATAAAGTTTAAACCTTAGACTTTTTGTTTAAGTGTTAGTTACCTTGCAATTGGGCCATTTGTTGGTGATCTGTTTAGTGTTTGGTTAGTTTGTAAAGCAATAATATAAGTTGCCTTAGTTAGTTATTGTTCTAGCCGAATCCTTAAAAGATTCTTTATAATAAGAATTTAATGTACGAAAATAGAAAGTGTGTAGTTAAAATGTATCTTAGTAGTGGGAAAGTTGTATATTTCTTACTTCACAGATCATGGGAAACATTAGCTCTTGTACTTGTGATTGGCCAGCAATCAATTGGTTAGTTATTTCTTAGTGTTTGGTGTGTTGTAATCAAAGTAGAAATGGAAAGAATTATTACGATGGATTGAAAAATCTTATTTGGTTTACAACAATACAATGTAATGATTCATTACAAGTAATGAACTATTACACCAAAAATTATCATTTTCATTCCTTAGAGGTCCCATCTTTTTTTTTTCATTACGTCTTGTAATGAAATCAAAATTACACAAAAGTCTATCATTAACCAACCACATTAAATAAGTTTCCTATCATTAATGGACATTTTAGTCTTTTATTTATCGATTTCGTTTCATCCTATCATATCAACCAAACATGATTAATGACGGTAATGAATAATTACATTACATCATTTAATTCATTACATCGTTCATTCCCATGCATTTAACATTTTATTCCGTCCTACCAAACAAACACTGTGAATTTGTAAATGTTAAGTGGGGAATGGCTCTAATAAGAAGAAAATTAAAAATAAGAAGAATGAGAAATGTTTTCAACCACATAATTCAAATGAAGAATGAGAATTTCATGGGAGATGCATATCTTTTTGTAGATGTATCTGAAATATGCGGTTGTAGTTATTTCTCATTTTATTGTTATTTCTTATTTGATCCTTACTCATGTTAAGTGAGGTAAGACAAGTACAACGTTCGTGTTAAAAAAAGGTACAACGTTGAGTTAATGTAGTCTCAAAATTAAACATTCGGTAACATAAACCGAAAGAATTAAGGAAATGTGTTTCAGGTTTTGTCCCACATTGATGGCTATGCAAATACAAAAGTGGTTTATAAGTAAGATTAAGAAGCCTTTAAATATTAACAATCAAATGCCTAACTTTTCTGTGTTGTTATGGGTTTTTCATATAGGTTCTTAATTTTTTTTTATTGCACTTTCACTTTTTGCTATTATGGTAGTAATTCTTTGATGTTGTTCTCTTTTTGATGTTTGGATGAAGATGAGGCATAGAAAATTTCAATTGGTTGAAACCAAAAACGGTAATTCTGTCACTATTAATATATACTAGCAGGGTATCCGCCCAATGCGGCGGTGAATACTCTGTGACTATATTTTGCGGCGAGTAAATGTTATTCGGTTACACGTTTTTTCTAAAAATAATTGTACAAATGAATGAATTGCCGTGGGCTATTACAATGTTTTGAATTGGTGTTGTTATAATGTTGTGTATTTAATTTTCAGGAAGATAGCTGAATTTTAAAGCTATGTATTGAACTAATAGCAAAGTTAATACAATTAATAGCTAAATTACTACAATTTTTGTAGTCTAACTTATTTTGAAATATGAGACTTCCTTTTATAGCAAGTTTGTAGGCCTCTTTTTTTAAGATTTTCTTTTATAGAAAGTCCTAAATACATTATAAGGTAGTATAGAAATTCGAAGTCCCTCGAACCATTTTTTGCAAACCAAACAGATTACTGGACTTCAAATCGAGGTATTAAAAACTCTTCCATGTTTAAAAACTAATGAAATTCAAAAAACCATGTATTTGAAATCAGCAAACCAAACGCCCCCTTACGGTTTTGTCTTCTAAAAATTGTTAGAAGAAGGAATTAGTGCTCATGGGTTGCATCTAGGTTTAAAGCATTATATTTCATCTCTAACATAACGAACACACACAAAAAACTATGAGGCATACTTTAAGAAACAAATAACAATTAACTAATTTTGAAAAAAATAAAAATATTTTACACTATTCATCAACTAATCATAAATATTAACAATTAACTGCTCGTGATAGTTATGTAAGGTAATTTATGTCATTAAGCGTACACAAAGTGCAAACTACGTTGTCCGTTTTTTCATAAAAAACAAATGAAAAGAATTACAATATCAACTAAACAAACTACATTCGCTTTTTGTTCAACACTATTTAACCAATCCAATATAATTCCTATCCACTAAACTCTATTTTGATTGGTTGAAACCACAAATGAACAATTATTTTGAGATATTCAAAATGAAAAAGCGAAAAATGATTTTTGAACTAAAGGAGTAACATTTTGAGAATATTGAGAGATAAAACACTCGTGGTTTAACTAATGAACCATCATTTTTATTACTCTCTCGTAACATAACTACATTTAAGTAGGTGTATCGTGATGCGTCAAAAGAGCTTCATAGCCAAGCACAGCCAGAAACAACACAACGCCAAAGAGAAGAAAATGTTGAGTAGGTTAAGTATAAGGGTGATAACAATGGAATTAAATCATTTGAAAACCAAAACATACAAATTAGAAAACCAAAGGAACGAGCTTGAATTTGACATTGTATACCGTGAAGGACTGCATAACTCATAAGTATGGGAAGTTGGTTTTTGACATTATATATCTTGAACGACTCTATATTGTAGTGTGAAATATGTCAAATATATTAATTTTAGTAACACGTCCGCCACTGTCTATTAATAACGAGTCTTTGACTCAAATGTATGCATTTTAACCGAGGTATTCGCGTGGCGGTTTATTACATTTTTCATAATCTTCAAGTGTGTATTTGATAAAGTTTAAACCTTAGACTTTTTGTAAAAATGTTAATTACCTTGTAATTAGGCCATTTGTTGGTGATCTATATAGTGATTGGATACCTTGTTAAGCAATATTGTTAGTTGCCTTAGTTAGTTATAGTTTTAACCATTTTTTTCACTATATGACATTAGAAGGTTGTAGTTAAATGTATCTTAGAAGTGGGAATTTGTATATATCTAATTTTACAGGCTATGAGAAACATTAGCTCTTGTACTTTTGATCGGCCAGCAATCAATTTGTTAATCATTTCTTAGTGAATTTTATAAATGCTAAGTTAGGTAAGACAATTATAATATTGAGTTAATGTAATCTCGAAATAAAACATTCGGTAAGAAAAGTTGAAAGAAGGAAATGTGGTTAAGTTTTGTCCCACATTGATAGCTGAGCAAATACAAAAGTGGTTTATATGTAAGGTTAAACATGTTTTTACAAAGTAGCAATTGAAATACGTATGCATATGTAGCATACGTGTTTAATTGCTATTTTTTTAGATTATTTAAAGATCAAATTAAAAACAATCTATCTACAATCCGCGGATACTCTTACTTAAGGTTGTTCATTCAAAAATGGTTAGAATGATGAACTAACGCTTAGGGGTTGCAACGAAGTTTAAAGAGTTTAAAGCATTACACTTCATCTCTAACATAAGGAACACACAAAAAAACTACGAGACATATTTTATTAAAAAACAACAATAAACTAATTTTGAAAAGAAAAAAAAAATTCTCTACACAAGAAAAATTTCTCTACATTAGCATGTTAAAAGAGCAAATTTGCAATTGAAATTGTATCAAAAGAGTTGTTTTGCCCCTTATCTTTTCAACCACCATTATTTGCCATTGAACTGGATATTAAGTGTGTATTTGCCACCCAAATTTTTTGAGATGTTTAATTTTGGTACTTGGCGAGTTGACATGGAAAAAAGTTCGTTAGTTTTACCGAATATTCTGTTAAATACTTTAATATTGCATATGTAGCATACGATTACAGATTGTTGATTAAGTTTCCTAGACAATTTTCACAAGTCTTCTGGCTTTGTTCGTTAAGTTTTTCAACACAAGTTTTACAAATTCTCTTACAAGTAGTTTGTCTGACAAATAAAGGTGGTTAAAAAAATGAGTGACAAAATTACTATTTTGATATATTTTCAATAGCAAATTCACTCTTTTAACCACGTTTGCAATTACCTACTCATGATAGTTATATAAGGTGATTTATTGTTAATGCAACCTTCATCCAAACATCACCTGTTTATTAAACAGGTCAGACGAGTATACATGTTTGTTACTCAAACTTGTTTAGCTTCATCATGTCAGGTTCGTGCTAATTACCGTGTCATGTTGAAAATTGACATCCACTATTTTTAGTATGTTTAGTTAAAACATGGATCAAATTTTAGCATGAAGATTAACTTTTAGCTTAGATATGTGTGGTTCAATTGGATCTCTTGCGACTATCATTGGCTCTCTTTTCTTAGGCACCTATTACCCGAAAATGTATTCCTTATTCAAGTTATGTGGAGGTAGAGGTAGACCGAGTGGGATCTCATGTACTTTTCTTGTGTAGTGTAAAATATGTCAGATATACCTATTTTTCCTGCAATGCATCTGGTCCACTTTTTTTACATGAATATCATTAGCATTGTGTCTTTTAGCACCATGTCCGCCACTGTTTAGAAATAATGAGTCTTTGGCTCAGATATACGCATTCTAACTTAGGTAACCGCATGAAGATTTATTATATTTATCATAGCGATCTTCAAGTGTGTGTCTGATAAGGTTTAAACCTTAGACTTTTTGTAAAAATGTTAGTTACCTTGCAATTAGGCCATTTGTTTGTGATATGTTTAATGTTTGGTTACTTTGTTAAGCAATGATATTAGTTGCCTTTGTTAGTTATTGTTTTAGCCGAATCCTTAAAAGATTCTTTGTTAGTAGTGGGAAATTTGTATATTTCTAACTTTACAGATCATGGGAAACCTTAGCTCTTGTACTTGTGATCGGCCCGCAATCAATAATGATTCTTAGTGTATTTTATAAATGTTAAATGAGGTAAGACAAGTACAACGTTGAGTTAACGTAGTTTCGATATAAAACATTCAGAAAGTAAAGTTGAAAGAACTAAATGTGTTTAGGTTTGTCCCACATTGATGAGCGAGCAAATACAAAATTGGTTTATAAGTAAGATTAAGAAAATTTTAAATAATCGTAATTATTCATATAATGGATCTAAGGTTTCCGTTATGTGTTTAGTTGCTGATTTTTTAGATTAAGATAAAAATTAAAAATACGCTATTTAATAAAAAGACTAAAATACACGGTTGGTCCCTAAACTTGTCATTGCGCTTCTCGTTGGGACAAACCTGGGCATTATCATCGCAGGAGGTCCAAAACATGGGCTTTATATGCCAAACTCGTCCCTTGACCAATAATGTCGTTGTCAACGTTATGTTGGTGAGGGCAAAACCGTCTTTCACTGTAGCGTACTAAATAGAAACCGTTGTACAGTGTTTGTAGCTAGTATATGTTTGTGTAACACGGTTTGGTCGACATTTATCTTCCATCCTTAAACTATCCTACAAAAACAGTCTTCTACAAAACGATAATCGTTTCAAGATGGTACGTTGCTGGTGTGGTAAGCAAGCTATTATCCGCACTTCGTGGACCTCTGCCAACCCAGGGCGTCGATTCTTTGGTTGTCATGTTGAAGTAAGTGCGTCTTAATATTTATTATGTTAGTTTGTTTTCGCAAGCAGCAAAGTACATTGTAACAATGGTGGTTGTTTAATGACTTGTCATAATCATGAATAGGGGTCTTCTTGTCGGTGGATAAGATGGTATGATCCTGAAATCTGTGCTCGTTCAAGAATGATCATACCAGGCCTTTTGAGGGGGAGAAATGAGCTTGAGGCAAGATTAGTAGCTGCTGAAGGTGATGTGTGGAAGTGGAAGATTTACCTGGTGCTAAGTTGGATGTTGTTCTTAATTTTTTATGCATTGGGATAACTTTTTTAGATTTTATGTAATGAGGCAAGATGGTTAATGTTCAGTATCTAGACTTGTAGTAACGTTGTTATGAAGTATTCAGTTTGGTTTGTGTTTTATTTTCAATGCCTTATGGGTATGCAGATGGTTAGCAATTTGTTTAGGGTTGACTTTTAAATGTCAACATTCTTATGAGGTTCTGTTTAGCTTTGGTTACTTTTGATGCAAATTATTCACACATCAAGCTTAGTCAATCTATAAAGATACACAATAATGACATGGTTCCATAGTTAATGCAAATGGATATAATTCCAAATGCATAAAATTGCATACTTTTCAAAGCATGAGAACTACAGTTACACACACACACACATATGTTTTTAGTGTACACAACTTGTCCATAGGAAATAAACTAGATGAAACATTGTCTAGATAATTAGCATAACATAATTGACCTATGGTGAGGCCATCATTCTTTCCAGTGTAGCCTGCTGCCTAGTCATTCTACGTGTAGCAGGCTGGGTTGAAGCAGAAACTGCTTGAACATCACTTGACTGCAGCTGAGAATCAGACTAGGATTGATCATGTTGCTGGGATTGACACTGGGCTTGCTCATGCATGCTGGGATCGGAAATTGCTTCATCTTGATGTTGCTGGGATTGTGACAGGGATGCATCATATATGATGGAATCTTCAGTTGCTGGATCTTGATTTTCAGATTGAACACCACTTCCTTGAACTGCACTAACTTGACTTTCAACAACACCTGTACCTTCAACTTCTTTATCTGTTGCTACTTTGTTACCTTTAGGATGTGTCTATTTTGCTGCAGCTTTAGCAGGCACCTGTTTGACATTTCCCTTATTGGTATTTCGACTACTTTCAGCTCCACCATACCCTAGGCATGTTTTCCGGTTGTGTCCAGCAATGCCACAAATACTACACTTAACACTCTTCCAAGCCCTTGACAGTTTACCATCCTTCAAAATCTCTTCACTTTCAGGAGCTATCCTAACTCTTTTTCTACCTCTTGCGCTAGGCGGGTTTGTTTCGGATTTCGGTGGAACAATTGTTGTTGGCACATTTGATTTTTCCTAATGTTCGCTGCTAGTTATAGGCTGGACATGGTGATGGTAGGTTGCCTCCCAAGTGAGAAGATAGTAACAAGGATGAGCCCATGTTTCTACAGCTCCTACTTGTTGCCCATTTAAAGTCATATTCCAATTGGTAGCAACAGCATGTTTACATGGTAAACCTATTATCTCCCATCTTCTGCAAGTACAAGACTTGTGTACAACATTAACTACACATTGGTCACCCCATGGTCCACTAACCTGAAACTTAGTTCCCCCATTCCATAAAACATTATACTTAACAGCCTCTTCTTAATACCCTCTAGCATGTGTTGTGCAGTTGGTGTTAGTGGCCCATCACTCTTCTCAATCACCATAAGAACATGCATTATCCTCTTCATACAGTATTCCCTGATGTATTCTAAGGCTGTAATAATTTGTTTGCTTAAACCCTCAATTATTTTTTCATGAAACACTTGACACATGTTATTAAGTAACACATCAGAAGTAGCTCTCCCCAAAGATAAACAGTAATAAACATGTATTAATTATAACTGTTTATACTGCATTAACAAATACAAATTAACTGAAACAGATAGATCACTTACATGAAAAATGTGACCTTGACCAATGGATCGGTTGTATCTTACTTAACCATACATGGGCTGGTTGATTAAGTTTCTTGAAATCAGCCATAGCTTTCTGAAACAGTACAACAGTTGAGGCTGTTGCACATTTCCATATATGCTCTTTGTAGGCCCTACCTTTCCATTGCAGTTTCATTTTCTCATGAATGCTTCTAATACAGAATCTGTGTTCTGCATTTGGAAAAACTTCTCCTAAAGCTCTACTTGTATCCTCCACAAAATCAGATATGTTTACTGTCTGTTTCAAAACAGAGAGACTTAAATTCATGAACAGATTAAGGGGGCACCTTTTCCATGTCAGTAATAAAAGTGATGCTTGAGATTGACTCAAGTGCTATATCATCGGATAAACAATGAAGAAACCAAGTCCATGATCCTATGTTTTCTGATTCAACAAAAGCATAAACTAAAGGGTATATACCATTGTTGCTATCAATTCCCACAGTTGTCATCAGTTGACCATTCAAAGGACCACTAATTGGAAAAGCACCCAGCCCCAACAACGATCTCCCACACGCTTTAAATCCTTCCTTCAGTGCACCTAAACAAACATACACTCTCTTGAATTCTCTGGTTGGAAGAGCCTCATCTGGAGGTCGTTCCACATTCATCACCACTGTTGTATTAGGGTTTGTCTTCTGCAACTCTTGAACATAATCTCTCAACATCGTAAATTGTAGCTTGAATTGACCCTTGATGGCTGTTATTGCTAGGTTTTTGGCCCTTAAAACCTTCTGCAGGGACACTTGAAGCTCGTATTGGTTGGTAAGTTGATTATGCTCAGACTTGACAGAACCAGTGGATTGGTTTCAATTTGTGCTGTAATTTTCTGTGAGATATAGCGAAAGTCAAAAGCTCTGACTGCCCTTGATTGCAAACAAGTGTGTTGCTCATTATATGTTCTGACTGACCAGATACCTGTCTCACCATTCCTGCCGACAAACAATAGCCATGGGCAGAGTATTTCTGAAGGGTCCTTTTTGTCAGAAAGCAATGCATTTATACCCCTTCTGTTTAATGGACTTCTAGATGGGCCTATATCCAGTCCAGGACCTTCACTTGGGCCTGAAAGTGGAACACAACCTTTACATCTGACTTTTATTCTTGTTTTGTCATTCTTTAGAAAAAACAACTCCCTCCTAGTTTCTATTGAATGCTCTCTTACTAGGTTTTTGACTTCCCTTGCAGTAGCAAACTCCCGACCAGAATAGAAGAATGTGGTATAGACTCCATCTGCAAAGTCTGCCTGTTGGAAAGAAACATAGTCACTGCAAAAGACATCATCAACCATCACAGGTAAATCATTTTCCAACTGCATGTCATCACTTACATTACTGGTTGTTCCTGCTTCACGTAACTCATTAGTCTGACCTACTTGGACCATAGCAAGTTGTGCATCATTCTCCTGACAAGTGTTCTCTTCATTTGCTTGAATTGAATCATCAACTGCATTGCCTAAGTCACTAGTGTCACACACTTGTAACAGAGTAACATCAACAACAGGATCCTCTTCCATGTTATCCTGAGTAAATTGAAACAGAGTTACGTCCACATCAGGCTCCTCAAACCTGTTATTGACATCAACTAGTGCTCTTCCTGCTTTGTCTAAGTGCTTCTCCTGAGTCAATGGAAACAGATTAACCTCAAAATTATCAGGCTCCTCAAACCTGTTATTGGCATCGACTAGTGCTCTTCCTACTTTGTCTAAGTGCTTCCCCTGAGTCACTCGGAACAGATTAACCTCAAAATTATCAGGCTCCTTAATAGCATTGTCCTCATCAATAAGTACTAAAGCACACTCATTGCTATGAACAGGTTGGCTAGCAAATGATGTGTCTAGGGTGGAAAATACAGGCTCAATGTTTGGAAAATTGCTAGATTCACCAATATCATTGGCGTCCATAGGCACTTGTGAAAGTTGGATAAAAGGATCTAGGGCAGGTTCATTATCAAGATCATCTAACACCAATCGTCTAAAACAAGATTGAATAGCCGCAATAGCAAATTTTCTCCTATCTTCATCCATCCCCCAAAACACAGTCTTAATTGATTGTGGGGACATTTCAGAAAGTTCTAATCTTGTCTTCCCTATTTCCACATAGACATCTATCAGCTTATGCTCTATGACAACATCTTTCAACAACTCAACATTAACAGTTTCACGCAAAGAAAACAAACCGTCGTCCAATGTACAACCAGGCTTAAGAAAGTAGAAATAATTAGTTTTTCCAATCTCATAACTGATTTGGGTTATGAGAGCATCCATTTCATCAACGAATACCTCTTTTATTTCCACATGATCAACAAGGCATTTCTTGCCTCCTTGATATATCCTACCTGGAAAGTATTTGAATGTACCTTCATAATGGAACATCATGCTAAAGGATCCTGGTTCACCCGCTGTATAAAAAATGTACAAAAACAATGTTAAGCTAAAGTTACCTAAAAGGGGAAAAACTTAATCAGTCGTACTAACATATGATTGTAATAGGCTATAACCAAAAAATACTTACAATATCTCCTGATTGCATCTTTTTCCTCAATTTCATGATCATCAAAGAAAGGATATTCTCTTATTCGTCATAGAGTAAATCCAAAGTGGTTGTTTGTTATTTTCTTACTTAGATTATTTGATTTGATGATTGACATTGCATTAGGGTTTTCTGGGTAGGCTTCCAAAACAAGTTTGGGGATGAGCAATGAGTACACAACTTTGATAAATTCTACATAATGGCGGGAAATTGGACATGACATCTGCTAAAGTACATCAAGTAAAATGACTTTTCTACCCTCAACAATAACATGATAACGGTGTTTTCTGGAGTATAACGGAACGTTGACATCGGCGTTATTGGTCAAGGGGCGAGTTTGGCACATAACGCCCATGTTTTGGACCTCCGACGATGATAATGTCCATGTTTGTCCCAACGAAAAGCGCAGTGACAAGTTTAGGGACCAACCGTGTATTTTAGTCAAATAAAAAGCTCGTAAAAGTTTTTTAAAAAAATGGTTTGAACGCGGAACTAGTGCTCGTGTGTTGCAATAGGGTTTGAAGCATTATATTTCATCTCCAACATAACAAACCTACAAAAAATTCTACGAGCCATAATTTAATAAACAAATACGTAGTAACAATTAACAAATTTTGAAAAAAACAAGTTTTATTTACACTATTTACGAACGAATAATAATTATTAACAATTACTTACTCGTGATAGTTATATAAAGTAATTTATTGTAAATCCAACATCTGTTTAAACACGACCCATTTACTAAATGGGTCAGATGAGCAGACGTGTCTTTAATCAAACCTGTTTAGTTTCACATCGAGTTCGTGTTAGTTATTGCGTGGTGTTGCAAATTAACACCCCAATTTCTAACATGTTTAGCTAAAATAGGGATCAAACTTTCGCGTGAAGAGTAATTTTTAACTCATTATATGTGGTTCAGTTGGGTTATTCTGTCTCTTTTTTCTTAAGCACCCCATTACCCCCAAAATGTATTTCTTAATTATTTAAGTTATTTGGAGACAAAGATGGACCGAGAGGCATGGACGGAGATAGGGGGTTCCCGCGGGTGCCCGGGAACCCCATGGATTTTTTCGATTAAGTGTTAATTTTTGAAAAAAACAACGATTTTTCTTAAATGCATCTTTAATGCACCCGGTTTTTCGAAATGTGTTTCCAGTATTACGGTTTAAAAGATAATATGCACCCGGTAATATTTGGTCCTGGCTCCGTCCCTGCCGAGTGGGTTCTCATTGACTTTTTTTTGGGTAGAGACATACCAATTTCTTTTCCAACAATGGTCGAATTTTTTCTGTTACAAGTATCATTAGCATCATGACTTTTAGTACCATGTAATCTAAAAATAACGAATCCTTGAATGAAGTGTACGCGTTTTACCGAGATATTCGTGTGACGCTTTATTATATTTTTCATAGCCATCTTCAAGTGTGTATCTTATAAAGTTTAAACCTTAGACTTCTTGTGAAAATGTTAGTTACTTTGCAATTAGGCCATTTGTTGATGATTTGTTTAATGTTTAGTTACTTTGTTAAGCAACATTGTTAGTTGGCTTAGTTTTTTTTTTAACGGCATTTTATTAAAGACTAGCAAAGAGCTGGAAAAAAAACAAATTACAAATTAAAGGAATTTAAAGGGCATTTTATACACCTAATTGATTTAATATTTCTATTACGTGTTTAGTTGTGGCTTTTTTAGATGATTAAAATTTAGAGGGCAAATGTTTTAAAAAAGTAACATATTTGACGCTATTCGTTTTTCTGGTTAATGAAATAATTTTTTTTTTTTACTTATGCGGGTACATTTCTTTCAAATTCGACATTTTTTTAAGTATTTTGCAAAATTTTGTGACAATTTTACCAATGACAGCTAATAGGAAAAAAAATTTCTCGAAGGGCAAAAATGTCATAAAATACCTTAAAGAAGGACGAGTTTCAAAGAAAAATACTACTAAAAGCAAAAAAATTTATTGGCTACCTAAAAAAATAAATAGTTTCAAGTATGATATTTTTTTAAAAAATTTGCCTAAATTTAAAATACTCTATTTACTATCGTGGATACTCATTACTTAGAAAGCTCATAAAAGATATAGGTTAAGTATATTTATTAGAAGCGTACTTTTTCCAATATGCACATCTAGTAAAATAACTTGAAATTTTGTTTTCTTACGTTTTCGTTCGTTTATACATATTTTCGTCTATTTTTGCATATTTTTGTCCGTTTTTGCATATTTTCGTCTGTTTATGCACGTTCTCATCCATTTTTGCACGTTTTCATCTGTTTTTACACATTTTCGTCCGTTTTTTTACACGTTTTCGTCGGTTTTTACACGTTTTCGCTCATGTTTACACGTTCTTTTTCATTTTTCACGTTTTTCGCTTCGTTTTGCACGTTTTCGTCCGTTTTTACATGTCTTTTTTTTCGTTTTTCACGTTTACATCCGTTTTTGCACGTTTTCGTCTATTTCTACACGTTTTCGTCCGTTTTTACACGTTTTCGCCTATTTTTTAACGTTATCATCCATTTTTGCATGTTTTCGTTTGTTTTTACCCGTTCTCGTCCGTTTTTGCACGTGTAAAAAAAAAAAAAAAAAAGTGCAAACACGGATAGAAAACGTGTAAAATGGATGAAGATGTAAGAAAACAAATGAAAACATGAAAAACAGACGAAAACGTGTAAAATGGACGAAAACATGTAGAAATAGATGAAAACGTGTAGAAATAGACGAAAACATGTACAAACGGACGAAAACGTGCAAAAACGGACGTAAACGTGTAAAAACAAACGAAAAACGTGTAAAAACGGACGAAACGTGCAAAAACGGACGAAAAACATGCAAAAATGAACGAAAAACATGTAAAAACAGACGAAAACGTGTAAAAACGGAAGAAACGTGTAGAAATAGACGAAAACGTGTAAAAACGGACGAAACGTGCAAAAATGGACGAAAACATGCAAAAACGGATGAAAAACATGCAAAAATGAACGAAAACGTGTACAAACGAGCGAAAACGTAAGAAAACAAAATGTTAAGTTATTTACTAATGACTGTTTAGTATAAAGGACTAACGATGCAAGTGTATGTGAAAAAAGTTTCCGATATTGTTCACAATTTGAAATTTTAATGACTATATCCATGGGCGGTACCACAATGGGGGCAATGTGGGCAACTGCCCCCTCAAAGTTCACTCGAGCAATGTCGATTTTATGAAGATGATAATTGATTTTCATTTTGCCCCCATAAAATGGGTAAATAGTATTAGAGAAATGATATAAAGACCTAAACTTAGACCTTATTTTAGACCTAAATTCAAGTGGCATCATCCTGATAGTTGCAGACATGAACCCACTTACTTTACAACCCATCAAGATGATGACATTTAGATTTAGATTTAAAATTAGGCCTAAGTTTATGTCCATCTATCATTTCTCATAGCATTATGATGAAAATTTATCCAATAGCTACATCATACTTAAGTGGTTAAGGACATTTGCATTTTCTTGAAGATATAATGTTCAATTCCTGTGTTACTCTATAGATTTTTGTGAATTTTTGTCATCAAAATTTTTATTTTTGCTTCAACTACTTGTGTTAATATGGGTGAAAAAAATGTAAATGTGTGCTAAATATTATGCATATCATCACCAATTCTTAGTTTTAGTTCTTGCATGCAAACAAATAACAAAAAAAACACTTTCATTCAAAGTAAAATTGATTTTATTATAGCAACAAAGGTCGAGTTACTGACATGACACGGCCTAACATTCACTTTTAACTTTTGCTCCCTTTTAAAAGTTTTTCTGGTACCGCCCCTAACTATATCGGTAATAAAACAAGTTGATTTACTAGATGTATATATTGGAGAAACTATGTTTCTAATAAATAGACTTAACCCAAAAGATATTCGCATTTCAAAAATGTTTAGAACGAAGAAGTAGAGCTTGTGGGTTGCAACATGGTTTAAAGCATTTACACTTCATCTCTAACATAACGAACACATGAGAATAACTACGAGGCATAATTTAGTAATCAGATGTTAATTGAATATATATAAAAAAAAGGTTTTCTTGTACTCTATTCATCAACCAATAATATATATTAACAGTTACTTGCTCGTGATAGTTATATAATAAGGTGATTTATGCCATTAAGCGTGGTTGTACAAAGTACAAACTACATCTTGTCTGTTTTTCCCTTAAAAACTAATGGAAAGAATTACAATATCAACTAAACAAACTACAATCACTTTTTGTTAAACACAAAATTAAGATTTTGATGCTACTATCATTAAGATTGGACCGATGTCATTTTTCTTTCACTTTTTCGGTCACAAAATTATTGTTCACATATATAAACACACCGTTTAAGAAAAGTGAGACTATAAAACTTTTTAACGAGTCAAATATAATATTTACTCGCTAAACTTTATTTTGATTGATTATAATAAGAAATAGGTATTTATTTTGGGCCCTTCCAAAATGGAAAAGTGGAAAATGATTTTCAAACGAAAGGAGTATCATTTTTGAGAATATCGAGAGATAAAATAGTCGTCGATTAATTAAATAAACCATTAGTTTTATTACACTCATAACATAACTACAGTTGAGTATATGTGTATCGGGATGCGTCAAAAGAGCTTTATAGCCAAGCACGGCCAGAAACGACACCTAGTCTCCATATTCAATGTAACAATTGTGCTTACCATCTCATGTGTAAACTTTCTATGCCATAGAGAAGAAAATGTTGAGATAACAAACAAGATGGTTAAGTATAAGGGTGATAACAATGGAATGATCATTTGAGAACCAAAACATACAAATTAGAAAACCAAACGAACGAGCTCGAATGTGACATTGTGTATCGTGAAGGACTACATAACTCATAAGTATGGGAAGGTGATTTTTGACACTGTATATCGTGAAGGACTGTATATCGTAGTGTGAAATATGTCAAATATACTACTTTTAGTAACAGGTCCCCCAATGTCTAATACGGAGTAATAACGAGTCTTTGACTTAAATGTACGCGTTTTAACCTAAGTAATCGTGTGACGGTTATTATATTTTTCATAGCCATTCTCAAGTGTATACCTAATAAAGTTTAAACTTTACACTTTTTGGAAAAATGTTACTTACCTTCCAATTAGGCCATTTGTTAGTATCTGTTTAGTGTTTGGTTACTTTGTTAAGCAATAATATTAGTTGTCGTAGTTTAGTTATTGTTTTAGCCGAATCCTTAAAAGATTCTTAATAATCAGATTTTAGTAGTGGGAAATTTTTATATTTTTAACTTTACAGCCTATGGAAAACCTTAGCTCTTGTACTTGCAATCGGCCCGTAATCAATTTGTTAGTCATTTCTTAGTGAATTTTATAAACGTTACTTGAGGTAAGACAAATACAATGTTGAGTTAATGTAATCAGTATTCGGTAACAGAGGTTGAAAGAAGGAAACGTGTTTAGGTTTTGTCCCACATTGATGATTGAGCAAATAGAAAAGTGGTTTATAAGTAAGACTAAGAAGGTTTTAAATAACATCAATTGAGCATGCAATGAATTTAAGCTTTCTGTTACATGTTCCGTTGTTGTTTTTTTAAGATTATTTAAGATAAAATTTTAAAATACTCACTAGTTTTTTGATTTAATACTCATTACTTGGGTTGGTCTTTTGAAAATGGTAAGAGTGAGGAACTAGTGCTCATGGGTTGCAGCGGTGTTCAAAGCATTACACTTCAATTCTAACATAACGAACACACATAAAAGGCTACAAGGCATAATTTTATTAAACAAATAACAATTAACTAATTTTTTGATTTTTTTCTTTCTTAAAACTATTCATCAACAATGATAAATATTAACAATTACCTGATAGTTATATAGGGTACGAGTTGTTGTTTTTTTAAGATTATTTAAGATAAAATTTTAAAATACTCACTAGTTTTTTGATTTAATACTCATTACTTGGGTTGGTCTTTTGAAAATGGTAAGAGTGAGGAACTAGTGCTCATGGGTTGCAGCGGTGTTCAAAGCATTACACTTCAATTCTAACATAACGAACACACATAAAAGGCTACAAGGCATAATTTTATTAAACAAATAACAATTAACTAATTTTTTGATTTTTTTCTTTCTTAAAACTATTCATCAACAATGATAAATATTAACAATTACCTGATAGTTATATAGGGTACGAGCTCGAATGTGACATTGTATATCGCGAAGGACCTCAGCAGGGACGGAGCCAGGAACAAACATGATCGGGTGCACAAAATTTTTTTTAATCATAATATAATTGAGTTTAAGATGCTAACTAAAAAAGAGCAAAAACACATTTCAATTGATCGGGGTCATTTAAGATACATTTGAAAAAAGTCGATGCTTTTTCTTAAAATTAACACTAAATCGAAAAAATTTATATGTGTCACAGGCACCCACGAAACCCCGCCTGGAAGGTGGTATAAGTAGTTAAGAGTTTATACATCAGGTTACCAAAAATGGCTTGGGTTAGAAGTAGAATTCCCTCATGCCTAAAGAAATATCCATAACCGAGTTATGTAGTGAAATGATGGCGAATTTCAGCTCAAACAGACTCATCAAATTACATTGGTTAAAGAGACGTATAATATCCAAAAGAGACGTATAATTTTTGGTAGTGTTTTGGCAAGCTTATGACTCATGGGAAAGCTCTTTTTAGCACAAAGCTTTCCTACTTGTTTGGCTTCTTTTACTTGGACTTTCTTTCTTAGATGCTTGCAAGGAGGTCCACAATGACGTATATTTCTAACTTTACAGGCCATGTGAAACCTTAGCCCTTTTACTTGTGACCGGCCCGCAATTTATTTGTTAGTCATTATATATAGAGTTAATTGCATTTTTGGTCCCTGTGGTTTGGCAAAATTGCAGATTTGGTCCCCAAAACTTTGAAAGTGCACCAGAAGTCCCCATTTTCAAGTTTCCGTTGCACGTTTGGTCCCTGGCCAAAATAAATGACTAAAATACCCTTATATTCTTCCCCTTTATTCTCAAATACAATTTCAGATCTAAATAAACCCTCTTATCTTCTTCCCATTATCTTCTTCCCCTTTATTCTCAAATACAATTTCAGATCTAAAATCACAAACACTCTCAAAAACAATTTCAGATCTAAATAAACCCTAGTATTCTCTCTCTTTCTCTATGGGTAAACTCAGCCGCCACCCATTCATCTAATCTGGCCATATCAATCCTCTACCCGCCTCTCTACTCATGAAGGATCTCTTCATTGGTATGCAATCGGCTATTGGATTGTGTTTCTAATGGGTGGCGGGCTGCTATATACCGAATCCCTCATATACTTTTCCTTTTTTCCTGGCCGCCATTCATAGCTCTCTGATCTTATTCCCTTTATTATCGCCTCTCTACTTTTTTAGATCTTGGATCTGATTTGGTATGCAATCGTTATAAAGGGATGTATTGTATGGATTGTTGGTATGCTTTGATACTGCTGGGTACGATCTTGTATTTGGTTGGCGTGGGTTGACTGTATGTTGAGGTGCTAGTATATGTGGGTTTTTATGAGATGGATGTCTGGTGTTTACGGGGGAGTGGAGAGTTTTTGGAAGGCAAGTTTTGTTTTGGTTCTTGCTCAAAAACCAGAACGCGACCTTGCTCGGTTCCTCTTGTTCTGACTTGGTGGATCTTGAGTTTGGTTTTGTGGGGAGTTGGCTAGTTGTTTGGAGCCTGGTCTTTTAAGGCTTATTCGTGTATGTTCAATCTTTTATGTCGGATTCAGACGTGTCTATTGATGCTGATGTTATACACTGGTTTTCTAACTGGGTGGTGATATTGAGCTGATTCCTACCATACTTGTGTTGAGTGAGGCTTCTTCGTATTTATTTGTGTTTGAAAGTGGGAGTGATTTTGTTTTAAGAGTAAATAAAAAGATCTGAAATTGTATGAGAGTGTTTGTGGTTTTTGTATTTGTGTTTGTGATTTTATTATCTGGGTTATTGTTCATGATCATGAATAAATAAAAAGAAAAAGTAATTAGAAAATTAAAGGGGAAGAAGATAAGGGTATTTTAGTCATTTAATTTTGGTCAGGGACCAAACGTGCAACGGAAACTTGAAAATGGGGACCTCTGGTGCACTTTCAAAGTTTTGGGGACCAAATCTGCAATTTGGCCAAACCACAGGGACCAAAAATGCAATTAACTCTTATATATATATTAATTTTAGGATACAAAACGGTGCCATGTATGTCGTTTAGGGCTGCTCCTTTTCTCCTCAGCCTAACTGCTCTGCCCAAACCCGTTATCATGGCCTGCTACCGCCTTTGATAACATAAGTGTTCTCTGTCAAATAAACTAATGAACCGACTCTATGATACTGATACTCATCTTCTTCGCACTCTTCTCGAAGGTCGGTTAACTTCGCTGGTGGGTTTGCGATTTGTTTCCTGGTTTCTTAGTAAATTTGTAAATGTTAAGTGAGGTATGACAAGTACAATATTGAGTTAATGTACTCTCGAAATTAAACATTAGATAACAGTAGTTGGAAGAAGGGAATGAGTTTAGGTTTTGTCCCATATTGATGGACTAGCTGGGTACTCGCGCGTAGCGGGGCGGGTACCCTAAAATAAAATTTTCGGGTAAATCATTCTTTTAATTTATTATGTTTTTTTGACAATAAATTTACGGATGTCAAGAATTTCATTTAGCCCGTGCCCGTTTGGGTTCGAGCCTGTTGGCCCGTGCCCGTTCGGGCTCGAGCCCATTTGGCCCGCGCCCGTTTGGGCTCGAGCCCGTTTGGCATGTGCCTGTTCGGGCTCAAGACCATTTTGCCCGTTGCCCGTTCGGGCATTAATATTTGTATAATGTACTTTATTATTTGTATTAGTGACATTTAATGCAGGGTACCCGCGCGTTGCGGCTGCATGCACCCTGTAATAAAATTTTCAAGTGAATCGTGTATTTTAGTTAATTATGTTCTTTTTAACAATAAATTTACGGATTTCAAGAATTTCGTTTAGCCCGTGCCCGTTCGAGCTCGAGCCCGTTTGGCCTGCGCCTGTTGGGGCTCAAGCCCATTTGGTTCGGGCTTGAATATTATTAGTATTAGTGACATTTAATGTAGGAATTGTGTTTAATTTGGTTGTACAATATGCTTGATAATTTGTTTTTATTATGTTATGGGTGTATTAATTGTATTTATTGATCATTTAATTAATTGACTATATTAAATAGCATTAATATGATGTTTTGTTTTTGTTTAATATGTGTAGTAAAGTGGTGTACGCTATGCTTCTTGTCTTGTACGTCTGAAAATTATATGCATTAAAGTGTTGTACATTATGCTTCTTCTCTTAATTATATGAATTACTAATTATAGTAACATGTGTAGGCTTATATTTTTAAGACTTCCTTTTATAGAAAGTCCTAAATACATTATCATGTAGTATAGATAAGAAAATACAATAGTGGTTTATAAGTAAGATTAAGAAGTGTTTGAATGGCAGTAATTGAACAAGTAATGAATTTAAGCTTTCCACTACGTGTTTAATTGCTTCTTTTTGTAAGTTATTAGGGTAATTGTATATTCATTGATTATTATGTTTGGTACATGATAAGTATATATAAGATACAATATGGGCCTAAACATAACATGCCTAAGCCTCTAATACTAATCGACTAACACTCCCCCGCAGTTTGAGCGGGAGGAGACCGAACACTTAAGTTGTCACGAAACTCAGCAAACAAGACAGAAGGTAAAACATTGGTAAAAATATCAACATATTGAAACCGAGAAGGAACATACAGAACTCGAACTTGACCAGTAGCAACCAAATCACGAACAAAATGAATATCAATCTCAATGTGCTTTGTGCGCTGATGTTGAACAAGATTAGAGGACAAGTACACTGCACTCACATTATCACAATAAAGTAGCAGAGGACAACGGTGTATGAAGCTCACGTAGTAAATTCCGAAGCCAGCATGTCTCAGATACAACATTGGCAACACCACGATACTCAGCCTCAACACTGGAACGATAAATCATTGGCTGACGTTTAGAGGACCACGAAAGTAAATTGTTGCCAAGAAAAACACAATAACCTGATGTAGACCGGCTAGTGGTAGGGAAACCAGCCCAATCAGCATCCGAATAAGCAACCAAGGACTGAGTAGTAGAAGAAAATAACTGTAAACCATAAGCCAAAGTCCCCTGAACATACCTTAAAATCCGCTTGAGAGCAGTGAAATGAGGCTCGCGAGGATCATGCATATATAGACAAACCTGCTGCACAGCATAAGTAATATCTGGTCTAGTGAAAGTGAGATACTGAAGAGAACCCGAAAGACTCCGATATAACTTAGGATCTGAAACCGGATCACCATCATCACCCAACTTAGACTTTGCGTCAACAGGAGTCCGAGAAGGGTTACAACCAACCATATGGGCATGCTCCAAAATCTCCATAGCATACTTATGCTGTGACAAAAACATCCCAGAAGAGTCACGTGTAACCGACACACCCAAAAAATAATTAAGAGCACCCAAATCAGTCATAGAGAACTCCTTATGCAAAGAAGCAATAATCCGTTGTAATAAACTATCAGAGGAAGCAGTAAGCACAATATCATCCACATTTAGTAACAGAAAAGCAGTATCATCACCCTGTCGGTAAATAAATAAAGAAGAATCACACAGACTCGGAGTAAACCCAACAGTAGTAATATAAGCAGCAAACCGCTGAAACCATGCCCGAGGCCCCTGCTTAAGACCATAAAGAGATCGTTGTAATAAAAATACATAATCCAGATGCTCTGGATCCCGAAAACCTGTTGGTTGATGCATATAAACAGTCTCAGCCAAATCACCATGCAAAAACGCATTCTTGACATCAAGCTGATGAACAGGCCAATGTCGAGAAATAGCTAATATAATAACAGTCCGAATGGTGCCCGGCTTAACAACCGGACTAAATGTCTCATCAACATCAACTTCCTCAACCTGTGTGCTACCATTGGCAACAAGACGTACCTTGTAGCGACTAAGAGTGCCATCAACCAAATACTTATGGCGAAATAACCACATACACCTAACAACATTGACACCCTAAGGACGAGGTACACAAGTCCAAGTTTTATTCTTAATAAGCGCATTATATTCATCATACATAGCATTTCGCCAATTAGGATCATCAAGAGCATCCTTATACGACCTAGGTGAAGGAGAAACAGTGGACACATGACCAGCATACTTAGGATTAGGACGAGTAGTCCCGACACGAGAACGTGTGACCATGGGATGAGTAGATACAACATGTGGAGGTGGCGGTGGTAAATTAGGTGTTGGGGGGGGGGGTCAGGAATAGGATCATTAAACAAAGGCGTAGGTGGGTCAGGAACAGGTGCGTGAGGTGTAGGCGTAGGTGGGTCAGGTGAGGTAGGTATGGCGACTGGTGGTATAGGAATCGGGTTTAAAGTAGGAGCAATTGGTATGGTGTTGATAATGGTGGAAATGAGATTGGAAGAATCTTCCAAAAAATCATATGAGGGGGTGGGTTTGGACGGATTTGATTGAAACGGAAAAACCGTTTCATCAAAAGTAACATGATGAGAGATAATAATTTTGTTGGTATGAAGATCAAGACAACGATAGCCAAAATGATTGGCAGCATGTCCCAAAAATATGACAGGTGTAGCGCGAGGTCCTAATTTATGGTTGGTATCAATATGTGGATAACAAAGGCATCTAAAAACACGAAGGACACTATAATCAGGTGTAGCACAAAAAAGGCGGGTAAAGAGTATTTCATTGTGAATGGCACGGGAAGGTAGAAGATTCAAAAAATAAACAGCCACATTAAGAGCTTCAATCCAATAGTTGGGTGGTAAGTGTGCTTGAAACAATAAAGTACGAATAAGATTATTTATGGTACGAATCATGCGTTCAGATTTTCTATTTTGTTGAGAGGTGTGGGGGCAAGAAAATCTAAACTGGATGCCATGGGTTGAAAATAATTTATGAAATGCAGTATTATCCAACTCACCACCATGATCACACTGAAACGATTTAACTTCACACTTAAACTGAGTACGAACATAACTACGAAACAACTGAAATTTAGACAAAACATCAGATTTATTCATTAATGGATAAACCCAAACATACTGAGAATAATGATCAAGAAACAAAATATAATACTTGAAACCAGAAAGACTCGGAATTGGGGATGTCCACAAATCCGAGTGAACAATGTCAAAACAAGAAGTAACAGAACTAGACGAACTACCAAACGGAAGCTTCACGTGTTTACGAAGCTGACAAGCATGGCAAAGAACAGGAAGCTTCTCTTTATTACAGGAAATAGAATCACTAGACACAAGACGCCGCAACACTTCACTTCCTGGATGTCCAAGTCATTGACGCCACGTATACTGACTGGTAAGATATGCTTGAGGAATTGGAGAAGGCTTCGTAATAGGGTAAAGATCACCCGTGCTATCACAACGGAGGAGTACCCATCAAGTTAGGAAGTCCTTCACAGAGAAACCAAAAGGATCAAATTCAACAAAATAATTATCACGAACAAATTGACGCACATAAATAAGATTTTTTACGATATGACGGGTGATTAAAACATTATTTAAACGAAGAGGACGAAAACGTGTAGACAAGATACTATGACCGGAGTTAGTAATGGGAATAAAACGCCCATCACCAACCGCGACAGGCGGATAAATGTACTCATTAAGAATATCACTAAGACAATGCACATAATCATTAAGATGAGAGCTCGCACCTGTATCCATATTCCAATTTCCAGCAGACGGGTCCTGAAGAGTGTTAGTAGCAAAAGCATGTAGCAAGAGAGTCGCTTAACCCGAACCCTGTTGACCCGATGCAAGAAGTTGACCCGGGTTAAAAACCTCAGGCTGCGGTGAACTGGCGGCAAACTGAACTCCCTGCTGCGGTTGAGAACCGACTGGAAACTGAACCCCTGGCTGCAAATTCGAACCGACTAGCTGCTGCTGTGAACCTGGTGTAATATGAACCCCCTGCTGCAGATTTGAACCAGGCATAAGCGAACCTCCTGGTGAACCCCCAGCTGCAAACGGTTGATAAAAACCAGGCATCCCAAGTGATGAATCCCCTGGTGCCAGTCCACCGTATGAACCCCCTGATGGCAGACCACCATACGAGCCCAAGTTATACAATCTGGACACCCCCAAGCCTGGGCTAAGAGAAGGTTGGGCCGTATATAAAGGTGGGTAAAATGGAACGTTTGGTTGGGTCGGCCCAGATGGAAAAGTAGCTGTGTGATACGCAACAGGGGACAAGGCAATTTGAGAATTAGCTAACAAGTGTTGCAATGCATCCATATTGGATGAAGTAAAACTCGACACCTGAGGGGACGAACCAGAACTACGAGGAAGTAAAGTGGACTTCCCATGAACACCATTGTGAAGATATCGACATGCTTCACCAAAACGACAAGAACCTTTAGTAAAAAGAAAACATGGTTTGTGCACTTTGTCCAAAGGATTGGATGAACGCCGAGTATTACCATTAGCATTGGCCAATAAGACCATAGGAGATGCGGATGTAGCCTCCACAAGCGGGTCTTGAACTTTAGACTTCATGCGCATCTCTTGTGTAGTCAACAAAGAACGTACCGTTTTGAGATCGGGAAAGGGTTCCCGACTAACAATAACGGTAGAAATCACATCATACATGTTGGGTAAGCCTTCAATGCAAACGTAACAATATCATCATTGCTAAGAGGAAACCAAGGCCATTCAAAACCGAAGCAATGGATTCAATTTTCTGAAAGTAAGCATCAATAGTTAAGTCCCCGAGTTTCAAGTTACGTAATTCCGCCTTCAAAGCCATAGCTCGTGGGCGTTTGTTGTCCTGAAAGATCGCCTCAAGGTAGACCTATGCAACTTTGGCAGTTGTGGGATTTAGAACAACCAACCTTTTTTGAAGATTTGAGGCAAGTGTGGAGAAAATCCAAGACCTTATAATAAAGTCAACCTTGAGCCATTTCGCATCCTTTGTAGGTGGTGTAGGAGGTTCAGTAGAGGAGGACGCGGGTGGATCAACGAGATGATCCAAGATGCCATACCCATGACAAAGATGAGAAAAATAATATACCCATGACGAGTAATTCATCTCATCAATATCAAGTTTAATGGGAACAAAGGTAGTCAAGTGATTCATATCCATAAGTTTATCGGACAAAGTGAGAACCGGTGGGGGAGGAAGGGGATCGGTAGTCATGGTGAGGTGTTAAGGTTTTTAGTGATCGGTTAGGGTTTGTAGATGAGTTAGGGTTTGGTGATGGAACAGTCGACTTACTTTGATCGACAATACAAACAAAGAAACTGGAAACACAAGGTCAACAAACGAAACTATCACAAGGTCGACAAGAAAACTTGAAACAGTCAACAACACAAGGTCGACAAACAAAGGAGCAGTCGACAACACAAGGTCGACAAACAAAGATCCGAAAAAAAAACTTAGGGTTAGGGTTTACGTGGATCGGTGTTTAGGCTGTGATACCATGTAAGTTATTAGGGTAATTGTATATTCATTGATTATTATGTTTGGTACATGATAAGTATGTATAAGATACAATATGTGCCTAAACATAACATGCCTAAGCCTCTAATACTAATCGACTAACACTTTTTGGGATTGTTTAAAGATAAAAATTAAAAATACTCCATGTTAATTTAGTTACTATCTGTGGATACTCATTACTTAGGGTTTTGTTTTTCTAAAAATGGTTAGAACGAGGAATTAGCGCTCATGGGTTGTAGCAGAGTTTAAAGCATTACACCTCATCTCTAACATAACGAACACACACAAATACGAGGCATAATAAACAAATAACAATTAACTAATTTTGAAGAAAAAAGTTTTTACATGCTATTTATCAACTAATGATAAATATTAACCTTTACCTGCTCGTGATCGTTATATAAGGTAATTTATGTCATTAAGCGTAGTTGTACAAAGTACAAACTACGTTGTCTGCTTTTTCATCAAAACTAGTGAAAATAATTACAATATTAACTAAACAAACTACATTCACTTTTTGGTCAACACAAAAGAATTTGATGCTACTATCATTAAAACTGGATCGAGGTCATTTTTTCTTCTACATCTTCCGTCTCAAAATTATTGTTCAAGATTAAAAAAAAAAAAAACCCACAGTTTAAGAAAAGGAGATCATAACACTCTTAAACTGATCAAATATAATCTCTACACATTAAACTATTTTGATTAGTTGAAACAAGAAATGGACAATTATTTTGGGATTTCCAAAAAGAAAAAGTGAAAAATGGTTTTCGAATGGAAGGAGTAACATTTTGAGATATTGAAAGATAAAACATTCGCCGATTAGCTAAATGAACCATCAATTTTATTACACTCTCATAACGTAACTACATTTAAGTATAGGTGTATCGTGATGCGTCAAAAGAGCTTCAAGGCCAAGCACGGCCAGAAACCACACAACGCCAAAGAGAAGAAAATGTTGAGATAACAAACAAGTAGGTTAAGTATAAGGGCGTGATAACAATGGAATAATCCTTGAGATCCAAAACATACAAATTAGAAAACCAAAGGAACGAGCTCTAATTTGAGATTGTATATCGTGAAGGACTGCATAACTCATAAGTATGGGAGAAGATGGTTTTTGACATTGTATATCTTGAAGGACTATATCGTAGTGTGAAATATGTCAAATATATTAATTTTAGTAACACGTCCGCCACTGTCTATTAATAACGAGTCTTTGACTCAAATGTATGCGTTCTAACCGTGGTATTCGCGTGGCGGTTTATTACATTTTTAATAATCCTCAAGTATGTACTTGATAAATTTTAAACCTTAGACTTTTTTGTAAAAATGTTAGTTACCTTGTAATTAGTCCATTTGCTGATCTATTTAGTGTTTGGTTACTTTGTTAAGCATTATTCTTCGTTGCCTTAGTTAGTTATAGTTTTAACCAAATTTTGATTTTTTTTTTTTTTTTTTTAACTATATGACATTGGAAGGTGTGTAGGCTATGGGAAACATTAGCTCATGTACTTGTGATCAACCCACAATCAATTTGTTAGTCATTTCTTAGTGAATTCTATAAATGTTCAGTGAGGTAAGACAGGTATAACGTTGAGTTAATGTAGTCTCAAAATTAGACATTCAATAACAGAGTTGAAAGAAGGGAACGTGTTTAGGCTTTGTCCCACATTGATGGGTGAGCAAATACAAAAATGGTTTATATGTAAGGTTAAGAAGGTTCTTATACATTAACAAATTGATATGTGATAGATTTAAGCTTTCCGTCACATGTTTAGTTGTTAATTTTTAATATTATTTAAAAATACAAATTTAAAATAATTTATTTAGATGGATTACTTAAAGGTGTTTTTTTCTTTTTTTTATATATATATAAATGGTTAGAACTAGGAACTAATGCTTATGGGTTGCAGTGGGGTTTAAAGAATTACACTTTATTTCTAACATAGAGAACACACAAAAAACTACGAGATAATTTAAATTTGTAGTGTTTTAAAAATTCTTAACAAAGAAACCAAAACTACGAAATTTTAAAACTAAACTATGTAGTGTTTTGGTTTCTTTATTTCTAACATAGAGAACACTCAAAAAACTACGAGGCATAATTTAATAAAAAGTTAACATTGAAATAATTTTTTTTAAAAAAAAGAAAAATAAAGAAGATCTGTTAAAAGAGCAAATTTGCCATTGAATATGTCAAAAGAGTTGTTTTGCCCCTTATCTTTTCAACCACCATTATTTGCCATCGAACTGGATATTAAGTGTGTATTTGCCACTTAAATTTTTTAAATGTTTTATTTTGGTACTTGGTGAGTTAACATGGAAAAAAGTTTGTTAGTTTTAACGAATATTCTGTTAAATACTTTAATATTGCATCTGTAGCATACAATTAGAGATTGTTCATCAAGTTTTCCAAGACAATTTTCTCAAGTCTTGTGGCTTTGTTCGTCAAAGTTTTTCAACACAAGTTTTAAAAATTCTCTTACAAGCAGCTTGTCAAAAGTTGTATAAAAAATGCTAATGTAAGCCTCAAGTGAATAGGATATACGTGAATTTCATCCCAATCGAGTCGTTACAAGTGATCAGGGATTTTGAGAGGGTGTTGCACAAAATAATTGTTTGTCTAACTAAAGTTATATTAAAAAACAGAAAGTTGCAAAACAATTTATCGGAGGTTGCATATACAAAAAAAAAAAGACAGTTTTCGAAAAAATCTGCACTTAATGACCAAAAATCAGGTGTAGCTCGTGCAACACCCGGCACCAATGTAGGTTCGTCACTGCAAGGGATACCTGTTATCTAGACTTATACGTACGTCACATCACACCAAGTTAGAGCCACCCATGTCTAGTAAGCGAGTTTAACGGAGGAATGACAAACTTGCACTAACGACTCATGTTTAGTGGCAAATAAGGGTAGCTGAAAAAATGAGTGGAAAAAAAACTACTCTTTTGATATATTTTCAATGGCAAATTTGCTCGTTTATCCACATTAGCAATTACCTACTCATGATAGTTATATAAGGTGATTTATTGTTAATGCAACATCTACTATTAAACACGTTAGACGAGTAGACATGTTTGTTACTCAAACCTGTTTAATTTCATGTCGGGTTTGTGTTAGTTATCATGTCATGTTGAAAATTGACACCCCCTATTTCTGGTATGTTTAGTTAAAAGAGAGATCGAATTTTAGCGTGAAGAGTAATTTTTAACTCAAATATGTGAGGTTCAATTGGGTCTCTTGTAACTATTTTTGGCTCTCTTCTCTTGTGAAAATTGACACCCTCAATTTTTAACATATTTATTTGGAGATAGAGATGGACCGAGGGGGTCTCATGTTTTTTTCTTGCATAGCGTGAAATATGTTAGATATACCAGTTTTTTCAGCAATGTACATGGTCCAATTTTTTTTGTTACGAGTATCATTAGCATTGTGACTTTTAGTACCAGGTACGCCACTGTATAAAAATAACGAGTCTTTGACTGAAATGTACGCGTTCTAATCAAGGTATTCATGTGACGGTTTATTACATTTTTCATAGCCATCCTCATGTTTGTACATGATATAAAGTTTAAACCGACATTTTATAAAAATGTTAGTTAGCTTGCAATTAGGCCATCAAATACTTGAAACTGAATCTAATCGAAATTGCTTATCAAATCGATTAAAAAAATTAATTTCTAGTTGGCAACTCATATGATCATTTTTCTCGGTTTATTTTTCTCTTCATTATTCAGATTTTCAAATTTGATTTTGGGTTTTTTCGTCTTTGTTTTTGATTTTCGGGTTTTCATTATTTTTCGTTTCTATCTGAAGGCGATGATCATAATTTTAGAGTAACAGGAACAACTTTTTAGATGCATGCTTACTTTTAAAAAATGTAAAAATATTAAAAAAAAATGGAGCAAATTACAAATTATGACAACACCTAAAATACCCTTGGTCCTTGACAGATGTCGCTATGTGGGTGTATCTTACCTTTCATAGAACTCATCTCTAGGATTTATCCCACATTGATGGATGAGCAAATATGAATGAGGTTTATAAGTAAGACTAAGAAGGTTTATAATATTTGTGGTTAAATATGTAATGAATTTATTTCATTAAATAATTAACCACCTTTTTTTAATTATATAAAGATAAAAATAAAAATATATAAAAAAAAACTCTATTTACTAGGAGTGTCTATTAATACTTTAAACATGGGTCAAATTTTCACATGAAGGGTAATTTTTAACTCGGGTATATGCGGGGTTAACTGGGTATCTTTCGATTGGGTATGACATACAAAAGTAATAGTAATATTTTAATAAAAACCCTCCAATCTTCCCATCAACTTGGTCGCATGGCAATTTAGGTTGACAACCTCTAATTTGTCACAAGGCAACTAGTGAATGGTTATTTGTTTTATTTTTCTTTTTTCTTTTTTAAAACTTATTATTTTATAAAAAATAGATTGGTTGTATATATTGGTTGGGTAGACTTGTTCATAAATGGTAAAAAAAATATATATAAATTTGCTGTATGTATTGGCTGTATAGTTGGATGAAAGAGAAAATAATATTTGAATAAGAGATTGAGTTGTGTGATAGATTATTGTCAAACATAGTCTTACGCATCCCCCCAAAATGAATTCCTTATTTAAGTTACGCGGACAGTAGAAGCAGAGATAGACCAAGGAGATCTAAAGGACCTTTTTTTTTTTTGCATAGTGTGAAATATGTCATACATACCAATTTTTTCTAGCAATGCACTTGGTCCAATTTTTTTGTTACGAGTACCATTAGCATCACGATTTTTAGTATTAGGCCCACCACTGTTTAGGTTTTGTCCCATATTGATGGCTGAGCAAATAGAATAGTGGTTTATAAGTTTAAATAGTAGTAATTGAACAAGTAATGAATTTAAGCATTCCACTACTTGTTTAATTGCTTCTTTTTTTGATTGTTTAAAAATAAAAATCAAAAATACTCTACGTATATTTAGTTACTTCTTTCGTCTGAAAAAAAGAAATGACCACCTTATTATTTATGTTTGTCCAAAATACGTGTCCAATTTTTCTATATGGTCAGTAATTAATACTGGTTTTCCTACTTTACCTGTCTAATCAAAACTTGCATTAATTACTTATTTTGTTATTTCCATATTAACTATGAGGGTATAAATGTCTTTTTATCAATCAAAACTAGCATTAATTACACATATAACAATTTCTTCATTTTTTGTTTGTGAACTCTCTTTTTAGGACAGAGATAGTACTATCTTTGGATACTTATTACTATTGGTTTTGTTTTTTCTAAAAATGGTTAGAACGAGGAATTACCGCTAATGGGTTGTAGCAAAGTTTAAAGTATTACACTTCATCTCTAACATAACGAACAGATACAGACACGAGGCATAATAAACAATGACAATTAACTAATTTTGAAGAAAACAGTTTTTCACACTATTCATCAACTAATGATAAATATTAACAATTACCTGCTCGTGATCGTTATATAAGGTAATTTATGTCATTAAGCGTAGTTGTACAAAGTACAAACTACGTTGTCTGCTTTTCCATCAAAACTAGTGAAAATAATTACAATATCAACTAAACAAACTACATTCACTTTTTGGTCAACACAAAAGAATTTGATGCTACTATCATTAAAATTGGATCGAGGTTATTTTTTCTTTTACATCCTCCGTATCAAAATTATTGTTCAAGATAAAAAAACACACATAGTTGAAAAAAAAAAAAAAAAAAAAAAAGGAATCATAACACTCTTAAACTGATCAAATATAATCTCTACACACTAAACTATCTTGATTAGTTGAAGCAAGAAATGGACAAGTATTTTGTGACTCCCAAAAAGAAAAAGTGAAAAATTATTTTCGAACCGAAAGAGTAATATTTTGAGAATATTGAGAGATAAAACACTCACTGATTAACTAAATGAACCATCAGTTTTATTACATTCTCATAACATAACTACGTTTAAGTATAGGTGTATCGTGATGCGTCAAAAGAGCTTTATAGCCAAGCACGGCCAAAAAACACAACTAGTTTCCATATTCAATGCAACAATTGTGCTTACTATCTCACGTTTTAACTTTCTGTGCCATAGAGAAGAAAATGTCAAGATAACAAACAAGTAGGTGTAGTATAAGGGTGATAACGATGGAATGATCATTTGAGAACCAAAACATACAAATTATAAAACCAAAGGAACGAGCATGGATGTGACATTTTATATCGTGAAGGACTGCATAACTTATAAGTATGGGAAGGTGGTTTTTGACATTGTATGTCGTGAACGACTGTATATCGTAGTGTGAAATATGTCAAATATACTACTTTTAGTAAGAGGTCCCTCACTGTCTAATACGGAGTAGTAACGAGGATCTTTGACTTAAATGTACGCGTTTTAACTTAGGTAATCGCCTGACGGTTATTATATTTTTCATGGCCATTCTCAAATGTATACCTGATAAAGTTTAAACTTTACACTTTTTGGAAAAATGTTAGTTACCTTGCAATTAGGCCATTTGTTAGTGATCTGTTTAGTGTTTGGTTACTTTGTTAAGCAATAATATTAGTTGCCTTAGTTTAGTTATTGTTTTAGCCGAATCCTTAAAAGATTCTTAATAATCAGATTTTAGTAGTGGGAAATTTTTATATTTTTAACTTTACAGCCTATGGGAAACCTTAGCTCTTGTACTTGGAGTAGGCCCGTAATCAATTTGTTAGTCATTTCTTAGTGAATTTTATAAACGTTACTTGAGGTAAGACAAATACAATGGTGAGTTAATGTAATCAGCATTCGGTAACAGAGGTTGAAAGAAGGAAACGTGTTTAGGTTTTGTCCCACATTGATGATTGAGCAAATAGAAAAGTGGTTTATAAGTAAGACTAAGAAGGTTTCAAACATCACTAACTGAACATGTAATGGATTTAGGCTTTCTGTTACGTGTTCCGTTGCTGTTTTTTTAAGATTATTTAAGATAAAAATTAAAAATACTCACTAGTATTTTGATTTAATACTCATTACTCGGGTTGGTATTTTGAAAATGGTAAGAGTGAGGAACTAGTGCTCATGGGTTGCAGCGGTGTTCAAAGCATTACACTTCAATTCTAACATAACGAACACACACAAAAGGCTACGAGGCATAATTTTATTAAACAAATAACAATTAACTAATATTTTGATTTTTATTCTTAAAACTATTCATCAACAATGATAAATATTAACAATTACCTGATAGTTATATAGGGTACGAGCTCGAATGTGACATCGTATATCGTGAAGGACCTCATAAGTCATAAGTTTTAGAAGGTGGTATAAGTAGCTAGAGTTTATACGTTAGGTTACCAAAGATGGCTTGGGTCAAAATTCCCTCATGCCTAAAGAAATATCCAAAGCTGAGTTATGTAGCGCGACATTGTGATAACAAGTAAACCAAACAAGTGAAATCATAGCGAATTTTGTTCATATTTTTTGTCGAATCTTGCAAGAGCACTATTGTAAATAGGTTTTTATATGGGGTAAAAAAGTACAAACGATAATATAAAGTTAGTTATGTAACTTGGTGAGGTTGTTTCGACAACTAATCTAGTGAAGTGGATTTGACATATATATTTACTTAACCAACCTAAGGAGTTACAATTACGTGTTGAGTTATGATAATAGTAGCTAGATTCATATTGAACAACTCTGCTCTAATTACATATTTCATCTTTCCTTAAATAAATGTTCACTTTGATAGTAACACACAGTTTTAAGAAAATACTAAGATTCCATTGTTAACCAATTAAACGTCTTCTTCTTTTGCGTAAAAGTGTTTTGGTTAGTTGTAATTTGAAGGTCAACACTTATTTAAGGACACTTGTTTCAGCTCAAAGAGACGTATAATTTTTGGTTAACTAATACATTTCAAACTTCCTTTTTAAACCTTGGACTTCTTGTAAAAATGTTAGTTACCTAGAAATTAGGCCATTGGTTGGTATCTGTTTAGTGTTTTGCTACTTTGTTAAAGCAATGTTATTAGTTGCCTTAGTTATTGTTCTTGCCGAAAGTAGAAAGTGTGTAGTTAAAATGTATCTTAATAGTGGGAAATTTATATATTTCTAACTTTACAGGCCATGGGATACCTTAGCTCTTGTACTTTTGATCAGCCCGCAATCAATTTGTTAGTCATTTCTTAGTAAATTTTATAAATGTTAAGGCAAGTATAACTTTGAGTTAATGTAGTCTCGAAGTTAAACGTTCGGTAACAAAAGTTGAAAGGAGGAACTGTGTTTAGGTTTTGTCCCACATCGATGGGTGAGCAAATACAAAAGTGGTTTATAAGTAAGATTAAGAAGGTTTTCAGTATTGACGGGAAGACATTTAGTGGATTTAAGATTTCCACTACGTGTTTAATTGTTAATTTTTTAGATTATTTAAAGTCAAAAAGTATAAATTTTGAGTATATTTTGGTTGATTTTTTAGATTATTTAAAAATAAAAATTCAAACAACTCTATTTACTATCCGTCGAATGATTTTCGAACTGAAAGAGTAACATTTTGGGAATTGAGAGATAAAACGTTCACCGATTAACTAAATGAACCATTAGTTTTATTAGATTTTCATAACATAACTACATTTAAGTATAGGTCTATCGTGATGCGTCGACAGAGCTTCATAGCTAAGCACGGCCAAAAACAACACCTAGTCTCCGTATTCAACGCAACAATTGTCCTTACCATCTCATGTTTAAACTTTCTATGCAGAGAAGAAAATGTATGAGATAACAAACAAGTAGGTGAAGTATAAGGGTGATAACAATGGAATGATCATTTGAGAAGCAAAACATACAAATTAGAAAACCAAAGGAAAGAGCTCGAATGGGACATTGTAATAATAACGAGTCTTTGACTCACACATACACATTTTAACCGAAGTATTCGTGTGAAGGTTTATTACATATTTCATCGTCATCCTCTAGCGTACCTGATAAAGTTTAAACCTTAGAATTTTTGAAAAATGGTTAGTTATCTTGCAATTAGGCCATTAGTTGGTGATCGGTTTAATGTTTGGTTACTTTATTAAGCAATATTATTGTTAGTTGCCTTAGTTAGCTATTACTTTATTTAGCAATATACTAATTTTAGTAACACGTCCGCCACTGTCTATTAATAACGAGTCTTTGACTCAAATGTATGAATTTTAACCGAGGTATTCGCCTGGCGGTTTATTACATTTTTCATAATCTTCAAGTGTGAATTTGATAAAGTTTAAACCTTAGACTTTTTGTAAAAATGTTAATTACCTTGTAATTATGTCATTTGTTGGTGATCTATATAGTGATTGGATACCTTGTTAAGCAATATTGTTAGTTGCCTTAGTTATAGTTTTAACCATTTTTTTCACTATATGACATTAGAAGGTTTACTACTTTTAAATTTATTATATTTTGAAAGACTTATGAACAAACAATCTTAGTTTAGTCTCATTATTTAAAACACTTTTGAATTTAAAAAAGAATAATTGCAGAATTTGGAATAAACAAACAATCCTAGTTTAGTTACATTATTTCTTTACAACTTATTTATATTATTAAAATTATCGAATGTAAACATGAAAATCAAATCAATCCTGAATAGCTTGAACCCGCAAACTAAAACCGCGAGAAGCAAATAGTTTTACAGTAGTTAATGAAAAACTTAAGATAAGAACTATCCGCGAAACCAAGTTACCCAAATTCGTGCCACACATAGTTTAAAATTCTGAATCCGCCACTGTAACGAACAGATGCAAATAACTACGAGGCACCGATAATAGTTGTATGAATATTTTAAAAAGGTTTTCTTTTACACTATTCATCAACTAATGATAGATATTAACATTTACTTGCTCGTGATACTTATATAATAAGGTGATTTATGCCATTAAGCGTAGTTGTACAAAGTACAAACTACATTTTGTTTGTTTTTCGCTTAAAAACTAATGGAAAGAATTACAATATCAACTAAACAAACTACAATCACATTTTGTTAAACTCAAAATTAAGATTTTGATGCTACTATCATTAAGATTGGACCGATGTCATTTTTCTTTCACTTTTTCGGTCACAAAATTATTGTTCACATATATAAAACACACAGTTTAAGAAAGGTGAGACTATAAAATTTTTTAACCAGTCAAATATAATATTTACTCACTAAACTTTATTTTGATTGATTGAAATAAGAAATGGATAATTATTTTGGGACCTTCCAAAATGGAAAAGTGGAAAATGATTTTCGAACGAAAAGAGTATAATTTTTGAGAATATTGAGAGATAAAACAATCTCCGATTAACTAAATAAACCATTAGTTTTATTACACTCATAACATAACTGCATTTGAGTATATGTGTATCGAGATGTGTCAAAAGAGCTTTATAGCCAAGCACTGCCAGAAACGACACCTAGTCTCCACTTTCAATGTAACAATTGTGCTTACCATCTCATGTGTACACTTTCTATGCCATAGAGAAGAAAACGTTGAGATAACATACAAGTAGGTTAAGTATAAGGGCGTCATAATAATGGAATAATCTTTGAGAACCAAAACATACACACTAGAAAACCAAAGGAACGAGCTCGAATTTGACATTGTATATCATGAAGGACTGCATAACTCATAAGTATGGGAATGTGGTTTTTGACATTGTATATCTTGAAGGACTCTATATCGTAGTGTGAAATACTTCAAATATACTAATTTTAGTAACACGTCCGCCACTGTCTATTAATAACGAGTCTTTGACTCAAATGTATGCATTTTAACCGAGGTATTCTCCTGGCGGTTTATTACATTTTTCATAATCTTCAAGTGTGTATTTGATAAAGTTTTAACCTTAGACTTTTTGTAAAAATGTTAATTACCTTGTAATTAGGCCATTTGTTGGTGATCTATATAGTGATTGGATACCTTGTTAAGCAATATTATTAGTTGCCTTAGTTAGTTATAGTTTTAACCATTTTTTTTCACTATATGACATTAGAAGGTTTGTAGTTAAATGTATCTTAGAAGTGGGAAATTTGTATATATCTAACTTTACAGGCTATGGGAAACATTAGCTCTTGTACTTGTGATCGGCCCGCAATGAATTTGTTAATCATTTCTTAGTGAATTTTATAAATGCTAAGTTAGGTAAGACGAGTATAATATTGAGTTAATGTAATCTTGAAATAAAACATTCGGTAAGAAAAGTTGAAAGAAGGAAATGTGTTTAAGTTTTGTCCCACATTGATGGCTGTGTAAATACAAAAGTGGTTTATATGTAAGGTTAAGCAAGGTTTTACAAGGTAGTCACATAAATATGTAATAGATTTAAGCTTTCCGTTACGTGTTTAATTGCTACTTTTTTAGATTATTTAAAGATCAAATTAAAAACAATCTATCTACATTCCGTGGATACTCTTACTTAAGGTTGTTCATTCAAAAATGGTTAGAACGAGGAACTAATGCTTAGGGGTTGTAGCGGAGTTTAAAGCATTACACTTCATCTCTAACGTAAGGAACACACAAAAACACTACGAGACATATTTTATAAAAAAATAACAATAAACTAATTTTGAAAAGAAAAAATAAATTCTCTACACTGTTCATCAACTAATGATTAACATTAGCAAGTTAAAAGAGCAAATTTGCAATTGAAATTGTATCAAATGAGTTGCTTTGCCTCTTATCTTTTTAACCATCATTATTTGCCATTGAATGGGATATTAAGTGTGTATTTGCCACTCAAATTTTTTGAGATGTTTAATTTTGGTACTTGGTGAGTTAACACGGAAAAAAGTTTGTTAGTTTTAACAAATATTTCGTTAAATACCAAGTGCAAAGGTGCAAATACAATCTGAAAGAAATTAGAAAGAACAATGTACTAAAGCAAACATTTAGCATACCTCTAAATGATTTAAAACAACTAAAACTGTGTACAAATTCTCTTACAAGTAGCTTGTCTCGAAACTTGTCAAAAGTTGTATAAGAAATGCTAATGTAGGCCTCAAATGAATAGGAAAATGAAATCCCAATTAGATCATTTACAAGTGAGACCTGTCATCTAGACTTACACGTGATGTCACATCGCACCAAGTTAGAGTCACCCATGTCTAGTAAGCGAGTTTAACGGATGAATGGCAAACTTGCAGTAATGACTCATGTTTAGTGGAAAATAAGGGTGATTGAAAAATGAGTGGCAAAATTACTCTTTTGATATATTTTCAATGGCAATTCGTTCGTTTAACCAGATTATCAATTACCTAATCATGATAATTATATAAGGTGATTTATTGTTAATGCAACCTCTACGACCGGCTTATTAAACGGGTTAGACAAGTAGACATGTCTTCTACTCACACGTGTTTAGCTTATGTCAGGGTTTGTTATTGTGTCGTGTTAAGACTTGACACCCCTATTTCTTGTTTGTTTAGCTAAAACAAGGATCAAAATTTCACGTGAAGAGTAATTTTTAAGTCAACATATGCGATTCAATTGGGTTATTATGTGAGAAATTTTGGCTCCCTTTTCTTAGGCGCCTCACTACCCGAAAATGTATTCCTTATTTAAGTTATGTGGAGATAGAGACAGACCAAGGGGGATTTCATGGACTTTTTTTGCGTTGTGTGAAATATGACAGATATATGAATTCTTTCCAGCAATGCACCTGGTCCAATTATTATTATTTTTTATTTTTTACTACGTATTTTTTTTATACCAGTATCATTAGCATCGTGACTTTTAGTACTGAGTTCGCGTCTATCTAAAAATAACGTGTTTGTAACTCAAATGCACGCATTTTAAGTTTCTAACCGAAATATTCAGGTGATGGTTTATTACATTTTTCATAGCTATTGTTAAGTGTGTACTTGATAAAGTGTGTACCTGATAAAGTTTAAACCTTAGACTTTATGTAAAAATGTTAGTTACCTTGCAATTGGGCCATTTGTTGGTGATCTGTTTAGTATTTGGGTACTTCAGCAATATTGATAGTTGCCATAGTTACTTTTATCGTTAGTAGACGAGTACTCGTACATAGCAACAAGATTTTATAGCGACATATCGTTTTGTGTTAAAAAAAATTATGGGTTATAAACGAAAAATAATAAAAGTTTGAAGATTTGGTGATTAAATATAATGTTTTGAAACTCGGTTTGACCCGAGTGGTTCAACCGGTTGAACCGTTCCGGTTGAAAAACGGATCGATTCTAACCGAGTCAACCCGACGGATTGGGTCAAAAATGGGTCAAATTAAACCGGGTCAACCCACCGGGTGTGAAGCTTCCCGGGTCAACCCGGTTTTCGATATGTATTAATAGTTTCCTTTTGAAATATATATTTTCAATTTTTAGTTTAAACTTTTCACTTTTTACTTTTTGGTTGTTCCTTTATATATAGTATAGCAGGGTACCCGCGCGTTTCGTCGACGGGTACCCTGTGACTAGGGGTGTCATTCGGGCTGACCCGACCCGAACCCGACCCGAGTCAATTTGGGTCGGGTCAATCGGGTTCAAAAATATATTCGGGTCAATCGGGTCAACCCGAATTGACCCGAGTTCTAAACAAGGTCGGGTTCGGGTATATTTTTTTAGCCTTGACCCGACCCGAACCCGACTAACCCGGCTAAACAACATATTTACAATGTAAAATACTCGGGTTGACCCCGAACCCGAATTGACCCGACCCGAGTTGACCCGAACCCGAATTGACCCGACCCGAGTTGACCCGAGTTCTAAACAAGGTCGGGTTTCGGGTATATTTTTTTAGGGCTTGACCCGAGTTGACCCGACCCGAGTTGACCCGAACCCGACCAGGTCAACCCGAATAACACCCCTACCTGTGACGATTAACCGGAGAAATAGATTTCAATGAGACATGATTCATCAGTTTGTATCGGTTTCAACGGGTTTACTCTGGTTTATTTTCGGATGGTTTTTATTGGTTAGCCGAACCGGTGGAGACACCGGTTCCTTGAACCCGTTGGTCCAGTCCAATTTTCAAACTATATGTACCATCAACTTGTTAGCATGTATAAAGCGTTGTGTGTTTATTAATTTGTATAATGTATATAATAACATGTATTTCTCATTTTAGGGTGTTTTATTATACTTTCTAGTAAAATTTGTTTTAATTGGTTGTTTTTAATTTGGTAGATATGCTTTTAATTGGTTGTATAATGTGAATAAATTATTGTACTTTTAAGTAATGAGGTATGTTAATAAAATTATTAATTACACCATACATTTCTCTCACCTTTTACTTTCAACATTTCAATTTTCAAGGTTTGACCCTTTTTTCTTTTATATGTAATATAGATATAGATAGACGTATCCTTACAAGATTCTTTATGAGTAAAGTTTACTACTCCTTTCGTCTTAAACAGAGTGTCCACAAACAATAATGAACAAATTATTATGTGTATAATTAATGCTAATTTTGATTGATAAAAAGTCATGTTTACCCTCATTGTAAATATATAAATTATATTTGAGTAATTAATACATGTTTTGATTATAAGGGTAAAGTATGAAAACACGTTAAAATTATTATCCAAAAATAAAAATTAGACACTTTTTTGGGATAAATATAAATAGTTATGTGGACATTTTTTATGTGACGAAGAGAGTATATTTCATTAGAAAGTGTGTAGTTAAATGTATTTTAGTAGTGGGAAATTTGTATATTTCTAACTTTATGAGCCATGAAAAACATTAGCTCTTGTACTTGTGATCGGCCCGCAATCAATTTGTTAGAGAGGAGGGAGTGGGCACGGTCTTGAGATCGGCTTCGTCGGCACCGATCGGGTACACCGCCCCTTCTTACTCGGGTAGGTGAAATCGGGTACCCCCTAGGCTTGTGAAACCGATTGTTGTTGCATGGAAAAAATGATTCCAACGGCTAGTTGGGTATTAGGGTACCACTCCCACCAATCTGGGTAGTGTTAGGGTAGAATTGGGTAGTTTTGAGTTTGATGATTTTTATTGGATAGAGGTGATGTAGCAATTTGGGTAGTGTTGGGTATTAGGGTTCCACTCCTTCCCCTCTTAGTCATTTAGTGTATTTTATAAACGTTATAAGTGAGGTAAAACAAGTACAACGGTGAGTTAATGTAGTCATGAAATTCGGTAAGCTGGAAAAAGGAAATGTGTTTAGGTTTTGTACCGCGTTGATGGCTGAGCAAATACAAAGTGGTTTATATATTTGAGACTAAGAAGGTTTATAATATTTGCAGTTGAATATATAATGGAATTAAGCTTTCATTAAATCTTTAACCGTGTTTTTAGTTATATAAACATAAAAACTAAAAATACTCTAGTTACTATACGTGTATACTCATTACTTAGAAAACTCGGAAAAGGTTTATGTTTTTTAGAAATGTTTAGAAGGAAGAACTAGTGCAAATACTCATTACTTAAAATACTCGTAAAAGCTTTTAGTCTTTTAGAAATGTTTAGAACGAAGAACTACTGCTCGTTGGTTGCAGCAGGGTTCCAAGCATTACACTTCATCTGTAACATAACGAACACATTCAAAAAACTACGAGGCATAAGTTAGTAAACAAAAAAAAAATTATTTAATTTTGAATTAAAAAAAAAAAAAAATCCTTTACACCATTCATCAACTAATGATAACTATTAACAATTAACTACTCGCGATGGTTATACAACGTGATATATTGTTCATGCGATATCTACCCAAACATGACCCATTTTTTAAACTTGTTAGACCAGTAGACATGTCTATTAATCATACCTATTTAGCTTCATGTTAGTTATCGTGTAGTGTTCAAAAATTGACACCTTTATTTCTAATATGTTTAGTTAAATATGTTAGCTATACCAAACTTTTCCAGCAATGCACTTGGTCCAATTTTTTTTTGTTACAAAGTATCATTAGCATCGTGGCTTTTAGTAACGAGTCTTTGATTTAGATGTACACGTTCTTACCGAGGCATTCACGTGACGGTTTATTACATTTTTCATAGCCATCCTCAAGTGTGCACCTGATAAAGTTGTAAAAATGTTAGTTACCTTGCAATTAGGCCATCTGTTTTGATGTTTTGATCAGTTTAGTGTTTGGTTACTTTGTTAAGCAACATTGTTATTTACCTTAGTTAGTTATTGTTGTAACCCAAATTTTAAAAATCCTTAATAATCTGATTTTACTATGACATTAGAAATTGTTTAGGTAAATATATCTTAATTATTAGTAGTGGGAAATTTGTATTTATATCTAACTTTTTGGTCCATCACAATCATTTTTTTAGTCATTTCTTAATGAATTCTCTTTTGTAAAGAGAAATGATAAAGAGACATAAACTTACATCTAAAACCAAGTGGCATTATCTTGATGGGTTGTAACATAAGTGGGTCTCTGTCTGTAGCCATCAGGATGATGACACTTGGTTTTAGGTCTAAGTTTAGGCCTAAGTTTAAGTCACTCTATCATTCTCTTCTGTAAATGTTATTAGATGAGGTAAGACAATTACAACGTTGAGTTAATGTAGTCTCAAAATTAAACATTCGGTAACAGTAGTTGAAAGAAGGAGACGTGTTTAGGTTTATTCCCACATTGATGGCTGGACAAATACGATACTTGTTTATAAGTAAGACTAAGAAGATTTATAACATTTGTGGTTAAATAGCTGATGAATTCATTTCATCACTTCTTTAACCATTCTTTTTAGTTTTATAAAGATAAAAACCAAAAATACTCTATTTGTTATCTATCAATACTCATTACCTTTTAATTATAGAAAGATCAAAACTAAAAAACTCAATTTAATTATAGAAAGACTAAGAAGATTTATAACATTTGTGGTTAAATAGCTGATAAAATCATTTCATCACTTCTTTAACCATTATTTTTAGTTTTATAAAGATAAAAACCAGAAATACTCTATTTGCTATCAATCAATACTCATTACCTTTTAATTATAGAAAGATCAAAACTAAAAAACTCCAATTTACTACAACACTCTTTACTTAGAAAGCTCATAAAAGGTTTTTGTCTTTAATGTTTAGAACAAAAACGGCATAATTTAATAAACAAATAATAATTAACTAATTGTTATTATTATTTTTAAAATTTTACACTATTCATCAGCTAATGATAAGTATTACAACAATTACCTACTCGTGATAGTTATGTAAGGTGATTTATTGTTAATGCCACATATATCCAAACAATACTCGTTTATTAAATATGTTAGACGAGTAGACGTTTCTTCTTACTGTACTTTTCGTTCAACCTGAATCGAAGAAGTGTGTTGGCCAAAAAACGGTCTACTTGACTAGTACATCATATAGCGGGTCCTGTTATACCAAAAATGGAATGAGATAATCATTCGATGAGAAAATAAAATAAGGTTGTCAAGACATCTTTACGACTATACCACCAACTCTCAAATGTTTACTTATGAAGTTTGAACCTTATACTTTTTGTGTGAAGGTTAGGTTTCTTGCAATTAGACCATTTCTTGATGATTTGTTTACTATTATATGTTACTTTCTTAACCCAAATTGTTTGTTGGCTAAGTTAGAATTTTAAAAAATTCATTCTAGTCAGATTCTACCGTACGATAGTAGTTAATTGTATCTTAGTAGTGGGAAATTTGTATATGTCTAACTTTACCGGCCATGAAAAACATTAGCTCTTGTACTTGTGATCGGCCCGTAATCAATTTGTTAGTCATTAGTGAATTTTGTAATCGTTAAGTGAGGTAAGGCAAGTACAACGTGGAGTTATTATAGTCTCAAAATTAAACATTGAGCAACAAAAGTTGAAAGAAGGGAATGTGTTTACGTTTTGTCCCACATTGATGGCTAAGCATATACAAAAGTGGTTTATATGTAAGGTTAAGAAGGGTTTTATAAATCAATAACAACTTTCTCTGATAAATTGAACTCTCTGTCGAGTGATTAGTTGTTGATTTTTTAGATTATTTAAAGATAAAAAATAAAAACAATCTATTTACAATCCATGGATACTCTTACTTAAGGTTGTTCATTTAAAAATGGTTATTGATTTTTTAGATTATTTAAAGATAAAAATTAAAAACAATCTATTTACAATCCGTGGATACTCTTACTTAAGGTTGTTCATTTAAAAATGGTTAGAACGAGGAACTAATGCTCATGGGTTGCAGCGGAGTTTAAAGCATTACACATCATCTCTAACATAAGGAACACACAAAATACATAATTTAATAAAAAAAAATAACAATAAACTAATTTTGAAAAGAAAAAATAATTTCTCTACACTGTTCATCAACTAATGATTAACATTTTAAAAAAGCAAATTTGCCATTGAATATGTATCAAAAGAGTTTTTTTGCCCCTTATCTTTTCAATCACCATTATTTGCCATTGAACTGGATATTAAGTGTGTATTTGCCACTCAAATTTTTTGAGATGTTTAATTAGGGAAAAAAATAGTTTTAACGAATATTCTGGTAAATACCTAGTGCAAAGGTGCAAATACAATCTAAAAGAGCTTAGAAAAAACAGTTTACTAAAGCAAACATTTAGCAGACCTCTAAATGATTTAAAACAACAACTAAAACTGTGTACAAAATTTCTTACAAGTAGCTTGTCAAAAGCTGTATAAGAAATGCTAATGTAGAGCCCCAGATGGATCGAGGGGGGATCTCAAGGACTTTATTTATTTATTTATTTATTTTATTTTATTTTATTTTATTTATTATTATTATTCTTTTTTTTTTTTTTTGCGTAGTGTGAAATAGCCAACATGAAGTGTGTACCTGATAAAGTTTAAACCTTAGACTTGTTGTAAAAATGTTAGTTACCTTGCAATTGCCATTTGTTGGTGATGTGTTTAGTGTTTGATTACTTTGTTAAGCAATATTGTTAGTTGTCTTAGTTACTTACTGTTGTAACCGAAATTTTAAAAATTCTTAAATAGTCATATTTTACAATGTGACATTAGAAAGTGTGTGGTTAAAGGTATCTTATTAGCGGGAAATATGTATATTTCCAACTTTAAAGGCCATGGGAAACATTCGGATTTAAGCTTTCCGTTGTTTGTTTAGTTGTTGATTTTTTAGATTATTTAAAGATAAAAATTAAAAATATTCAATTTACTATTGGTATATACTCATTTCGAAATTTTGATAGTTATACTTATATAAGGTGATTTATGTCATTAAGCGTAGTTGTACAAAGTACAAACTACGTGTTTCCCTAAAACTAATGAAAAGAATTACGATACAAACGAATTTGATGCTAAACTCTATTTTGATTGGTTGAAACAAGAAATGGACAATTATTTTGGGACTCCCAAAAAGAAAAGGTGAAAAATGATTTTCGAACGGAAGGAGTAACGTTTTGAGAATATTGAGAGATAAAACACTCGCATAACACAAGTACATTTAAGTATAGGTGTATCGTGATGCGTCAAAAGAGCTTCATAGCCAAGCACGGCCAAAAACCACACAACGCCAAAGAGAAGAAAATGTTGAGATAACAAACAAGTATATTAAGTATAAGGGTGATAACAATGGAATAATCATTTGAGAACCAAAACATACAAACTAGAAAACCAAAGGAACGAGCACGAATGTGACACTGTATATCGTGAAGGACCGCATAACTCATAAGTTTCGGAAGGTGGTATAAGTAGTCAGAGTTTATACGTTAGGTTACCAAAAATGGCTTGGGTCAGAATTCCCTCATGCCCAACGAAATATCCAAACCGAGTTATGTGGTGCGCTAAAAATCCAAAAAGTGAAATCACAACGAATTTCGCTCATATTTTTTATCGAATCGTGCAAAAGCACTACTGTAAATAGGTTTTTGCATGGGTAGAAATATACAAATGATAATATAAAGTTAGTTATGTAACTTAGTGATGTTGTTTCGACAACTAATCCAGCGAAGTGGATTTGAACTCTGCTCTAATCACATATTTCATCCGTCCTTAAATAAGTGTTCACTTTGACATAGGCACACAGTTTTAAGAAAGTACAAAGATTCCACTGTTAACCGATCAAATGTCTTCTTTTTTGCATAAAACTGTTTTGATTAGTTGTAATTTGAAAGTCGACACTCTTAGACAAGGACAAAGAAAAATAGTACAGTGGACACTAGGGGTGAGCAAAACCGCCCGAGACCCGACAACCGAACCGATCCCGACAGTACCCGATCATCCCGAAACCGACAAGCAGCTTCTCGGGTCGGGACTCGGTTTACCATTTCAGCAATTTCGGTTTTCGGGTCGGGTCGGGTCGGGACGAACCAAAAACCGAAAAAAACAAGCCAAACTTGCCCGAAACCGAGCATACCGTACCCGATTATACCGAACCGACTTAACCGACTACTTCTCGGGTCGGTATTCGGTTTAGAAATCAGGTTACTTTCGGGATCGGGCTTTGTCGGGACGGGTCGGGTCGGGAACCGGCCCGATGCTCAGCCCTAGTGGACACTTAGTTTCAGCTCAAAGAGACGTATAATTTTTGGTACGGGGTGTTTTGGCAAGCTTATGGCTCATGGAAAAGCTCTTTTTACCGTCCAATAAGCTATCACAAAGCTTCCCTACTTATTTTGGCTTCTTTTACTTGCACTTTCTTTCTTACAAGCTTGCAAGGAGGTCCGCAATGACGTGTCTACCCACCTAACACTCGATTATGACATGGCTTGTCGACAAACATGAGTAGTATTCTCAAGAAACACAAACAGATGTCATTCGACAAGAAACAAATACAGTAACTAATAATGTAAAACACAGTCGAAAGAAAGTCACAATATGAGATTATGTGCCGTATAACAAAAGTATAACTTGCACAACCATAGAAACGACAGTTTACTCAAATATTTGTACATGCTTCTGGATCCCTCAACATTGACATTTGACCCGAGGTGGTAAAGTGAATCCGACTGAGAAGGCGACTACTAAAAGGTGGTCTTGTATCTCAAAGAACTCCAAAGAAGGGATTATTTATGGCACTGTTCAATTCACCCCCGGCAACCCTTAGCACTTCTTTGTCGATTTTGTCTCTAGCGAGAAACAAAAACTCGTCTCCTTCAATCTTTTCAAAACCACATAGCTCAAGAAACTTGATGCCACCTTCTAATTTTCCAACTCTGTCCTGTTAGATCCACCAACAGCACAAACAAAACAGTAAGTAATGTAACTTCCGATTGGGTAATGTAAAAGACACGCATTATGAAAGCATTAGATATTGTTTTGGTCTATGTGGATTGCGATTTATATTAAACGGGTCAAATAGAAGAAGTTAGCTAAAAGGGAGCGGGTGAAATGAGCAACATGAGTCAAACAATCTAAAAGTCGCCAAAAGTACTATTCTATATGAACACAGAATTATACTCCGTAATTATTGTGATAATGCTGTTGTTATAATCATTCTAACATTCTACCATTGAAAATGTGTTTCAAGAACTGGCAACCAATTGTTCGTGTGTCACCCCACCTTGACCTGGCCCCATTTCTTCTCATACATATAACGACTGATTCAACTACCCGCTTTAACCTAATACCCAACCTTATGATCATGCCAACCTATAATCATTAGACTCTACGATTCAGTCTAATGCTCGAAGCAGACTATGGCACATTTGCACAAAAGATAGCTTGTACCTTCCTAAGAATCTTCACATTTCAAAATATGTAAAGATAGCTCTACAACACATTTTTTTATGTGTATTTGCAGTACATTTCTGATATATTATAGTAAAAGATTTTGTTTCTCAACCCTTTCTTTCCTTTCAATTTTTTTGCTATACCACGATAATTTCTTTGCAAATCTTAGAAGAATAAAAGGGGAGAAAATATAATCGTTTTCAAATAATGCATCCTGTAGCACTTTTTTGAGTTAAATGGGTCATTATGAAGCATGGTTCATCAACTTTCCGTTTTATCTTATAGTTTACTATTGTTCATTATAGCTCAAATAGCCAAATGGGATGCACCTCACGGAAGTAAACATTCTCCATCCAAGAAAGTGCAATGTTTGGCTAAGCACAGATGTCCTAAAGGCTAAATAATGAGAACTTTTGTATCGATCAGGGTCTTGGTACTAACTTAAAGTAATACTCGTAATTACTAACTAGTAAAGTAGGTACATTCAAATTGGAAATTAACCACACGAGTAGATGTTGCATTTATAAAAAAAAAAATTATAAATAAAAAAATAGAAAAAGAAAAGAAGATATATGTTTACCTGAAAGGCAGCATTACTAAGTCTGATCTTGCGGAATTTCTCCTCTTCTGGTTTAGTAGCCACATTCTTGACGTAAGTCAAAAGGGTGTTAAATGCTGTCTTCACCTTTGCATCATCATCCTTGTGAATAGCAAACGGCCAAATAGGAAGTTAACACCCATTTATGAATCAAATAAAGGATACAAAGAATATGCAGACAAAAAGTGACAATTTTGACTCATTTACGTATAAATGGGTCAATCTGGGTTGTGTTTTATCTCAGATGGTTATAACTAAGATGCGTATTTAGATAAAAGGAGAACATATGCTAAATGGGTTTAAAGTCGCCCAAGTTCTATATTTATATAATTACAACCTCAAAAATTCATTTCATTTAAAAATATATCCAGATTGTTAGGTCAACACAGCCCATTCAGACTCGTATGAAAAAATGACTTGGTTCACCGACAAACACACAAAGTACAATTCCACCATATATAAGCTGTAATTTTCTTTACCTTATTGCTCTGCTTAAGAGACCGTAAACATTCTCTCATTTGCTCTATTTTTGTAGCAGGCCTGACGGGCAATGAACTCTGTAATAAAGACCAAAGAGATTCTTGATTAACAAATGTTCGTATTTGCAAAGATTCCCTACATAACAAGCTACTCAAGCTATGGAATACTTCATACATGGCTGACCCAATGATAATTGGGCAGAACCATAACTTGAAAACTTCGAATTTCAGATTAACTAAGGGTACGCGGGTACCTTATTTACACATAAAAACTTATGAACGGAAAAATTTAATTGATACCTTCTTTTCCTCAACAACAGGTGCAGCAGGTTTCGAAGCAGTGGGATCTTCCGCAGGCAATCCAAGCTTCCTCCTCCTCTCAGCCTATAGAAAAAACAGATTTAGTTTCACACGATATTTTTCCCTATACAAGTTAAGTCCATAATATGCACTTTATGAAAGTAATAAGAGTCGGCTATCAGAGACACTATTATAATCAATAATCATGTGCCTGGAATAGCCGAATAGATAAGTGACTAGTGGAAAAGCATTTTCAGGACCTTATCTTCTTCCAGCTTCTGTCGAATTTTTTCTCTAGCTCTCTTTTCCTCCTCTTTCTCAGCCTTACGTAAGGCTATAATACTGTAAAGTACAGCCAAAAAAAAAGGACGGTTACAAATACAATGATATATACAAAATAAATTGTGGAGAAAGAAAAAACAAGCGAGCTACCGTTTTCTTTCATTTTCTTCCTCCATACGCTTTGCTTCCAGTAGTTCCCGACCAATTCGAATTCGCTCCTACATTTATTACTTTTATGTTAACGCGTAAAGACTAATGTAACCATTTACTTGTAATAACGGAGTTTAGTTAATATAGAACTTAAGGATATAGATATAACAAAAGGATTCTTGAGATGTAAATTTAATTGGAGTTCTTTGTCTAACTTATTTGGGGTTCAAAGTGGCTGGCTTATGAAGAATAAGCTTATAAGCTCTTGGTAAGTGTCTGGATTAGCTTATGATACATCAGGGGAAAAAAGAGCAAGACTAGATAAGCCTAAGATTGTGACCTTATCCAAACACTAAGATGCGCGTATATTTGCTAAATAAGCTAACAAGCTAGTAAGCCCAAAATATAAGCTACAACAAACAGCCCCTTAAATTATATCAATCAACTTATGCCAATCTCTACATAATCATATTGGCAAACACTTAATTGAGATTTGTACTAGCAAGTATGCAGCTGACAAATAGGTAACATTGCATATAATCGAAATTTAACTGCTTCCATCGACAAAATGAATATTTTGTCGCAAGATCTAAACAGCAGTTATGTTGGAACAGAACTAAACAGAATCAGATATCTAAGACAAGAATGCGGTCTACTTTGTCAAAAGAAGAAGACTGCATTCTTGGTATATAAAATTTTTGATAACGCTTCCATAAACTTATGATCACTTTAATACTATTCAGCACCGGGAAGAGCAATTAAGTGATGAGTTGTTTATGCACTTTATAAGCTCAAAATAACTTCTGAAATCTATTATTTTGAGAAAATATATATCACCTTCTCTCTTTCTCTTTCCATTCTCCTTTCTTCCTCTTCTTTCTTTTTGCGAGCCCGTTCACTAATATACAACATATAATGGCATAATCGGATAAGTAACAACTACTAAATAAACTAAAAAAAAGAAAGAAAAATCAAAGCATCATACATCAGCTCTTGTGCTTTCGCTTTTCTTTCTTCAGGAGTAAGAGAGGGCTTAGGAGGCTCCGATTTACTCTTGGAAGACACCTAGCATAGTATAACAAAAAAAGTTGGTAAGGAAATTGATTTCGACTTGTACATGATGGTATGAAAGACTAATAAATATTACACACAATAAGATTAACAAAACAAACTTATTAGAATAAGCACATTTACTAATAAAACTTTTTAGACACACGTGTGATAAAGGTATGATAGAAAGGAGAATACCAAAGGCATCTGATCTATGTCAGCATCATTCTCGTGTTCAACAATCCAATTTGCTGCAGCCTCGAGACTCGAATTACCTGAAAACAGATGATTCAGATGAAACCTATACCAAGTAAAATCCAAACAAAAAGTAATTCGACAATAGTGTTGCATCATTATATATAAACTACATAAAACTGATAACCACTTTGGTTTGAGCCAGCAGTAGTATGATCAGAAGAGATTCAGACCACTCACCAGAGAAATGAAGTGCTCTTGTCGACCTTTCCTTTGAAAAGCCCATAGACTCGAGCTCCTCTAGTAGTTTTGCATCAACATCAGGAACAACCATTTCTAACAAAGACACATATAAAAAACCCGCTAGTCAGATGTCACATTCAGGAATGCTCAACCCCATAAGAACAAAAGTGCCATATTTTGTAGTTTGCACATCCAATATAAAGAAGGACGCTTAGGGTAAGCGGTGCAGTCAGAGCACCTATAACATCCCTATAACATGCCAAACTGCACCGTGAGTTGGTGTTATAGGGCCGAATGTGGTTGGGTTGGCGAGTTCTTTGTACAATAGAAAGAAAACTGAAATAAGCTAAAAAACTTGTGTTTGTGAGTTTTAAAGAGACTAGTGATCTCTCGAGAACTTTCCACGCGGGATAGTTGTGATGGGAAACCAAACAAAAAGTTTATGGTTTTTTTGTAGATGACCAAATTACGCAACCAAAACTAACCAATTTCATATAATAATTTCCCTGCAACTCGGGGACATATATAAGAACATAACTATTTTCCTTTCATCATCCTCTTTCTTTCCAATCGGAAACACTGAGTGAAAATTAATTACTTTCATCTTGGTAACATAAAATCTATAAAATATTGTTATTAACTACTAGTAGTTCTTATTCCTATATCTTAACAAGCAGCACAAAACAAAAACCAAGGGAGCACATATGAAAGAAATTAATACCTTCTATGTCATCAGACGCACTAGCATCTACCATGTCCACATCGCTACTACTCGGATTCTTGGCAACTTCCAATGCAATTGGTTTCGTCGTCTCTGAAGTTTTATCCGAAAACTCAGTATGACCAGTCCTCTTTGTGTGCAAATCACTCTCCTGCAACAACAAAAAATCCAAATCAAAATTTCATTCGTAGCAGTTCAATTTCCAGGATTAAAAATCACTTTGTGTCCAGCTTAGTCAAGCAATCAGCTTTCAAAAAAAAGATAATTTTGCATAAAAGTATCATATAAGCGGTCACAGCGCAAAGCCATCTATCAATGACTCGTATTTACATTCAAATTTTGTAAATAAACATTCGTATCAGCATTGATTAGAAAAATTACAGATGTCAATTTTCATAACAAAAAAATGTCAAATTTACGTAAAAAAAAGGTTTTGTTGAACATATCCCGAACAGTTATGTTTTGACAAAATAACAAGCCTGAAAATCGGCCGAAAGTCCTTCAAGCATACTAACTTCAACATTATATTACACAAACAATGTCAAATTATACAACTTTAACCTTAATAACTCAACTAACATAACAATATCCACCTAAAAGTCCTTATGTACATTAATTTGATCATATCTTTATTCCATAAAGTAATACTAACTTATACGATTATTATAAATAATCACCACATTGACAAAGTCATAATGCACAAACAATCATACATTTATAAACCAATGTCAAATTATTGTACTTTATTCCATAATCACTTAATCAAGTTTACAATATCCCCTCAAAAACGGTTAAAGTAGAATACTTTAAGCACATGCTTACTTAAATCTTTAGGTGGTGTTTGGATTAGCTTATTTAATTGACTTATTAGCTCATATTCAACAAAATAAAAAGAAGCACAATAAGCTCGTTTTTATGGCTTATACCCATGTACTTGAGCGTCTACGCTCAAGTATATAACCTAACAAGCCATATTAACCGAGCTAATTGGTGTTTTTCTTGTTTTTTTGAATATAAGCTAATAAGTCAACTCAATAAGCTAATACAAACACCCGCCTTAAAGATATAACCAAGCATGTGCTTAAATCATTCTACTTTAACGCGTTTCGGGGGGATATGCTAACTTGATCAAGTGATTATGGAATAAAGTACACTAATTTGACATTCTTTATAAATAAATAAGCCAATAACGTAATTCAAACACCACCTAAAGATGTAAGTAAGCATGTACTTAAATTCTTCTACTTTAACCAGTTTTCAAGCTAATTCAAACACCACCTTAAAGATTAGTCTATAGGGGTATTTGTTTCGCCTTATATAGCGTGCTTATGGCTTATTTGGTTTTCGTCTTATGTTCCATAAGCTCACTTTTTGCGGTCTATTTTCAAACTTTTCCACTTACATAACCTTATTATGTCATAATAAGGTTATACAAAAGTTTCAAAACAAGCCACAAAAAGCGAGCTTACGAAACATAAGCCGAAAACCAAATAAGTCATAAGCGCGCTATATAAGCGAAACAAACACCCCCTACATATATCTAACAAAACCTATATATATAAAAATATATAATAGGGGTGTGACTGTCTACATCCCACTACGCGGCTTACGGTTTTGGATCGGCAAGGTTTGCCACAAGTAACACAAACTAAATTAAGAACAGCTTCAGTGGATTCTTGGAAATCAGTGTGTTTGGTTAACTCAGCGTGTTCTTGGGCTTCTTCTACTGATTTTAGTAGAGTCCCACAGTCTCCGCACTTTAGTGATACTCCGGCCATTGTTGGTGTTTGGTGATGATCTGGGTTGATTGGGATTTTGGGTTTGGTTTGGTTTGGTTGCTTGTTGTGAAGGGAAGAAGGGGTTTTTATATGGGGTGGGTGGGTGGGAGATGATCCGGCCCGGGTTTTGGATTTGGGTTATTTGGTGGCTGTTTGTTTCTTCTTCCCCAAGACATCATCTTGACGGGTCAAATCGAGTCGAGTCAAGCCTTAAAAAAACATATCCGAACCCGACCTTGTTTAGAACTCGGGTCAACTCGGGTCGGGTCAATTCGGGTTTGGGTCGGGTAAGTCGGGTTGGGTTAATTCGGGTTCGGGGTCAACCCGAGTTTTTTACATTGTAAAAGTGTTGTTATATATTCGGGGTCAACCACATTCGGTCCGGTCCGTGGTCTCGGCTTTGGGGCTAATTCGGTTCTCGGTCCGGTCCGGTCTGGTCCGGACCACAAACCGATTAATTAGGGCTAATTTGGCCTTGTTGGACCGGACCGACCACATTCGGTCCGGTCTCGGTTTAAGATTTTTTCCGAAATCGGGTCTCGGTCCGGTCCGGTCTTGGCCGATCCGATTCGGTTTTTTGACCGTGCTCACCCCCCTAGGTACCATAAGTTTAGGGTGCGTTTGGTATACCATTATGAAAATGTGACTATTACTATGAAAGTGATTAAAGGTGTTTGTTTAAGATGAGGGGGCCACAAGTATAGTAATAAATGATAGATATAATTCATACTCTATATACATCAAGTGATATAGGTATAATCTTTCATAGGTGAGGTGTTCACCACTACTATCAAACTCATACCCCATTGTCATTCATGGCAGCATACCAAACGCATCCTTATTATATTTAGTTACTAGAGACACGTGGAATCACGGGGTTTTTTAAAAATTATGCATCAAAAAATTAAATGTGTGAATAAAGTAAGAAAGAACAACGAAAGTAAATGAAATTAAATGTTCTTTGAACACAATAATAAGTTATAAGTCTATGTAATAAACGTCCATTGCCTCATGATCTCCAATTTTGATGGTCTTCAGAAGCAAATGTATGTAGTGACCATTGTAACACTTAAAAATACGATGTCCATTACGTGAACACCAAATAAGTTTAAAAAAATGTTTAACTAAAAGAATTTTGTGATTAATAATATGTGTAAATGTAAAAAATGGCATAAAACATATCATATGTATATTATACATACCTCTTGAATATTGATCATAGACCTTTAAGAGCTTATTTATATACTACATTTGTAGTATTTTTTGATAGATTACCATCCACATGAGAAACAACAACCTTCAAACCTCTTTGCTTTTGACGCGTGAAAGAGCAACGTATAGTTGTCCATGTGTGAAAACAGGACGTGGCAGGTACAAATCAATTTTTGAAAGCGATCGATCTTGGCTCTGTTTATTGTCATGGAAAATGACACTGGCACAAGATATTGTTTCCTCACGATCTTCAGAGGTAAACTTTTATAAGACGGGGTAATTCTCAACCTTGGTATTATAACCTTATTTCCAAAATATGTTCCATTGATTATTTGCGCTTGAATAGAAGTTCTTGTTAATCGAACAACTTGAAGTCGTGTCCCGTTACATAATCCCTTTGATTGATCAATATTTCTCAACAACATTATCAGGACACTTACTTTTAACACAAGCCTATGGTTTGGAGCACCTGAGAATTTCAGTGCATTGATAAATTTTGGTGAGAAAACAGATTCATCGATTGTTGTGCCACAATCAGTTTTATCAATACTATCGCAACTTAAGTAAACCATTTCCTCACCTGGAAACGTCTTAAGCAAATGATCATTTATATTGTCGACCACTTCATTCGTCGAAGCAAGAATATGGCCTTTTCTTGGAAATATGACAAATCATTTATGTGATTCAAAAGGTTTGGATAAGTAAAATCAATAATAGATGTAATTGGGTCAGAAGCATCATCTATTAGAATATCTTTGGGTATATCCATTGAAACCTCTCCGTCGTTTGCATCTCTGAGCTCTTCGTCTCCTGTTTTCAATTGTTCCCATATAATATACACCAATTGTTTGGTGTTCTTTCTTACTTTATAGACCCGTAGAATAACATGAATTTTTAAAGAAATTATGTATTAAAAAGTTATGTGTGCGAACAAAGTGAGAAACAACAACGAACGTAAACAAGTTCTATTATTTTTTTTTAAATGAATAATAAGTAATAAGTGAATGATCACACAAACAATTGTGTTTGTAAAGATTAATATAATAAATCTTCATGCATCGTCGTTTGTTTTGTAACTATTATTTTAAGATAGGAATAATAAGTAATATGTGAATAATACAACAAACAATTTGGTTTGTAATTATTATAATAATAAACGTGCATATATCGTCTTCTTCAACTGATAAATAGCCTTGAAGAGCAGAGGTATACGGTCAACGTCAAACACTTACTTATAACTATCAGCTGAAAGTCTTTATAAATTTCAATTGCAATGCTAGTCATTTGGTTAGTTTGAAGCATTATCATACGACACTTACTTAACTGCTCACTAATCTACATTGATTTGCCATAAAAGAAATTTAAGTATTCCATCTTGAAAATTTAAGCCTCTACCCTTTAAAAAAAAGGGATAAGATCATGTAGGTCAACTGACAATGAGTCCATGAATGAGTGTCATATTTATTTCCATTAAGCTTATCAGCATTAAGCATATATACAAAAAAAAATAATAAAATAAATAAATAAATTACAAGAACACAACAATTCAAGAAAACTATACCAGTCTAACTCGGTCTCATTGAATAATAATCATTATTATTTGGACCCATTAGTTACTTATGGATGAGTTGATTGGTCAAAATATAAAAATGTCGCAACTGGTTCAACACATTAATTATTTATTTGTAAAAGATTTAGAAGTTTATAATTCGAACTATTAAAATATATAACCCGATATCCTTTTGTGTGTTTCTTTGGTTTATGTTTTATGTTTCAGGTCTTGTCAAAGCCTATGTTGCTATCCAGCCCAAGCCTTTCTCAGCCCATGCTCTTCTCAGCCCAGCTTGTTGTGACCGTTGGAAGACAGAGTATATAAGAGCCCTATGTCTCTTCATTTAGGGTTAGGAGAGTGTATTTGGTTGTTCTGAGCCGCTATAAAAAATCTTTCTCTCATTTGTACGGATCTTGAGACTTTAACTAAAGATCCTATTTATCCTTTTATTGTTGTTGGTTATCTTGTAAAACTATTATCAAGTTAGATAATAGGATCACACCAGAGTAGCTGTGGTGATCTATTGTGGTTGTTAGCTTCCGTTGTTTGACTTTGAGATATTTGATCTATATAAAGTGGTTTTGTTCCTGCATATCATGTTTTTCTACATGGTATCAGAGCAAAGGTTGGTTTAAAAAGAAAAAAAAAAGGTTTCTATATCCTTGGGGATCTTGGATCTGGTGTTTTTTCATCGTTTGGTGTTGGTATCCAAATTTGTGGTAAAATTGGGCTTGGTTGTTCGTGGCTTGGAGGTTCTGTTGCCTCCTAGACTAAGTGAATCTAGGAGAAACAGTTCGATTGTGCTGCGGAGATTGCGCTGTAACACCTCTTGTCTCTCTCCTTTTATTTATGTCCTTTATTTTTCTGTTTAGAATGCTGGAGGATAGGTTGAGGGACATTTCAGAAGTTTTTGATTGGTTGTTGGAGATTGATTGTTATCTGTGGAGGTATAAGGTGTTGTTGCTATTATTTATCATTGTTTTTGGTTGTTTATTTGGCTGTTTTTAATTTTTGGTATTATGTCTGAACATTGTAATTCTGACGATGAGGGTGTCAGTGATCCTGTCACTCTTATTGGTAAACTTGATGTTAGTAATCCTCTTCATTTGCATCCTAATGACTCTGTTGTGCTTACTGTTATCTCTGTCAAACTTAGAGGGACTGAAAATTATCAAATTTGGGCTAATGCTATGCTTCTTGCCCTAGAGGGTAAGAATAAAATTGGTTTTATTGATGGCTCTTGTAAAAGGTCCATTACTGATGAGGTTCTAGCTAAGCAATGGGATAGAGTTAATGTTGTTGTTTTAGGATGGATTTTGAATTCTATCTCTGAGGAGTTATTCCTTGGCCAAATTTTCTCTAAAAAATCTAAACATGTTTGGAATGAGTTAAAGGAAACATATCATAAAGTTGATGGTTATGTGATATTCAACCTGCATCATAAAATCAGTTCTTTGAAACAAAATGGCTCGAATCTGTCTGACTATTATCATAAGTTGAATGCTTTGTGGAAACAGTATGATGCCATGGTTGAGTTGCCTAATTGTGTGTGCACTGCATCTGATGAATTTAAAAAGCATAATCAACTGCTGAAACTTATGCAATTTTTGATGGGTCTTGATGAGTCTTACATGAGTATTAGAAGTTCTATTTTGTCTAGAGAGACCTTGCCTGATGTTAAAGGGGCTTATGCCATTATCTCTAGTGAGGAATCTCACAGAGTGGCATCTGGAACCAATTCTGGTACCTCTCAAAGGGGTCAGACCTCTGCCTTCTTAGCTAGTGGTCCTGCTAGAAACAATTTTCAAAAAAATCTGAACTCATATACTAATGCTAGACATAACTCTACTGCATTCAGACCTAATTCCAACACTAGGTTCAAACCTGGTGGCACTAATGTGACAAGACCTAATGTGAATGTTAACTCTGAAGTTGTGTGAGCATTGTAGTTATATTGGTCATACTATAGACAGATGCTTTAAAATCATTGGGTATCCTGCTGATTTTGGAAAAAAGAAAGGGGGACAAGGTGGTAAGGGTAAAAATGTTGCATACAACTCTGTTGGGTCCTCAGGGTCTGATAGTCCCGCTGGATCCTCAGGGTTCACTGATGAGCAACTTGCCACTTTGGTCTCACTCATTAAGGAAACCAAAATGTCTGAGAAAAATGTCCAAGCCAACATGGCAGGTACTTACTTTAATTCTAGCAAATTGTTCAATGACAATTTTGATAAATTTTTTTGTTCCAGTTCTAGTTCTATGACAAAAATGAATTATGTTGGTAAAGTTGTGGACTCTAGTGCTAATCAGCACATGACCAATAGTGAGAAAGATTTAGAAAATGTATATGATATATCTCATCTTAATATCAAAGTGTCTCACCCAAATGGTACTAATGCTATCATCTCCAAAATTGGAAACCTTAAACTTGGAAATGGTCTTGTCCTGTTTGATTTGCTTGTCATTCCTGATTACTGTGTGACCTTGATTTCTGTCCATAAACTTGCTAAAGATAATAAGATCTTAGTTGTGTTTGATGAAAGTAAATGTTTCTTTGTGAATCAGGATTTGAATCTGAAAAACATTCTGGGGATTGGTAAACAATGTGGTGGTCTATACTATTTAGATACTGAAGGTACTAAATGTGATAATGCTAAAATTCAGTATAAGATTTGTTTATCTAGATATGATTGGCACTATAGACTTGGCCACCCTGGTGACCCTGCTCTTGATGTTCTAAAAAATTATTTGAAAATTGAAAAAAAATGATAAAATTGAGGTTTGTGAAATCTGTCAAAGAGCTAAACAGACTAGGGAACCCTTCCCTTTAAGTGATCATAAATCTAAAAAGCTTGGTGATGTTGTTCATCTTGATCTGTGGGGACCATATAAGGTGGTCAGTCACTCTGGCCATAGATATTTTCTTACCATTGTTGATGATTATACTATAGCTGTGTGGGTGTATCTTATTAAATCCAAGGATGAAGTTTTTGAGTCTATTAAGATCTTTTACAATTTGATTAAAAATCAGTTCAAACAGACTGTTAAAGTGTTTAGAAGTGAAAATGGAACTGAATTTCAAAATCAAACCTTTAACAAGTTTTGTGATAACATGGGGATTACTCATCAAACTTCTGTTCCTTACACCCCACAGCAAAATGGGGTGGTTGAAAGGAAACATAGACATCTCTTGAATGTGGCCAGATGTCTTATGTTTCAGGGGGAATACCCTTAAGATTTTGGAATGAATGTGTGCTAACTGCTACTTATCTCATTAACAGATTACCATCTTCTGTGCTAAATGGAAAATCCCCTTACCATATGATTTATAATTGTCCTCCTAATCTCTCTCTTATCAGAATGTTTGGTTGTCTTGGTTTTGCTACTATTCTTAATAGTCATGATAAGCTCACCAGCAGATCTGAAAAATGTGTTATGATGGGTTATTCTAGTTCTCAAAAAGGATACAGGCTCTATAGTCTTGATAGATGTCAATTTTTTGTGTCTAGAGATGTTAAATTCTTTGAGTCCATATTTCCTTTTAAGGAATCTGTGTCAAATGGTATTAAGAACAAGCATATTGAAACTGATGTCTTTCATGAAAATAACCTGTTTATTTTTTTGATCTAAATAACCATGAGCTTCCTAATGATGATGAGAGAGATGTTTCTAGACATAATAGTGACCTTGAGTCACTGAGTGGAGGTAGCCCCTCTGCAACTCTTGGCGACAATGTGCACACTGATGATACCCCATCTGGATCATCCAGTGATAACATTGATGCCAGATTGCATGATGTTGTGGCAGCCACACTTGATGAAAACCATACCTCTGAAGGAAATGTTGATCCCAACATAAATACTCAGGGTACTCAAACCTTAAGAAGATCTTCTAGAACTTCTGTTTTTCCAAAAAACTATAATGACTTTGTTGTTAAAACCAATGTGAAATATGGGATTGAAAAATATGTTGGGTATTCTAACTTAAATGTTGAAAACTTGTGTTTTGTCACTCAATTGAATAAGAACTGTGAACCCAAGTCCTTCTTTGAAGCATCACAAAACCCCTTATGGGTTGATGCTATGAACTTAGAAATTGTTGCCCTTCTTGAAAATGATACTTGGGATGTTGTTGAACTTCCCATAGGCAGAACTGCCTTGAACTCCAAGTGGCTGTGGAAACTTAAATATAAAGCCAATGGTGAAATTGAGAGGTACAAGGCTAGACTTGTTGCCATGGGGTGTGCTCAAAGGGAAGGGGTAGATTATGAGGAAACTTTCTCTCCTGTTGTTAAAATGGTCACTGTGAGATGTGTGCTTAATATTGCTGTTGTGAATTCCTGGCCCATTTTTCAACTAGATGTTAATAATGCTTTTCTATATGGTGAGATTGATGAATCTGTTTACATGAGACCTCCTCAAGGGTTCTATGTTGGTGATAAGAATCTTGTTTGCAAACTTAAAAAATCTATCTATGGTCTTAAGCAGGCCCCTAGACAATGGAATGTTAAACTCACCTCTGTGCTCAGTGAAAATGTATTTAGTCAAAGTAGATCTGATTACTCTTTGTTTACTAAATCTGATAATGGTGTGTTTCTTGCTCTCCTTGTTTATGTTGATGATATAATTGTGACTGGAAATAATCTTGGTGAAATTGAGAAGTTTAAAATGTTTTTGAAAAGTAAATTCAAGATAAAGGATTTAGGAAAACTTAAATACTTCCTTGGCATAGAAGTGGTTGATTCTAATAATGGAATTTGTCTGAATCAGAGGAAATATGTGCTTGATTTACTATCTGAATATGGTATGCTTGCCTGCAAACCCTCTAAGACTCCCTTGATGGCCAAACTTTCTATATCTAATATTCCCACTGCTTCTGATCCTGCTCTTGTGAATGTTGTTGATTATCAAAAGCTTATGGGAAAGCTTATATATTTGACCAATACCAGACCTGCTATATCCTATGCTGTGCATTGTCTTAGTCAATTCATGCATTCTCCTTTAACTTCTCACCTCAAAATTGCCTTTAAAATCCTGAGATACCTTAAAGGGTCTCCTGGTCTTGGCATTCATATTACTAAGAATACTGGTGTGTCTCTTAAAGGATACTCAGATGCTGACTGGGCAAAATGCATTGTCACTAGAAAGTCTGTTACTGGTTATTGTGTTTTTATGAATGAGAATCTCATCTCTTGGAAAAGCAAGAAACAAAATACTCTCTCCAAATCTTCTGCTGAGGCTGAGTATAGAGCCCTAGCATCTTTAACCAGTGAGATCATTTGGATTTTGAAAATCCTTCAGGATTTGCAATGTATAAATCTGCTGCCTGTTGATCTGCACTGTGACAGTAACTCAGCTATTAAGATAGCTGCTAACCCTGTTTTTCATGAGAGGACTAAACACCTTGAGATTGATCTCCACTTTGTGAGAGAAAAAATCTTAAATGGTGTTGTTAAAACTGTCAAGGTAGATTCAGCAAAGCAAATTGCTGATATCTTTACCAAAGGGTTGGACATTTCTCAGCATCAGTGTCTTGTTGAAAAACTTGGAATGATTGACCTCTTTGGAATATCGGATTAAGGGGGGATGTTAAAATATATAACCCGACATCCTTTTGTGTGTTTCTTTGGTTTATGTTTTATGTTTCAGGTCTTGTCAAAGCCCATGTTGCTATCCAGCCCAAGCGTTTCTCAGCCCATGCTCTTCTCAACCCAGCTTGTTGTGACCGTTGGAAGACAGAGTATATAAGAGCCCTATGTCTCTTCATTTAGGGTTAGGAGAGTGTATTTGGTTGTTCTGAGCCGCTATAAAAAATCTTTCTCTCATTTGTACGGATCTTGATACTTTAACTCAAGATCCTATTTATCCTTTTATTGTTGTTGGTTATCTTGTAAAACTATTATCAAGTTAGATAATAGGATCACACCAGAGTAGCTGTGGTGATCTATTGTGGTTGTTAGCTTCCGCTGTTTGACTTTGAGATATTTGATCTATATAAAGTGGTTTTGTTCCTACATATCATGTTTTTCTACACGAACATTGACCCAACCTGAACAAAAATAATTCCACTTAAATATAAGAATGTGTTATTTTAGCATTAAAAAATGATATGTAATGTGTAACGTTTTACCTGACTCTTTTCCATACTGGCACAGAGTCTCCAAATCATGAATCAAGCCAAATTCATCAGTGTGTTTTCTACAGTAATAGCTCAAATCAAGAAACAAATATAAAGCACCCTAACAAAATGGAAAGAAAAAAAATTGAGTCCTAAGTTTTGTACTTAATAAAATTATAGGAGTTGAGGCAAGTTTAGAAAAAAAATTATACTAAGCAATTGTCGTAGCCTAGTCATCAGCCTTACATCAATTGACCTCAAAAGTTCAAATATGTAAAACAAACAATAAAAATATACTCACATAAGGTGAATTACTTAAGTAAAAAGAACCAATACTTAAATATAATGATTTACAATAAGTGATATACTTGGCTCATTCATACCTGATAACCTTTGTTAGCATGATAAATTATATATCTAATATGTAGTATACAAAAGATATTAGTAGGCCAACCCGATCGATGCCATTTTGGCACATCAGAAAGTTCACTCGCTTTGACTTAATTTCAACAATAGCTCAAGCAAGTTTTGTCACACCCTGTTAAAGGCGGAAACACGAGATGTAACTGAGAAGGCACATTGCATAACATTATAGATTCATACCTTACATTTGTTTCAGAAATAGTTATATGTTACAAAACGTTATGTTCCAAAATTTGAAAAGTAAAACATATATCTTCTTTGAATCCAGTTAGTCTTGAAAACATGGTAGCAAGATAACAATGTTCTGATTCCAAAGAAAGTGCCTTCAAATACCTTAATAATGATCACCTGAAAATGGTACTAGAAAACGTCAACATAATGTTGGTGAGCTCGTAGGTTTAAGAGTTAAACCGTGAAGCTGTGAATAAAGTAACGCAGGATAATAGCGAGCATAATATACACATGTAAGCACTTAATGAACACACAAACTAGCAACAATTGAAACCTCAAGATGGCATATACGCATAGCTTGCGCGGATAGTATTCGCCCTTTTTGAGGGTGTGGGTGTCAGCCCAAATATTTCTACCAATACATCCTAACCTCGTAACTTGCGCATAGTGCATTCACCTTTAAAGGGGTGTAGGTGTCAACCCAAATAGTACCGGGCGCTACTTCCAAAATGGAACTATCAATACAATCCTAACCTCTTGCAACCAAACAAAATGAATTCACACAATGATAACCACACAGTAAAGCACATAATGCAATCAAACCGCGCATATTGTCCAAAAATATGAAAACAGTAGATCACAACATAAAAGCATTTAGAAAACATTTGAGTACCATTTTCACCCCAAATAAAATATGTAAAAATAAGTAGGGCTACGAGAACTCACCTCAGTATAAGTAGTCTGAAGTGAAATAGTCAGGTAGTAATAATGGAAGGCACAGACACGGGACTTAGATTAGTATGGCAAGTATAGTCTTCAAGATGTGTGTTTAAGACTCGATGTGTGAAGTTTAAATAGGTTTAAAAGTTTTTATATGTTTGTGTTATTGTTGCTTGTGTGACAGTGTTTCAGCTTAAATAGTTCCTAAGTGTTTGTAAGTATTGGCTCTCGGAAAGTGCATAAGTATATAATAATAAAAGTATACATGACGAATAAAGCTTTGGCTCGAAAGTTAATAATGACATGTACGGAAAATATCTCAATATAAACCTTGTGAAAAGTAGACGATGTCGGTTATTAAAATACACCTAATAAGCATTTAGTTATACGTAATAGTTAGTTAGTTATATAAGAGTTTGAAATTTGTAAAATATATATAAGTATTAGTTGGTGGGATGGTTAAAGTGTATGTTTAAATATATAAATATATAAATTAGTGGAGAGTGAGTTAGTGGGTAGATTATAATATATTAGTTAGTGTTATAATATTTAGTTTCGTCTTTTAGTCGGTTTATATAGAAAAATATAGTGAGTATAGATTTTTGACGAAAATTAGGCATGACCCGTTCGTATATAGTCGTTTTCCCAAAAATACCAATTGTTGCAAATTCCCACTTAAATTATACAATAGCCTCAAATAAGTATCAACGCTCGAAATACGTCAAAATAAGCTTAAATAATTCATAATAAGTAATAATCTCTAAAATAAGTTAAAACTTATATATTTTTATTAGTTTGGATTTTAATAGTTCGAAATAAGTTAAAACTCAATAGTGTAATTTAGATGAAGTTTATTAGTTCAAAATAATCCATTAAGCTCGAATAAGTACTAATAAGCACATAATAATCCGAAATAAGCCATTAAGACCAAAAGTAATCCAAATTCAGAATTTTGAAATAACTTAAACTAATAAGTTCAAGATAAGCCGAGAACATTAAAAAAACCAAATAAGTTGGCTAAAAAGCACAAATAAGCAAAAGCGGTCGCGGATTAGACTTTTTACATGTTTAATATCAAAATAAGCCATTTTTTTAAAAATCAAACGAGCATAAAATAAGTCGGGAAAATGAGTCGAGATCAACTAGTTCAACGATAAGCCATGAAATAAGCCGAAAAACTAAATAACAAAACACATGCCCTACTTGGGCTCTCAGTTGGGCCCTCGACCCAAACACACCCTCGACACACACCATCCAAACACAACCATGCCCCAATACGAAAATCAACCCAAGTTCATTTAATCTACTTAGTTTTCAAGTTTCAATTTAAGACACAATATGCAAAACCAATGCCCCCATTGTTGGGTTTCGGCTCAATCCGTGGTTTGACAACACAAAGCTAAACACAACACATTTTGTTTCTAGACTAATGCTTATGAAATATGTTGTTTTGTAAACCAAAATAAGCTAATAAGTCATGAAATAAATCAAGCACTTTCCACCAATCTTTGAGCCAAACTTAATGATTTATTAGATCTAAGTTTACTTGGTTTATTTAAGAACAAATTGTTCAAGAACTTCACACAAAAATCTTTATGGTTCGAATAGTTCAAGAAAATAAGCTCAGCTTATTTTGTAGTGCTTTTTAGAATTTTATGTGTCTAAATAAGTCACACAAGCCTCAAACACAATATCATCACAATATCAAAGAAGCATTTTATGTGCTAGTCGAGTTGTATGTATATCAAAGAAGCATTTTTAACTTTCAAACCCAAACTAAATTGTATACATATCATCACAATATCAAAACCATTCGAACATAACAACATATAAAATCAAAAGCACAAAGCAATGACCCAAGTAAACCATCTTAGAACCAAATGAACTTAACCAATTAAACCTTGAATTAATGACCCAATAAGCTAGTTTCTGTGAAGTTTGCAAAGAGGAATTGGTGTGTGTTGTGTCTTTGGGTCTCGACAATAATAAAAGAATCAAAAAGGAGAAGTTTTCACTTTGCTTTTGGAGTTGAAGACTTGCGTATGTACATTATGGGTTAACATCACTTTCTAGCTCCATTTCTTAAGATATATTGAGATTGTTCACGTGAAACTTGAATGGAAAAAAATGTGTGTTTGTCTTCTGTGTTTCGATTAGTATCATAAAGAGAAAAGAGTTGGAAATATTTGACTAAGCTTTTCAAGGATAGAAGAAGTGTATGGCCAAATTGAGTTAATGGTAGAAACAAGTCATTATCCAAAATATCAAGGCTCCCATGTGATTTTGCTTATTTTAATAGGGGTGGCAAACTCAAAATGAGAGTGGAGGGATTATTTTATTTTTACTCCGTGTATTCCGTGTCTCGTTGAGTTAAAGTGTAATCGCGGTACTTTGGTTTGGCAAAAAAGTGGAAAATACATTTTTGTAAACTTTTTGTTAAAAATAATATAAAAACAATATTATTGACTCCGAAAAATAATTATTTGACTTAAACCATAGCTAATGTGGTGTCGATACGCGCGCGGGGTTGTTTTTCAGGAAAAGCGAGAAAATTTCTCGTTTTGAGTTTTAATCATCAGTAAATGTCAGAAAATAAATATTTTAAGTTTTATGATAAAAATAATGTCTAAATATTACCGGTATTTGTTTAGTGATTTTTATTTATTTACGCAATTTAACCCAACGGTTAACGTAAGAGTAATAGAGTAGTCGTTCAAGATAAATTGTTTTGGGTTTTATGAACAAGTATTACCTTGAAAATGCCAGTTGCTACAAATTTTATCTTTAGTCTAAGATGTTGTATACTTGTATTGATTTAATACATAGAAGAAAGTTTCATAACTGATATACATACTTGAATGACTTGAACTAACAAAAAGAAGCAATATGTGATTAGGTAACGGGCCAACTTTGTACGGGCTGAGTGTGAAGTATGATTACAAATATTATTAGTTTAGTGAAAACAATTATTTCCTTTTTGTATGAAATGGAGGGTATATGCTTCCGAAAGGTCATTTGACTTGTATCCTTTATAGTTATTTATATAAGATCGATTAAAGATGAATAACATGATTGGCCCTTTCTAACTATGTGAATCAAGATTAGCGACTATGACAATATATCACGCGTTTATAACTATAACGAAGTAAAAAAAATCCTTACCTCTACTAAGTGTTGGGTTTTATATTTGAGTTGATAAGTAGAAAACTACAAGTGAATAATGAAACAAGAACGGAACATGAAGGACCTAAAAAGACAAAAGGAAATTCTACAAAAAGATGGAGATTACAGGAATATACGGTTTAGAATACTTTTGTAAACCTAATTCTCTATTATATAAAGAGATACAGGTCTTTATGTTTTAAGTGTGTCAAAGAAGTAAAACACCAAAGGTGTGTGTGTGTGTAACCTAGGCGTAAGGTATAAACGCCTAGGGTTAGTGTGTGTGTAGCGTCAAAATCTTATGATTCGTGTTATAGTTAGGTAACCGTACATTGATCAGGTAGTATTGGGGCATGTAGTTGTGTTTGTTTAGAGTATAGATGATGACGAAGAAACCTTGTTCAATAACAATTGTGTTTGTTTAATTCGTTGCGTATATTGTCATTGTTATTGTTATTCCTAGTGCTCAAAATGATCCATGAAGTTATTGCAAACTTCACAATTGGTATCAGAGCTTGGGGAGCTCTTGATCTAGGATCGTACAAGGTTTATTTGTCGATGAAAGAAAAAAAATCGACTTTGGTTCAATTTTTGTAACTTTTTGCAGGCCTTTTTGGCCATATATCATTCGTTAACCGTTGGATATTGACGAAATTTTAGCTGAAGATTCTTGGTATATCTAACTACTATCTCTCCGGAGGGATCGTCAATTGGAGCTTTCTATCAAAAGATATATGGTCTTGAAAACTGCTGCAAAAACTATTATGCAAGTTGAATTTTTAGGGTTTTCAAGGTATTGATTTTTTGTTTTTCTTATCCTAATGGTTTATTCATCATGGAAGTCAATTTTGGGTTATTATCATGCTTTAAATTTATGTTTTAACATGGATATCAAAGACAAAAACTTTGGATATATGTACAAATCATATTTTAGGGTTCTATTTAGGGTTTTCTGGCTATACGAGTATGAACTGATTAATGAGTTAGAATCCTGAATCGTGATATGACGTTGTGAAACCCTAATGAGGTATTAGATTTAGATGATGCATGGTCTGCTCATAATACTGATGGTGTTGAATACTGATATACGACTAAATTGTGCGAATCATGTGGCTGAGTTATGATAGGTTAGTGCTGCTATGATATTTGGTTGAGTTGCTTGATATTGTTTATCTAGTTGGTATTGCTTCATTACTATGGTTACTGATTTGGAAAAGCGGATGATCTTTATTCGAGTGGTTAACTTATTACTGGTGGTTTTCTTATTTGTACTACTCGGTTTTAACTTAGTACTGCTCCATATTGTTTGTACTGCTAGAATTTGAAACAGAATAGCAATAGATTTGTGACAGTTTAAGTGTCGCTAAATGTCATGGGAGGAAGGAGATTAGAGACAGATTTGTGACATCTTATTGACAGATAATGTGTCGCTAAAAGCAATGGGAGGAAGGAGAATGGTAATCTGTGACAGTTTTTGCGACAGTTTTGTGACACTTTTCAAATGTCGTATAAATACTTAAAAAAGTATCCTTAGCATAAGTTATTGTTAATGCTAGTGCTTGACGACTTACTACTGTCCAGGGGAAGATCTCGGATAACACAAACAAATGGAATTAATTTATTACTTGGCAGATTTGGATTGTTGACACATACACGTGTTTGGTTTTTGGATTTTAACAGAAACATAAAGGCTCATTTTATTTGTTTTAATTGATCACGAAGAATGTTAATTATCACTTATTTGACGATGAAGTGGGGTTTCATAGGTTTGTGTTCTTATCAAATCTTAAAGTGGGTGTTACACTTCAAAAAAAACTTGTTTGCGCTTTCAAGTGGTGACTAAGACTTGACAAATCTGGATTTTTGTCAAGAGATTGAGATCTGCTTATACATCGGCTTGGGTATACGTTCGAAGTCGCGTGGTTAGTACAAGACGTAAAACTAGGGGTGGCAATTTTCGACACGACACGATAAACGACACGAACCCGATACGAAGTTAAACAGGTTTGGGTTGAGGATAAATAGGTTTGGGTCAAAAACGGGTCAACCCGTCTAACCCATTTAATAAACGGGTCGTGTTTGGGTTGAGTAAGTATTAAACAGGTCAACCCGTAAACCCGTTTAAGTATATAAGATCTTAAAAATAAAATATATAACCTGGTTTTTATGTTGGATGTGGATTAAATGTATTTTGTTATTTACTTAGTATGAGTGAATTATAATTTTATACCTTAGATATCATAAAAATTGACACTTGTAATTTAGAAAATTGTCGCATAGTTATTTGTATGTTATTCTTATCATATTTTAGATCCTTATATCATTTTTTGCGTTTAAACTAGTTAAATCGACAAACCACCAACTTTATTCAATACTTGACCTATTTACTTAAATGGGTTAAACGGGTCACAAATGGGTTACACGTGTTATGCAGGTCTGGGTTAGGGTTGAGTTTCTTGACACGATTAATAAATGGGTCGTGTTTGGGTAAAGGCTATACTAACCCGCCAACACGCGAACCCGAATAGGTTAACACGAACACGACTCGATTGCCACCCCTGCATAAAACACAAGTTTAAGTTGTTCTACTTCAGCATCAAGTTCGTTATATTTAGTTTTCTTCATCAGTAATCATTACATAGAGCATACATTTAAGAGATGGTTAACATATGGGTTTCACGAGAAACTTAATATTAAAATGTTTAACCATCTACATGCACTATTCGAGGGGAAAATTTTACTACTGCTTATTTGGTATTATTAGTGCTCGTTTAGATTTCTATTGCCTTAATTTCATTTCTAGTAAGCTTTTTGGTGTTGTTTATGGTGGGTATTTTGAGGCATTAAAGGGATGGATTAGGAGTGTGATATTGGTTCATGGTGGTTGAAATCAAAGTTGCTTATGCTTAGCGTCTCCTAGTGATAATGACAAAAAGGGGAAGAAGAGTCTACTTGAAGATTTGCAACTTGAAGATCCTTGGTGGTACATGTTATTTAAGTTCACGAGGTGAGATTAAGGGGAAGATTGTTTCATTTGTGGAAGATCAAGACGAAGGTTTTGTAATTATCAACTAAGGGAAGATTGTTGGGTTTTATATTTGAGTTGATAAGTAAAAAATTACAAGTGAAGAATGAAACAAGAATGAAACATGAAGGACCTAAAAAGACAAAAGGAAATTCTACAAAAAGATGGAGATTACAGGAATATACGGTTTACAATACTTTTGTAAACCTAATTCTCTATTACATAAAGAGATACATGTCTTTATGTTTTAAGTGTATCAAAGATGTAAAACACCAAAGGTGTGTGTGTGTAACCTAGGCGGAGGGTATAAACGCCTAGGGTTAGTGTGTGTGCAGCCTCAAGAATCTTATGATTCCTGTTATAGCTAGGTAACTGTACTATCATTGATCAGGTAGTATTGGGGCGTGTAGTTGTGTTTGTTTAGAGTCAAGATGATGACGAAGAAACCTTGTTCAATAACAATTATGTTTGTTTAATCCGCTGCGTATATTGTCATTGTTATTGTTATTCCTAGTTCTCAAAACGATCCATGGAGTTATTACAAACTTCACACTAAGAAAAAAAAAATATCATACAGATATTGACTTTTGTGATCCCCAAAACTTCTCGAATTTAACTGCATCAGTCTTTAGCGCATCTCGAAGCCGGTTCACAGCAAGAGTGGTAAGTAGTAAGGACTTCTTGTTCGACGTCTTCTACAACAACCAATAGGGTGCCCTTCTTTAGCATCATCTTCGAAGACATCAAAGACGTCTCATGCATCAATGAACTTTTTGTCAACCAAAACCAGCTGCACCATGGAATTTTAAATGAATATTCACTAATACAAAATTATGTAATCGATCAATATTCAGGATTATGTATCTTCATATAATTTACCTTGCAAATTTAATACTCAAAAGGAATTTCTCATTGCCAGGTTCCAATATGAAGAAAGGTAACCACAATCAAATTGCACGATTTCCATGATATAAAAACTATTTTTAGCATCTTTCCTTCTTCAATCGTACATATCACTTCATGGCTATTTCTGCACTCACTGCCGTCACATTAGCTATAGATCATGTAAATAATACCAATTACTATCATGTACTCAAATACATTAAACTTATCTTGATTAAACAAAGTATTTACTTGATTAAGAAATTTTTATGAATAAATAAAACAGTGGCAAGTAGCTAAACAATGACAAATAGGTGCAACTACATTCAACAAATTCAAAAAATGGGTCAACCTGTCCCATTATTTACCTGTATACATTTTTAACAACCGTTAAATGAACCTCTAATAAAACACACATGAAGCTGAAGAAGTAAAATTCCATTCACCTTCTCATCAAACCATTGTGCGCATCTTAACATTTTGACCCATATTAGCATCATGTTAAACATTTGATTGTTCAAAATAATTGTTCTACTACTAGAAAAAGAATATAATATACATGTTAATTATATATTTTTTGCATCAAAATGATTATACATATTCAAATTCTTTAAAGCAAACGCGAGAACCATGCATGGAGAGGTTCTAGGAACATATTTTTAATGTAAAATTTAACAATTTGAACATAAAAAGTGTTCAAGGTCAATCCGAGTACCCATTTCAACATGTACACTTACCCGCTATAACCAAACCTCCTTTGATCCATTCACTATTAAGATTGAACCCAATTCATCTTTACTCTTAGAAATATAACATGATCTACATGGTTGTTTTGATAAGCTCGTAAGAAAAAGAAAAAAAAAAAAAAAAAACCCAGATCTTATGAGCCTTTTCTAGTTTCAAATAAGATAATAAGGCCGAAAAATAAGTTAATCCAAACACCCCCTAAATCGACCCATTCACAAGTAAATGGGTGGATGCCATTCAAACAAAAGAACTCTAAAAAGTAACTTACATACTTGCCTTCCCATCTTTGTAAGTAAACAACATTACTATAATACCGAAACATAGAAGGATTATCAAAGGCTCATGGTTCAAAAGTCACCTCTTTAGTTGTTTCTTTATTCGATAGTGTAAATCTTACTACTGTAGATTAACTAACATTAGAGCCTCGGTTTTGCCTCATTCTCTCAATCAAATACAACAACTAAAACGAGACAAATAATTAACAATACTTTATACAAACATTATATATATTTATAAACAATGTTAAATTAGTGTACTTTTAACTATAATCACTTAATCAAGTTAACGGGTTAAAGTCTATAGAGGTGTTTGTTTCGGCTTATATAGCGAGCTTATAACTTATTTGGTTTTCCGATTATGTTTCATACGCTCACTTTTTGTGGCCTATTTTTTCAAACTTTTCAACTTATATAACCTTATTATGTCATAATAAGGCTATACAAAAGTTTGAAAAGAAGCCACAAAAAACGAGCTTACGAAACATAAGCCGAAAATCAAATAAGTCATAAGCACGCTATATAAGCCAAAACAAACACCTCCTATATATATATTTAACAAAACCTATAACAGGGGTGTGACCGTCTACATCCTAAAAGTACGATTACAATTAAAAGTACAAGCATGTACTTAACAAAAGCTATATATAAAAAATAATATAACATTTGTGACGGATTGGGGTGTGACTGTCTACATCCCACTACGTGGTTTTTGACGCTTACAGTTTTGGATCGGCAAGGTTTGCCACAAGTAACACAAACTAAATTAAGGACGACTTCAGTGGATTCTTGGAAATCAGTGTGTTTGATTAACTCAGCGTGTTCTTGGCTTCTTCTAGTGATTTTAGTAAAGTCCCACAGTCTCCGTACTTTAGTGATACTCCAGCCAATGTTGGTGTTTGGTGATGATCTAGGTTGATTGGGATTTTGGTTTGGTTGCTTGTTGTGAGTGGAAGAAGGGTGTTTCGTTTAGGGGATTTTATAGTGTGTTGGTTGGGAGATGATCCGACCCGACTTTAAATCTATTAGGGCTGAGCAAATCCACTCGAAAACCGATCTGAACCGACAAACCGATCAAAACCGGACTGAACCAAACCGAACCGATGTATATTTATTTCTATTTTTGTCGGTTTTGGTTAGGTTCGAAATAGCTAACTGACCCGAACCGAGTAATTCGGTTCGGTTTTGATATCTATTTGTCGGTTCGGTTCTCGACTCGAGGTTTTTCTTTGTCGGTTTTCATGTCGAATCGGTTTTTGTCGGTTCGGATTGGGTTTTTTACTTGTTGCTCACCCCTCTCTGTTTCTTCCCCAAGACATTGTTTCAAACTTTCATACAATAATCATCAACTAACATGTACATTAGAGCTATTTATCATGGGCATGTTTGGCGCGAGAGATTGTGAAAAGTTATGGAGGCTTAAGATTATATTTTTTTTAAAGCTTTGGTAAAAAAATAATCTTTATTTGGGTGACAAAGATTGTGGATTATTTTAGAAAAATAAGTTCTCAAAACTAGCTTTTAAAAGATTCTAAATTTTTTATTTATTTATTTTTATTTTTATTATTTATTTTTTACAAATTAGGGTCAATTGCATATATACCCACTAAAACTTACATATTTGCATATATACCCAAAGCATGCTTAACTTGCATTGTACATCATGCATTAAAAACTTGTATTTTGGGGAAATATGCAAGTTTTCAAGTTTTAATGGGTATATATGCAATTCTCCCTACAAATTATGTCATTTTACACTTTTAGTCTAAAAGTACAGCTAGTTTGACAAACACCATGTTGATGCAAATAATGTCTAAAAACGTTATTCCTATCTTTCGATATCTCTACGTGTTGGTGATAACAAAATGTAAAAACACTTTATGTTAAATTAACGTAAACAAGTTTTTAGTCGAAATATCCCGTTTCTACATATATCATTCTAGGTATGTTTAAAAAAATTTACAACTTAACAAATGATCAAAGAAGTGAATTTGTGTTTTAAACTTCACATTTTTAATGTGACAAAACATTTTTTCAAAAATACATTTTATAAATATTTTTTGAATAATAAAGAAATGTTGTAATTGGAAAAATAAGTTTAAAAATCCCAACAACTATTCCCCCCCCCCCCTAAAACAGCTCCAAACTTCCCTAAATAAACTTTCATCACTAAAAACAAATTTGGAGCGTCCTTGTCTGGGACGGTACCACGGTACCACTAAATTTACTGGTACCGTACGGTATTTAGTGGTACCGTCCTACTGTAACGGTCTGATTTTTTTCTGCCAATAAATATCAGCCCACTTCACAGTCTTTTGGCATCCTTTTTCACACAAAACTTTCTGTGTTTAATTTCTTTAACACACTCATATTTCTTTGATCATTTAGATAGTTTTCTTTTGTTTAAAAGTGATCCTTTCTTTCACCCAATGATCACCTTCATTCCTCTCCTAGTGCAAGAGAAGAACATATTATATCAAGACGATACTAAGTGTTGTAGATATAGTAGTGTGCACTTGTAACACTTGTTACATACTTCTTGTATCTTGATATACATCAAGTAGTCTTGAGTCTTGTTTTGATAACTTGTGTGGATCATTGTGATTGTGTTGAGATCTTGGAGATCTCTTGTAGTTTGTGTGATAGTGTGTTGATCAGGTAAATCAAGTCTAGATCGTGTGGATCTAGTAGGTTGTGTGATTAACAAGGATCGTGTAGATCGTGAGTGAGATTGGTACTAGCTAGATTAGTACTCGACATTTAGGTTAGTGTTGGAAATTGTGATAAGCGACGATGTACGGTTTTCTCCCCCTGGAGGGAGTTTTTTGACATAGTGCTTAGAACTCTCGAGTTGGGTACTCGGGGAGTGGAGTAGGGCGAAGAAGAGCTTCATTACCGAACCACTATAAATCTCTTTGTCTCGGTTTGATCTTTCCATCTATTACTTTTTACATTCATTACTTCCTTTCAATAGTTTTAGTGTGTTTATTGTAGTATTGTTAAGTATGATTCATATTATTGTGGTTTGATTTCACAAAGGATTGAATCAAAGTTTTTCGCAAGTAAACTTTTATAACTAAATTAAAAAGCGGTGAAACTATTCAACCCCTTCTAGTTTCCCACAATTGTTTATGTCAAATTGTTTTTCATCTAGCTTTCCTTTTCCATGTGAACTATTTGGCTAATCTCATAAGTATAAACATGTTGCATGCTCATGAAAGCAAAACTTGACATGTCTAGAATAAAACGACACACTTCTATCTAATAAAGTGAGTACATAAAATCTAAAAATTTAGGTACAAGCATGGTGACTTTTGACTGACTTTACGTATTCCAGTAAATATGCAAAAGCAATCAAAAACAAGGATCATGGTCCAGAATCAGATATCACAACTACTCCATGCATAATCACAAGTATTGGATTTTCTGTTTTGGCCAATATAACATCAGATAACAACCACGGTTAAGCGTCTCGTTCCAATTTTTATCAAAACTACTACTACTCGAGCTAATAGAGCTAAATTACAATTTTCGATCATAACTTTGTATTCTGGTATACTTCACATATCGGTAACCGACCACAAGTATGCTTCTCATTATGTGACTTGCTTCTCATTTTGCCTATTGAACATTTGCTTCTCAAATCCTGCAAGAAAAAGAAAAGCCAATGGAGCTAAATTACAATTTTCGATCTTACAAAAATGTTCCTACCATCCATCAGAAAATAAATTCACCACATGGGACTTCTTATAAATGAGTTGTATTCAGTTGCGTTTTAGCTCAAATGGTTCAAATAAAAGAAGTTATACAATAATGTAATTTTCAATTTAAGGAGGGTACAATTTATTATACCTTAATTGACGATAGCAGTCCCTTTGCTCCATTCCAGCGTAAGATTGAAACTACCAAGACTCTTACCATTTTTGCCTATGCCTTTGACCGCAGGCATCTTCCACTTTCTTAAACCATTGTCGGTTACCACAGAATATGTGACCATTTCGTTCACGATAGTTTCTCCGGATTTACTATCTTTTAAAGAAGCTTCAAGAATCAGGTCGCCGTTGGCCGGTATGGCAAGAACAGATTTACGTAAACCAAGTTTTTTACCGGGGAACACCAACATACCGTCGGTTTTGAAGATAAGGGCATGGTAATACACTTTTTGTTCATCTTCACATTCATTCAAAACATCTTTGCCATAGTATGCAGAGATGTGTCCACAAACTTTTAAACCTCTTGGAATGTGTGACTCAAAACTTAACTCTATTGTTGCATCCATAGCATCCTTCAACAATATGTAATGGATCTGTATAAACCCAGTTTTGGATTTAAAAGCCATACTGCCACATTCCGTTCTTTTATCTTCGTTTTGCCAAAAGCTAGACTTCTTGAATTCCTTCTTCCCACGAGAGAGTTCAAAACAAGCATCTTTACGAGCACCATTCTTCTCAAAAGTAACTATGAGTTCCGTATGAATCTCAATAGTAGAAGCTAACGAAACTCCATAACGCGAGCTCGGGTTGCCGAAGTATATATAGGAATCATTGCGTATTGCTAAGGGATTAGACCAATCACGAGAAAAATAGGTAACAAGGCTAGAATCTTTGTTATCGGACTTCAACCAGCCATTTTGTAACCCATTGAAATCTGTTAATGCAATGCCTCCAAATAGACGACCCTCTTTAAAATCAGCATCTATGCTCACAAAAATTGAAAATAACTCGATCCGGGGATTAAGATTTTTAAGCCTGATGAAAATCAAAACAACCATAAAAAATTATAGATAAAAACGAAATTGAGTTGAGTAGTAAACAAGAATAAATATAGAAAGATGAATGAGAAATTGAGTTGTAACACTAAGCATGAAAAAAATTTGAAAATAACTCGATCCGGGGATTAAGATTTTTAAGCCTGATGAAAATCCAAATATTGTCAATTTTGGCTTTGCAGCCGGTTTGCGTCATTTCTTTTAAAAAAACATGGTAAAACTATGTCTTTCGAAACCGATTAAAAAACTAACAAAATTATTATAAGATTGTTAATTTTAAAATTATTATATATAATATTTCAATTACAGATTACAAAATGCCCAATCTTTACAAAAATTCATTTTTCAAAGGCATAATGAAATAATGAAAAGGTACAACACTTTATGCAAACACCCATATGTTTTACTCATATAGTCAATATCTACCTGGCATCAGAAACATCTGTAGAGCATGGTATGAACGGATTCACAATTACAGGAGCTAGTTAAGATGCAGATATTTGATATACCGGAACATAAACATATTATGTCATCTCTTGTATTCTTAACCTATAGATATTTGATGTTTCAAAAAGGTATACGAAAACTGAGTTTATTCGCACCACTATTACAATCGAAAGCATTTTTAAACTAGTTAGAAAAGAGATTATAAGAGTGATGATACCTATTTAAACAGAGGAACCATGGTTGAAAAACATGTATCATCTCCATCTCTAAGAAAACATCCACTAACTGAACCACAAAACCAATGATTCCTACTTTGATCAACATAAGTCAGCGCCACCAGGAGCAGATCTAAGAACACCAGATCCAAAATCGAACAACTACAGATTTAAATTATGAAAAAGTATGAGTATTGTGTGGATTGAAATTAGGGTTTCTTTTTGTTAATAAAGGGTAGGAAGCAGTGATATGTTGGTTGTTGTGGTGTCTTAAAGCTTCATAAATAAGCAGCAGGATATATGGGTGTGCACAATGTGCAATGGAAGGCACCAAAAAATTAATATGTTTGTATATTATGTGGAAGCAGTGATATATATGTTGGTAGTTGTGGTGCCTTAAAATGCATTAACTACTTGGAACCAAAGCAACGTGATCTCTGCATATGATAATGACTAAACATTTTGATTTGATTTGAAAATATAAGTTGCATTAAACTTATCTTCTTTTTCTAATAATGTATAAAGAAGGGAAAATTAATTTGAGTATGATAGCAAGTAAGGCAGTGTAATAAGAAGTCAAAACACGTCTTTACCCCTAAACGATGCATCCTCCTTAAAATAGTCTCTTTGGCGACGCGTCTTGGGTCGAGTTTGAGCACAAGTCGGTCGTTTTGCGGGCGTGTGTGATGTTGGTTTTTGTGGTGCATATATTTGTATACATTTGAGGTAAGTTTGAGTTTGAAATTGGTGGTTTTATTACATCAATGATTGGTGATTGAGGAAAAAAGTGGCATGCCGCTGAGTTGATTGATGATATCGGTCACTGTTACAACAAAACTAGCATTATCATTTTGAAAGTTTCAATTGCATACATATACTATCTAGTTTACGTTAATTTGAGTAAGGTTATTTGTTTTTTTCGATTTGAGTAACCTAATAAACTTTAATGGATTTTATATCATTTTTTTAATTTTTATTTAACTATTGCTTGGGTGTAATTTTCATATACTCGTATAAAGCATTTCTTGTTTTTCTTTTATGGCTCTTCACTATTTAATAAATATTCATATAGATTTAAAAATTAAACACATTCGCTTAAAAATTTAAAAATTTAAAAATTTATAAAATGAGTAATGTTACTAGACCAAGATATCACAACTTATAAAAACAATGCGAATTATAAATATTTAAATGTTTAATTACAATTTACTCCGTAACTCACTAAAAGGGGTGCTTGGTTGGGGGGAATAGGGGTGAGGTATAGAAAATGTAATGATTAAACATATCTGGTTAAGAGTAGAGAATGAAATCCTTATTTAGTATTGGGTAATTGGGCATTACCCAGTAAATTGGGAGGTATGGTAATGATTACCCACCACCACCACCAGTAGCCACCACCACCACCACAAGTAAATGGGTGGATGCCATTCAAACAAAAGAACTCTAAAAAGTAACTTACACACTTGCCTTCTCATCTTTGTAAGTAAACAACATTACTATAATAGCGAAACATAGAAGGATTATCAAAGGCTCATGGTTCAAAAGTCACCTCTTGTTTCTTTAGTCGATTGTGTAAATCTTACTACTGTAGATTAACTAACATTCGAGCCTCGGTTTTGCCTCATTCTCTCAATCAAATACAACAACTAAAACGAGACAAATAATTAACAATACTTATACAAACATTATATATATTTATAAACAATGTTAAATTAGTGTACTTTTAACTATAATCACAAAGTTAACGGGTTAAAGTCGATTGAGGTGTTTGTTTCGGCTTATATAGCGAGCTTATAACTTATTTGGTTTTCCGATTATGTTTCATAAGCTCACTTTTTGCGGCCTATTTTCAAACTTTTCAACTTATATAACCTTATTATGTCATAATAAGGTTGTACAAAAGTTTGAAAATAAGCCACAAAAAACGAGCTTACGAAACATAAGCCGAAAATCAAATAAGTCATAAGCGCGCAATATAAGCCAAAACAAACACCCTCTGTATATATACTTAACAAAAACTATAATAGGGGTGTGACCGTCTACATCCTAAAAGTACGATTATCATTAAAAGTACAAGGATGTACTTAACAATAGCTATATATAAAAAAATAATATAACATTTTGGGACGGATAGGGGTGTGACTGTCTACATCCCACTACGTGGTTTTTGACGCTTACAGTTTTGGATCGGCAAGGTTTGGCACAAGTAACAGAAACTAAATTAAGGACGACTTTAGTGGATTATTGGAAATCAATGTGTTTGGTTAACTCAGCGTGTTCTTGGCTTTCTTCTAGTGATTTTAGTAAAGTCCCACAGTCTCCGTACTTTAGTGATACTCCAGCCATTGTTGGTGTTTGGTGATGATCTAGGTTGATTGGGATTTTGGTTTGGTTGCTTGTTGTGAGGGGAAGAAGGGTGTTTCGTTTAGGGGATTTTATAGTGTGTTGGTTGGGATATGATCCGACCCGACTTTAAATCTATTAGGGCTGTGCAAATCCACTCGAAAACCGATATGAACCGACAAACCGATCGAAACCGGACTGAGCCAACTGAACCGAGGTATATTTATTTCGATTTTTGTTGGTTTTGGTTCGGTTCAATTTTGTCGGTTGGAAATAGCTAAACTGACCCGAACCGAGTAATTCGGTTCGGTTTTGATATCTATTTGTCGGTTCGGTTCTCGACTCGAGTTTTTTCTTTGTCGGTTTTCGGGTCGGATCGGTTTTTGTCGGTTCGGATCGGGTTTTTTGACCTGTTGCTCACCCCTAATTTATTTGGTCTCTGTTTCTTCCCCAAGACATTGTTTCAAACTTTAATACAATAATCATCAACTAACATGTACATTAAAGTTATTTATCAGGGGCATGTTTGGCGCGAGAGATTGCGAAAAGTTATGGAGGCTTAAGATTACTTTTTTCTTAAAAGCTTTGGTAAAAAAACAATCTTTATTTGGGTGACAAAGATTGTGGATTATTTTAGAAAAATAAGTTTCGAAAACCAGCTTTTAAAAGATTCGGAACTTAATTTTTTTATTTTTATTTTATTTTACAAATTATGTCATTATACACTTTTAGTCTAAAAGTACAGCTAGTTTGACAAACACCATGTTGATGCAAATAATGTCTAGAAACGTTATTCATATCTTTCGATATCTCTACGTGTTGATGATAACAAAATGTAAAAACACATTATGTCAAAATTAACGTAAAAAAATTTTTAGGTCGAAATATCCCGTTTCTACATATATCATTCTAGGTATGAACAAACAAATTTACAACTTGACAAATGATCAAAGAAGTGAATTTGTGTTTCAAACTTCAATGTGACAAAACATTTTTTCAAAAATACATTTTACAAATATTTTTTGAATAATAAAGAAATGTTTTAATTGGAAAAATAAGTTTAAAAATCCCAACAACTATTCCCCCCCCCCCCCTGTAACACCCCCAAATTTGTTTAACGGAAGCATACATGTTATTCGGGAGCGTTACGGAATGGGTGGATCACAACACAAGTAATAAAGAACGGAATACATACTCCGTTTGATTTTATAAAATAGTTTTAAAACGCTGTCTTACAACATTCTTTAAATAAATGGGTACATCCCATTATATATAGTGGTCCCAAAGTAAAAACATCATTTTTGTGTAAAAACACTTCTTTTATATTACTACGACCATACATCCGCTTCTTGCCTTGCCTTCATGAACAAATCTTAAACACCTGAGAAAATATGCTAAAAGGGTCAGCTAAAAGCTGGTGAGTTCATAGGTTTAAATTAAAATAGTAAGCTTGGACCATAAGCAAAGGCATATAATCATTACAACGAATATAATGATATATGTATGAATGTCTATTACGTTAGCTCTAAGTTCATGCAACCGATACTACGACAGTTTCTGTATGCTAAAAGATGTCATACAATATAGGGGCCCATAGCAAGTGTTTTGTCCCTCAACACTTAATTCCGACATGGTATACGTTTCGCTTTGGCCTAAGCATGGCCAACCGAACGGAGGAGTCACCCTCAATAGATCTATTTATAACATTCGCGTTTCCCAATGGGGAATTGACGGTTCATGAAAAAGGGCATTCTCTAGGGACATAAGGGCTTAGGCTAAACCACGTAATAGTAATCATGTAATAGTTTTGGTCCATAAAAGGTTTTGCATATTTCTCACCCCAAAGTGTGTAAAACAGTTTATCAAGTAAAAGAGGGGCTATGAAACTCACCTTAGCAAAAGTGCAAATCCGAATGTGGGATTAGTGATGGTTGTGGAGTGGCACCGACACGCGACCTAGACAAGGAGGGTAATGTTTTAGTTCATTGTTTTAAGTATTACATACTTAAAATGGTGCAATTAATATTATTCTTATATAATGGTTTTAAAATCAACTTTTAGTTTGTAAAAGTAATTTAAGAGATTTACTAGTAAGTATATGAATGTATATATACTCTTTTCACTTTGACATTAGTATGGTTTTAAAATCCAAGTTTGATTTAAAACAAATAATTAAAATATTCCATTAGTAAGTATATAGATGTATATATACCTATTTAGGTTGACACAAAATGGTGTTGTCAAAATTATAATTTGTTTTCTATTTGTATTTAGGAAAAAGCTCGAGTGAAATTTAAAGTAATCAATTTTTAAATGGACTAGGAAATAATATAGTGGTGTCTCATTCATTTAACAAACTAGTTCCATATATATAGTTTTCGATGAGACGTTCACTTGACATACATTTCTTTACACATTGTCGTTAAATCCATTTCGCAAATCTTATTATATGGCTCATAATTTTTAGACACTTGGTTCATTGTTTGTACGCCTTTACTCTTGTTTTATTCGTCGATATATGAGTACATAACTAAAGTCGAACTCTCCAAATGTGCAACAAATGAGTTTAGCATTGTGATTTATTCCGGTATTACTTGACGCGTTTCAATTGCTTAAACCAATATTCAAAACCGTAGGTGGGCTGTGGCCCAGCGGTTTGGGTACACGAATGGGCTTGGCCCAAAAGAGTTCAAGTAACCTTTGAGATACTAATGGGCTGTGGCCCATCAGTTTTTGTTAGTAGCCTTTGCTACTAAACTAGTCAAGAAGTGTTCTTGCTTTTGACACTTAAGAATGGTTAACGCAGGAAGAGAGAAAAAATGTAGTCAAGATACATTTGAGAAGTAGAGAATTTTGAGTTAAATCGCCATCATCTCGGAGTTACAACCGGGCCACGACTAATGTGCTCGAACACATCTTGGCTACCCGTCTTGATTGTAATATTCACGAGTGAGTATTCGGCCAACAAGAGAAAAGACATAAGGCTAGTTTCTCAACAAGATGCACACCTAATTAAACCAAGGTATCAAGCTTTTTGTGAGACTAAAGTTTCTAGTTGTATGCTCGGCTGATGGTGTCATGGGTCTCGAAATGGGTTCCCTTTTCGAGCCGAACAACTCCACAACAAGGATAACGACAAGTATGTGACTAAGTGTCATAAGTTAAACTTGTTACAAGGTGCTTGACTTACTAAGTCAAGTGCCACTTTCAAGGTCGAATTTCTAGATTCTAAGACCATGCTTACTAGTAGACTTACAAATGATGAATTTTCAAACTCTTTGGTTCCGGCTTCTCGACAGAAACAGTTTTCAAACAAGACATCCAAATTATCACTATAGCATTGACAAACTCGATTATACATGGCATGAATTTTACAAGGTGAGGTCAAGACAAAGACTCATAAGCCGAGTATGATGATGATGGAGTTGAGACTAACTATACGCGATTGAGCAAAGAAATGGCAAGGCTATACCATGGTTGAGTACTACTCGACCCGGTTCCTACCTCGACAGTAAACCAAACCCACGTATTACCAATGACTTACTTAGATTCCGGAGTGACATAGTTGTTTATCAAAGACATGAGTATTATCACGTCGAGATTACTTAGTTGCATAGTTAAATTACCAAGTTGCTATAAGACTTAACCTCCATTTTCTCGACTCATAAATCTCGACAGAAAACTATACGGACCCTTGAGCACATAACAACTTAAGTTTTTCGGTTACAAAACAAGATTAGCAAAACAAAGTAACATCCAAATCTCAACTAGTTATATACATGAATTCAATGTGGCATCCAAAACTTAAACCCAAATCGACATGACTAAAACACATGATAATTTCATTGATAAACTCTTCCACTCTTAATATCATAAAACAACATAAAAACATAACAACAAAAGAGATGATAACCTTAAATCCGAAAATGATAGGTGATGGACGAAAGGTCGTTTCTTGGATTCGGACCAAACAAAACTCGAATTAGCTCCAAGATACCTCCAATTGCAAAACCCCCAAATCAATTTTGGAAAACCCTAACTTTGACAAACCCTAGCTTTTGAGAGAAAATGAGATTGAAACTCAATTTGGAGTTCTTGCATCTCTACTAGAGATATAGAGGTACTTTGGGTAAAGCTTGAACTCTCTCTCTTCTTGGTGTTTGGATTGAAGTCGAAAATGGCTAGCTTCCAAGAATGGACGAATCTTGTGAATTGGCTCAAGGTGGATTGGAGTAGAGATATGTTTCTTGTGAATGATCTCATTTTGATTCTTCTTGGATTCGTCTAACCCATAGCCGGCGCACCAAGGTTGGATTTGAGAGCAAATCTTTCATGATTTTGGTGATGATAGATGAGGAATAATAGAAAGAGGCATGTTGGTTTACCATATTGGGAGATTCGAACTAGTGAGAGGTGTAGGGCTAGGTTGAAGGGAATATTTAGTTAACTTGTTTTCCTGGTCTTTCATGGTTGTTTTAGACGTGGGAGAGAGAGAAGAGGTCAAGAGACCTTCTGTTAAAGTTTATCTTGTGTCTTTGGTTTTGTCGTGAGTGGGGAGTGAAAGACAAAAGTTTATTATCTCAAAATTTCACAAAGGTTTACTTTTAAGATGAAAGTATAAATGGGTGTCTTTATGTATCTTATTCATAGTACAACTTGTGAAAGTGTATGTATATACTTTACACTTAAGTTTTAGTGGTATTTGAGTTTTATAACAATTATGTTTGAGGGATAGTGTGTTATATATTTTGTGTCCCGCGATATTAATTTGTGACCAAGGTATCATTGTTCGATAGCTTTTATAACGTAGTGTCTTATTGTTACGTGCCTGAAATATTTTATCCTTGTAATATTCCAAATTGTTGACATTTGTTAATTGTTTTAGCGAGTCCTTATCATAGTGTCGGTACGCGTGCAGTGTCGGGCACTGGGGTAACGAGATAACCTCCCGTCTTACAGTTAAATCATGTGACAAAAATGCAATATTCATAAAATGATATGAATGCAAGAGCGGTGAAATTTATTGTATGCGAGTTATCTACTCAAATGCTCGGGCAAAGCTTGTGTATGCTTAATAAGTTTGGCTTAGTAAAAATAAATTACTAATTATCAGTTAAATTTTGGTGAAAATTTACCGTGTGTCACATCCTCCCCGTCTTGGAAGAGAAAACCGTCCTCGGTTTTCAGTTAGGATTGCTTTGTGAAGTAGAGAAAAGGTGTGGGTATTTGCGTTTGAATTGGTCTTCGCGTTCCCACGTGTATTCTGGACCTCTTTGAGAGTTCCAACGGACCTTGACGATCGGGATGCGGCTTTGCTTAAGCCGTTTGATTTCCCTATCCATGATTTCAATGGGTTCCTCGACAAAATTCAGTCTTTCGTCGACTTGGATTTCTTCCAAAGGAATAGCAAGAGTTTCGTCGGAAAGACATTTCTTTAAGTTGCACACGTGAAACACGTTGTGCACAGAGCTGAGTTCTTGTAGGTAATTCAAGGCGGTATGCTACCGGTCCGATCCTAGCAAGAATTTTGAAAGGTCCAATATAACGAGGATTTAACTTTCCACGTTTTCCGAAACGAATTACGCCCTTCCATGGCGCAACTTTGAGCATAACTTTATCTCCCACTTGGAACTCAAGTGGTTTCCTCCTTTTATCCGCGTAGATCTTTTGGCGGTCACGAGCTGCTTGTAGTCGGCTTTTGATTTGTACAATCTTCTCGGTAGTCTCTTGGATTAACTCCGGACCAGTAAGTTGACTTTCTCCAACTTCGGCCCAGCACACAGGTGATCTACACTTCCGACCATAGAGTGCTTCATATGGTGCGGCCTTGATACTTGTGTGATAGCTGTTGTTGTAAGAAAATTCGGCTAATGGCAAGTGTTTATCCCAGCCTATTTCCAAAGTCTATCACACATGCTCTTAGCATATCCTCTAGTGTTTGGATTGTTCTCTCGCTCTGTCCATCAGTCTGAGGATGGTAAGCGGTGCTCATGTCGAGGTTAGATCCTAAAGCATCTTGAAGTGATTTCCAGAAGTTTGAGGTGAAACGGCTATCTCTGTCTGAAATGATGGAAATTGGTACACCATGGCGTGCGATGATTTCTTTCAGGTATAGTTGAGCTAGTTTTTCCATTCCGTCACTTTCCTTCATCGGTAGGAAATGTGCTGACTTGGTGAGACGGTCAACTATTACCCAAATAGTGTCGTAGCCTCTAGCGGTTTTAGGTAACTTAGTGATAAAGTCCATTGTTATGCGTTCCCATTTCCACTCGGGGATTTCGGGTTGTACTAGTAGACCCGAGGGTCTCTGATGTTCAGCTTTAACCTTTGAACAAGTTAAACATCGGCTGACATATGTTGCAATGTCGGCTTTCATGTTGGGCCACCAGTACAATTTCTTCAAATCAAGGTACATTTTGTCGGATCCTGGGTGGATGGAGTATTTAGACTTGTGGGACTCATGCATAATGACGTCGCGAATTCCTCCGTAGAGTGGTATCCAACTTCGCTCTTTGAAACACAATGTTCCATCCGACCTTTTCACGAATCCATTTTCACTTTCTGGCATTCCGTAAAGGTTCTCATTCGGACGATTTTCCTCTTTGAGTGCTTCCAATTGAGCCTCAAGAATCTTGGTTGGAAGAGGTGAACTAATTGTCATACCCAAGGATCTGACTCTAAGAGGTTTTGGTCGCTCTTTCCTACTGAGAGCATCAGCAACTACATTCGCTTTACCCGGATGGTAACGAATTTCGCAGTCGTAATCATTGAGTAATTCCAACCATCGGCGTTGTCTCATGTTCAGTTCTTTCTGATCCAAGATGTGTTGTAGGCTTTTGTGATCAGTGTATACGACACACTTTGTGCCATACAAGTAGTGTCTCCAAATTCTGAGTGCGAACACAACTGCTCCTAACTCCAAATCGTGTGTTGTGTAGTTCTTCTCGTGAGTCTTCAATTGGCGAGAGGCGTATGCTATCACCTTCTCCCTTTGCATTAATACTGCTCCGAGCCCCTTATGTGAAGCGTCGCAATATACGACAAAGTCTTCACTACCTTCTGGTAAGGCCAGAACAGGTGCACTACACAACTTTTCTTTAAGGAGTTGAAAAGCTTCTTCTTCTTTCTCTCCCCAGTCAAACTTAGCGTTTTTCTGGGTTAGCTTGGTTAAAGATTTGGCAATCTTTGAGAAACCGTCAATAAATCTCCTGTAGTACCCAGCAAGTCCTAAGAATTGGCGTATTTCGGTAGGAGTTGTGGGTGTCGCCCAATCCTTTATTGACTCGATCTTAGCGGGGTCTACATGTATGCCTTGACTGTCGATTACATGACCTAAGAATTGCACGGTAGGTATCCAAAATTCACACTTCGAGAATTTCGCATACAGTTCTTCCTTCTTCAACAATTCCAAGATTAATCTAAGGTGCTCTTCGTGTTCTTTCGCACTCTTGGAATAAATTAGGATGTCGTCAATGAATACGATCACAAATTTATCCAAGTAGGGTTTACACACTCGGTTCATGAGGTCCATGAACACGGCTGGTGCGTTGGTTAACCCAAAAGGCATGACTTGGAACTCGTAATGTCCATAACGAGTTCTGAAGGCGGTCTTGGGAATGTCTTCTTCTCGAACTCTTAGTTGATGGTATCCAGACCTTAAGTCGATTTTTGAATAAACACTCGAACCTTGAAGTTGATCGAATAAGTCATCGATTCTCGGGAGTGGGTAACGGTTCTTGATGGTTAGTTTATTCAACTCACGATAGTCGATGCACATCCTGAAGGTTCCGTCTTTCTTCTTGACGAATAGGACTGGTGCTCCCCATGGCGATGAGCTTGGTCTGATGAATCCTTTTTCCGCAAGTTCCGACAACTGGTTTGATAACTCCTGAAGTTCCGTTGGAGCTAATCGATAAGGTGCTATTGCCACTGGTGCGGCACCAGGCACTAAATCGATCTGAAATTCAACCTGTCGGGTCGGCGGAAGTCCTGGCAAGTCTTCGGGAAAGACTTCAGGGAATTCTCTTACTATTGGCACGTCCTCCAGACGTTTTTCTTCTCCTTCGTCTTCGTCCTTTCCGGTGACTTGTGCTAGGAAGATATGACATCCTTCCTCGATACACCTTAACACCTTGGTACAGGAAATGACATGCAATCTTGAAGCGTTTCTTCTGTCACTTCTGTCTCCTTCTATTGTTAGGACTTCATCTCCATAGGGTACTCGAACGAGTTTCTCGTCGCAAATGATGGCAGCATGATATTTTGCTAACCAATCCATCCCGACAATAACATCGAAACTACCCAATGCTACTGGTATCAAGTCGATATTGAATGGGTGGTTTAACAGGTTAAGGGTGCAACCTCTTATGATGGTATCTACCCTTTCTATGTTACCGTTAGCTAGTTCCACGTTGTATGCATTTCCTAATGCGCTTGGGGTAATATTGAGTAGTGGACTAAATGTATTAGAAACAAAACTCCTATCGGCCCCCGTATCAAACAATATGGATGCATAACGGTTATTTATAAGGAACGTACCCGTCACAACATTCGGGTCTTCCTGAGCTTCCACTTTGGTTACAGCATAGACTCTCCCACGAGTTCCTTCTCCATTTCCCTGATTACTCGTTTGTCCAACATTTCCCTGAATCCTGCCATTCCCATGGCTTCCTGGATTCCCTCGGTTTCCTTGATTTCCTTCACGACCTTGGTTTCTGGTCTTTCGGCATTCATTCTTATAATGCCCTTTTTCACCACAACCAAAGCAAGTTATATTAGCTTTTGGGTCCTGAGCTGGAGCTGTTTGGACTGTCGCCAATGATTTGGACCTGCAGTTCCTGGTTAAGTGTCCGATCTTCTGACAATTACGGCACTTAACGGTACACTGCCCCTTGTGATGCAGTGTGCATCGATTGCACAATGGTGCAGTCCCTGAGTACGGTTTTCTTTCTCCGACATTCACTGCATAAGCTCTAGCAACATTTTGCCTTTTGTTTTGGTTGTTGCGGTTGTTCCTATTGTTGTTGCCACGATATTCATAGTTGTTGTAACCTTGAGAATGGTCATCCCATTTCCTCTTATTGTCAACCACTTTGTCCATGGAATCCTCAATCACTTGGTCCATGAGTTTGTTGGCTACCTCGATGGTTTCATGAAGATCAACAGCCTTAGAAGTGGTTACATTGCCCTTGATAGGTTGGGGCAATCCTCCGATGTATCTTTCCAACAATCGGGTCTCAGTGGGAACCATTTCAGGACACAATAAGGCTAGCTCTTGAAATCGCTGATTATAAGCAGCCATATTGGTGCCTTGAACCTTGAGGTTCCAAAACTCATGTTCGAGCTTCTTGATCTCATTACGAGGACAGTACTTTCGAAGTACCATTTCCTTGAAGTTTTCCCATGGCATGGCATAGGCAACATCGATACTAGCGGATTTCAGAAAATTGTTCCACCAGGTCAAAGCAGCATCTGTGAAAGTGAATGATGCATACTTAACCTTAGAATCTTCTTCACAATTGCAGATTCGGAACACAGTCTCGAGCTTTTCGATCCACCTAGTCAGACCAACAGCTCCTTCGGTTCCACTAAAGCTTCCAGTCATGGTTTTACGAAAGTCTTGATAAGTACAAGTGCGATTGTGAGTGGGTGGTCTTGAAGTTCCAGCATTAGTAGACGAGTGATTTGCTGCAGCTAAAGCGGCGTTCACCCGTTCATTGACTAGTTGGTCGATCATGGCTTGATTCATGATAGGTTGGATTGGAGTAGCCCTAGCAGGAGTAGTAGCTTCAGCAGTCTGATCGGGTGTGACTCTGTTTGGAATAGCAGCATTTGCGGCTTGGTTGCGAGTGACTCTCGCTGGGATAGGAGCATTGGAGGCTCCACCAGGGTTAGTACGTCTAGATCTTCGTTTTGGCGGCATTTCTGCAGTAAGAAAGGTGATGCGTTATAGAACCTTTTAAACAAGGTAAGTGTCACGTAATAGTGTGGTTATCGTAAGTAGATCATATGTGCAATCTATAAACGTAAAGACAACTGGGTAGGAAAATAAGTTTGTCATAGATAGAATTTCGGTTACAAGGTTCCTACGGTACATGATGAGATACTAGCTGGAGTACAACCGAAATACAACGGAATACAAAGGAAGTACAATGGAAAATACAACTGAAGTACGATGATAATGACTAACACTAACTGTTATAGCTCAGTTTAGTGCACTACAATCATGCAATGGAATCTAAGGATGATCGGTACGTAATCGCTCTATGATAGCAATCAGCTCTCGCTGTGTATCCTCCAATCTCTCGATACGCCTCATCTGTGATGCCAACATAGACTCTAAACCAGTAGTCCTCTGCCATCCCTCTCTGACAGTATCTCTCGCAATCCACTGGACGTTCTCTAGCTCCTCTAGTCGTCCGTGTATCTGAGTCTGACCTCTACCCAAAGCTCGTACTCTGCTGTCCAACTCTCTGACGTCCTCAACCTGAGTCTCAACCCTAAAACCCAGTCGCATTCTCTCGTGTCTCTCGAGTCCCATGCTCTCAAACAACACATCAGTGACTCGGTCTAAACCCTCAACACGCTGCTCGCAAGCTTGCAAGCGTGTTGGATCGATCCTCTCTAGCTGATCAGAATGGACTCCTAGCAATGTCTCATGAGAGTCCAACTGAATGAGGATCCTCTCAGTGAGGGTCAGATCACCTTCTGGAGATCCTGACAAGTCTGGCTCAGTCTGTGCCTCAACTGGTGCAGCTTCCTCAATGGTCTCAAGCTGTCTAGTGGTGCGCTCAAGGCGCTCCATGTCTGCTGCAGATGGTACAAACGAAGGTGATGACGGACTATAGCTCGGACTAGTGGCAAGTGGTACTGAACTGATCAAGCAATCAATATCCCTCCAATCAATCTCACTACTCTCCTCCTGACTGTGGAGAAAAGCAGCTCTCTGCCCTAATCCAAATGGTGCATCAATATCCATGTCATCGTCTAATCTCTGAGCCATCCTGGAGCTTTGTCCTAGCTCCTGTATACTCTGAACAATCTCCAAACCCTGTGTACTCACATCTGCTGCTATGCTAACATAGCCAGGGGCACTCTCAGTCGGTATGGGCTCTGGTAATTCCTCCTCAGGATCCTCTTCCGGATCTTCTTCCGGATCTTCCTCTGAGTAAGAATCAGTAGATCTCCTGAGTCTCTGATGAGGTGGTGACTCAGTGGGTGATGGTGTTGGTGACTCTGAAGTAGTAGAAGGACCCATGTAGGCAGCGCGGGTCATCCGAGAAGCTAGTGCAGGCACATATGAATACCGCTCTCGATATCCAGGTACTCTCACAATCATACGGGGCTTTTGCCTGCGCGTCAACAGGGCTGATGGGGTGGTGGTGAGGGTAGGTATAAGTGGAGTAGGTGCAATAGCTGGCTGGACTGCTAGTGTGGCCTGTACGTATGGATCAGTGGCTGAGTGTGCAAGCTGGTGGATGGTCGGTGAGTGAGCTAATAGGATGTCCTCCTGAACATCGTGAGGAAAGGCTGGGGAAGGCATAGTCTGTGACAAGACGGTGCATATGTGTAAGTATGTGGAAAAATATGCTCATGATGGATATGAAATAGTGCATAAGTAAATAGGAAATAAAACATGTAATCTTATTAAATGAACTTTAAGTAAAATGGCAAGTAAGGCAAGCGGCAATCGGCGGTCGTAGTATGATGTTTTTGGTGAAAAGTAGTTATAGTTTAGGGTTTATATGTACCTAGTTCTCTATAACCTAGGCTCTGATACCAATCTGTAACACCCCCAAATTTGTTTAACGGAAGCATACATGTTATTCGGGAGCGTTACGGAATGGGTGGATCACAACACAAGTAATAAAGAACGGAATACATACTCCGTTTGATTTTATAAAATAGTTTTAAAACGCTGTCTTACAACATTCTTTAAATAAATGGGTACATCCCATTATATATAGTGGTCCCAAAGTAAAAACATCATTTTTGTGTAAAAACACTTCTTTTATATTACTACGACCATACATCCGCTTCTTGCCTTGCCTTCATGAACAAATCTTAAACACCTGAGAAAATATGCTAAAAGGGTCAGCTAAAAGCTGGTGAGTTCATAGGTTTAAATTAAAATAGTAAGCTTGGACCATAAGCAAAGGCATATAATCATTACAACGAATATAATGATATATGTATGAATGTCTATTACGTTAGCTCTAAGTTCATGCAACCGATACTACGACAGTTTCTGTATGCTAAAAGATGTCATACAATATAGGGGCCCATAGCAAGTGTTTTGTCCCTCAACACTTAATTCCGACATGGTATACGTTTCGCTTTGGCCTAAGCATGGCCAACCGAACGGAGGAGTCACCCTCAATAGATCTATTTATAACATTCGCGTTTCCCAATGGGGAATTGACGGTTCATGAAAAAGGGCATTCTCTAGGGACATAAGGGCTTAGGCTAAACCACGTAATAGTAATCATGTAATAGTTTTGGTCCATAAAAGGTTTTGCATATTTCTCACCCCAAAGTGTGTAAAACAGTTTATCAAGTAAAAGAGGGGCTATGAAACTCACCTTAGCAAAAGTGCAAATCCGAATGTGGGATTAGTGATGGTTGTGGAGTGGCACCGACACGCGACCTAGACAAGGAGGGTAATGTTTTAGTTCATTGTTTTAAGTATTACATACTTAAAATGGTGCAATTAATATTATTCTTATATAATGGTTTTAAAATCAACTTTTAGTTTGTAAAAGTAATTTAAGAGATTTACTAGTAAGTATATGAATGTATATATACTCTTTTCACTTTGACATTAGTATGGTTTTAAAATCCAAGTTTGATTTAAAACAAATAATTAAAATATTCCATTAGTAAGTATATAGATGTATATATACCTATTTAGGTTGACACAAAATGGTGTTGTCAAAATTATAATTTGTTTTCTATTTGTATTTAGGAAAAAGCTCGAGTGAAATTTAAAGTAATCAATTTTTAAATGGACTAGGAAATAATATAGTGGTGTCTCATTCATTTAACAAACTAGTTCCATATATATAGTTTTCGATGAGACGTTCACTTGACATACATTTCTTTACACATTGTCGTTAAATCCATTTCGCAAATCTTATTATATGGCTCATAATTTTTAGACACTTGGTTCATTGTTTGTACGCCTTTACTCTTGTTTTATTCGTCGATATATGAGTACATAACTAAAGTCGAACTCTCCAAATGTGCAACAAATGAGTTTAGCTTTGTGATTTATTCCGGTATTACTTGACGCGTTTCAATTGCTTAAACCAATATTCAAAACCGTAGGTGGGCTGTGGCCCAGCGGTTTGGGTACACGAATGGGCTTGGCCCAAAAGAGTTCAAGTAACCTTTGAGATACAAATGGGCTGTGGCCCATCAGTTTTTGTTAGTAGCCTTTGCTACTAAACTAGTCAAGAAGTGTTCTTGCTTTTGACACTTAAGAATGGTTAACGCAGGAACAGAGAAAAAATGTAGTCAAGATACATTTGAGAAGTAGAGAATTTTGAGTTAAATCGCCATCATCTCGGAGTTACAACCGGGCCACGACTAATGTGCTCGAACACATCTTGGCTACCCGTCTTGATTGTAATATTCACGAGTGAGTATTCGGCCAACAAGAGAAAAGACATAAGGCTAGTTTCTCAACAAGATGCACACCTAATTAAACCAAGGTATCAAGCTTTTTGTGAGACTAAAGTTTCTAGTTGTATGCTCGGCTGATGGTGTCATGGGTCTCGAAATGGGTTCCCTTTTCGAGCCGAACAACTCCACAACAAGGATAACGACAAGTATGTGACTAAGTGTCATAAGTTAAACTTGTTACAAGGTGCTTGACTTACTAAGTCAAGTGCCACTTTCAAGGTCGAATTTCTAGATTCTAAGACCATGCTTACTAGTAGACTTACAAATGATGAATTTTCAAACTCTTTGGTTCCGGCTTCTCGACAAAAACAGTTTTCAAACAAGACATCCAAATTATCACTATAGCATTGACAAACTCGATTATACATGGCATGAATTTTACAAGGTGAGGTCAAGACAAAGACTCATAAGCCGAGTATGATGATGATGGAGTTGAGACTAACTATACGCGATTGAGCAAAGAAATGGCAAGGCTATACCATGGTTGAGTACTACTCGACCCGGTTCCTACCTCGACAGTAAACCAAACCCACGTATTACCAATGACTTACTTAGATTCCGGAGTGACATAGTTGTTTATCAAAGACATGAGTATTATCACGTCGAGATTACTTAGTTGCATAGTTAAATTACCAAGTTGCTATAAGACTTAACCTCCATTTTCTCGACTCATAAATCTCGACAGAAAACTATACGGACCCTTGAGCACATAACAACTTAAGTTTTTCGGTTACAAAACAAGATTAGCAAAACAAAGTAACATCCAAATCTCAACTAGTTATATACATGAATTCAACGTGGCATCCAAAACTTAAACCCAAATCGACATGACTAAAACACATGATAATTTCATTGATAAACTCTTCCACTCTTAATATCATAAAACAACATAAAAACATAACAACAAAAGAGATGATAACCTTAAATCCGAAAATGATAGGTGATGGACGAAAGGTCGTTTCTTGGATTCGGACAAAACAAAACTCGAATTAGCTCCAAGATACCTCCAATTGCAAAACCCCCAAATCAATTTTGGAAAACCCTAACTTTGACAAACCCTAGCTTTTGAGAGAAAATGAGATTGAAACTCAATTTGGGGTTCTTGCATCTCTACTAGAGATATAGAGGTACTTTGGGTAAAGCTTGAACTCTCTCTCTTCTTGGTGTTTGGATTGAAGTCGAAAATGGCTAGCTTCCAAGAATGGACGAATCTTGTGAATTGGCTCAAGTTTGATTGGAGTAGAGATATGTTTCTTGTGAATGATCTCATTTTGATTCTTCTTGGATTCGTCTAACCCATAGCCGGCGCACCAAGGTTGGATTTGAGAGCAAATCTTTCATGATTTTGGTGATGATAGATGAGGAATAATAGAAAGAGGCATGTTGGTTTACCATATTGGGAGATTCGAACTAGTGAGAGGTGTAGGGCTAGGTTGAAGGGAATATTTAGTTAACTTGTTTTCCTGGTCTTTCATGGTTGTTTTAGACGTGGGAGAGAGAGAAGAGGTCAAGAGACCTTCTGTTAAAGTTTATCTTGTGTCTTTGGTTTTGTCGTGAGTGGGGAGTGAAAGACAAAAGTTTATTATCTCAAAATTTCACAAAGGTTTACTTTTAAGATGAAAGTATAAATGGGTGTCTTTATGTATCTTATTCATAGTACAACTTGTGAAAGTGTATGTATATACTTTACACTTAAGTTTTAATGGTATTTGAGTTTTATAACAATTATGTTTGAGGGATAGTGTGTTATATATTTTGTGTCCCGCGATATTAATTTGTGACCAAGGTATCATTGTTCGATAGCTTTTATAACGTAGTGTCTTATTGTTACGTGCCTGAAATATTTTATCCTTGTAATATTCCAAATTGTTGACATTTGTTAATTGTTTTAGCGAGTCCTTATCATAGTGTCGGTACGCGTGCAGTGTCGGGCACTGGGGTAACGAGATAACCTCCCGTCTTACAGTTAAATCATGTGACAAAAATGCAATATTCATAAAATGATATGAATGCAAGAGCGGTGAAATTTATTGTATGCGAGTTATCTACTCAAATGCTCGGGCAAAGCTTGTGTATGCTTAATAAGTTTGGCTTAGTAAAAATAAATTACTAATTATCAGTTAAATTTTGGTGAAAATTTACCGTGTGTCACACCCCCCCCCCCCCCAAAAAAAAAAAAAAAAAAAAAAAAAAAAAAAAAAAGAGAGCTCCAAACTTTCCCAAATAAACTTTCACCACTAAACAAAGTTTGGAGCGTCCTTGTTTGGGACGGTACCACGGTACCCCTAAATTTACTGGTATTGTAGGGTACTTAGTGGTACCGTCCTACTGTAACGGTCAGATTTTTTCTGCCTATAAATATCAGCCCACTTCACAGTTTTTTGGCATCATTTTTCACACAAAACTTTCTGTGTTTAATTCCTTTAACACACTCATATTTCTTTGATCATTTAGATAGTTTTCTTTTGTTTAAGAGTGATCTTTTCTTCCAACCAATGATCACCTTCATTCCTCTTCTTGTGCAAGTGAAGAACATATTGTATCAAGAAGATACTAAGTGTTGTAGTTATAGTGGTGTGCACTTGTAACACTTGTTACATACTTGTTGTATCTTGATATATATCAAGTAGTCTTGAGTCTTGTTTTAATAGCTTGTGTGAATCATTGTGATTGTGTTGAGATCTTGAAGATCTCTTGTAGTTTGTGTGATACTGTTGATCAAGTGAATCTAGTCGAGATCGTGTGGATGTAGTAGGTTGTGTGATTAACAAGGATCGTGTTGATCGTGAGTGAGATTGGTAGTAGCTGTATTAGTACTCGACAAATAGGTTAGTGTCAGAAATTGTGATAAGCGACGTTGTACGGTTTTCTCTGCCTGAAGGGAGTTTTTTGACATAGTGCTTAGAACTTTCGAGTTGGGTACTCGGGGAGTGGAGTAGGGCGAAGAAGAGCTTCGTTACCGAACCACTATAAATCTCTTTGTCTCGGTTTGATCTTTCCATCTATTACTTTTTACATTCATTACTTCCTTTCAATAGTTTTAGTGTGTTTACTGTAGTATTGTTAAGTATGATTCATATTATTGTGGTTTGATTTCACAAAGGATTGAATCAAAGTTTTTCGCAAGTAAACTTTTATAACTAAATTAAAAAGCGGTGAAACTATTCAACCCCTTCTAGTTTCCCACAATTGTTTATGTCAAATTGTTTTTCATCTAGCTTTCCTTTTCCATGTGAACTATTTGGCTAATCTCATAAGTATAAACATGTTGCATGCTCATGAAAGCAAAACTTGACATGTCTAGAATAAAACGACACACTTCTATCTAATAAAGTGAGTACATAAAATCTAAAAATTTAGGTACAAGCATGGTGACTTTTGACTGACTTTACGTATTCCAGTAAATATGCAAAAGCAATCAAAAACAAGGATCATGGTCCAGAATCAGATATCACAACTACTCCATGCATAATCACAAGTATTGGATTTTCTGTTTTGGCCAATATAACATCAGATAACAACCACGGTTAAGCGTCTCGTTCCAATTTTTATCAAAACTACTACTACTCGAGCTAATAGAGCTAAATTACAATTTTCGATCATAACTTTGTATTCTGGTATACTTCACATATCGGTAACCGACCACAAGTATGCTTCTCATTATGTGACTTGCTTCTCATTTTGCCTATTGAACATTTGCTTCTCAAATCCTGCAAGAAAAAGAAAAGCCAATGGAGCTAAATTACAATTTTCGATCTTACAAAAATGTTCCTACCATCCATCAGAAAATAAATTCACCACATGGGACTTCTTATAAATGAGTTGTATTCAGTTGTGTTTTAGCTCAAATGGTTCAAATAAAAGAAGTTATACAATAATGTAATTTTCAATTTAAGGAGGGTACAATTTATTATACCTTAATTGACGATAGCAGTCCCTTTGCTCCATTCCAGCGTAAGATTGAAACTACCAAGACTCTTACCATTTTTGCCTATGCCTTTGACCGCAGGCATCTTCCACTTTCTTAAACCATTGTCGGTTACCACAGAATATGTGACCATTTCGTTCACGATAGTTTCTCCGGATTTACTATCTTTTAAAGAAGCTTCAAGAATCAGGTCGCCGTTGGCCGGTATGGCAAGAACAGATTTACGTAAACCAAGTTTTTTACCGGGGAACACCAACATACCGTCGGTTTTGAAGATAAGGGCATGGTAATACACTTTTTGTTCATCTTCACATTCATTCAAAACATCTTTGCCATAGTATGCAGAGATGTGTCCACAAACTTTTAAACCTCTTGGAATGTGTGACTCAAAACTTAACTCTATTGTTGCATCCATAGCATCCTTCAACAATATGTAATGGATCTGTATAAACCCAGTTTTGGATTTAAAAGCCATACTGCCACATTCCGTTCTTTTATCTTCGTTTTGCCAAAAGCTAGACTTCTTGAATTCCTTCTTCCCACGAGAGAGTTCAAAACAAGCATCTTTACGAGCACCATTCTTCTCAAAAGTAACTATGAGTTCCGTATGAATCTCAATAGTAGAAGCTAACGAAACTCCATAACGCGAGCTCGGGTTGCCGAAGTATATATAGGAATCATTGCGTATTGCTAAGGGATTAGACCAATCACGAGAAAAATAGGTAACAAGGCTAGAATCTTTGTTATCGGACTTCAACCAGCCATTTTGTAACCCATTGAAATCTGTTAATGCAATGCCTCCAAATAGACGACCCTCTTTAAAATCAGCATCTATGCTCACAAAAATTGAAAATAACTCGATCCGGGGATTAAGATTTTTAAGCCTGATGAAAATCAAAACAACCATAAAAAATTATAGATAAAAACGAAATTGAGTTGAGTAGTAAACAAGAATAAATATAGAAAGATGAATGAGAAATTGAGTTGTAACACTAAGCATGAAAAAAAATTGAAAATAACTCGATCCGGGGATTAAGATTTTTAAGCCTGATGAAAATCCAAATATTGTCAATTTTGGCTTTGCAGCCGGTTTGCGTCATTTCTTTTAAAAAAACATGGTAAAACTATGTCTTTCGAAACCGATTAAAAAACTAACAAAATTATTATAAGATTGTTAATTTTAAAATTATTATATATAATATTTCAATTACAGATTACAAAATGCCCAATCTTTACAAAAATTCATTTTTCAAAGGCATAATGAAATAATGAAAAGGTACAACACTTTATGCAAACACCCATATGTTTTACTCATATAGTCAATATCTACCTGGCATCAGAAACATCTGTAGAGCATGGTATGAACGGATTCACAATTACAGGAGCTAGTTAAGATGCAGATATTTGATATACCGGAACATAAACATATTATGTCATCTCTTGTATTCTTAACCTATAGATATTTGATGTTTCAAAAAGGTATACGAAAACTGAGTTTATTCGCACCACTATATATTACAATCGAAAGCATTTTTAAACTAGTTAGAAAAGAGATTATAAGAGTGATACCTATTTAAACAGAGGAACCATGGTTGAAAAACATGTATCATCTCCATCTCTAAGAAAACATCCACTAATTGAACCACAAAACCAATGATTCCTACTTTGATCAACATAAGTCAGCGCCACCAGGCAGATCCAAAATCGAACAACTACAGATTTAAATTATGAAAAAGTAATTGAGTATTGTGTGGATTGAAATTAGGGTTTCTTTTTGTTAATAAAGGGTAGGAAGCAGTGATATGTTGGTTGTTGTGGTGTCATAAAGCTTCATAAATAAGCAGCAGGATATATGGGTGTGCACAATGTGCAATGGAAGGCACCAAAAAATTAATATGTTTGTATATTATGTGGAAGCAGTGATATATATGTTGGTAGTTGTGGTGCCTTAAAATGCATTAACTACTTGGAACCAAAGCAACGTGATCTCTGCATATGATTTTTTTTTTTGAAATTTGGCTATTATATACAAAGCACAAACCGCAAAATAGCGGCCGGCAAAAGACAACACAAGATTACATCCAATCGAAATTACACCACTCTTTCCAACTTATCGAGCAACCTTTCGCTCTATTCCTATACCATAAATAACCGAGCGACTTCACATCTTGAACAATCTTCTCCCCCGAGATGACACCGTTGGAGAACCTTCTATCATTACGAGCTCTCCAAAGACACCAACATGTAGCGAACACGATGCCCTGAAAAACCTTCTGCTTCTTTTTGTCGAGACCGATGGAATTATGAAGATCAAAAAGGTCCTTCACAGTAAACATAAACAAGGGGGTGGTTTTACACCATCTATGATAATGACTAAACATTTTGATTTGATTTGAAAATATAAGTTGCATTAAACTTATCTTCTTTTTCTAATAATGTATAAAGAAGGGAAAATTAATTTGAGTATGATAGCAAGTAAGGCAGTGTAATAAGAAGTCAAAACACGTCTTTACCCCTAAACGATACATCCTCTTAAAATAGTCTCTTTGGCGACGCGTCTTGGGTCGAGTTTGAGCACAAGTCGGTCGTTTTGCGGGCGTGTGTGATGTTGGTTTTTGTGGTGCATATATTTGTATACATTTGAGGTAAGTTTGAGTTTGAAATTGGTGGTTTTATTACATCAATGATCGGTGATTGAGGAAAAAAGTGGCATGCCGCTGAGTTGATTGATGATATCGGTCACTGTTACAACAAAACTAGCATTATCATTTTGAAAGTTTCAATTGCATACATATACTATCTAGTTTACGTTAATTTGAGTAAGGTTATTTGTTTTTTTCGATTTGAGTAACCTAATAAACTTTAATGGATTTTATATCATTTTTTTAGTTTTTTATTTAACTATTGCTTGGGTGTAATTTTCATATACTCGTATAAAGCATTTCTTGTTTTTCTTTTACGGCTCTTCACTATTTAATAAATATTCATATAGATTTAAAAATTAAACACATTCGCTTAAAAATTTAAAAATTTATAAAATGAGTAATGTTACTAGACCAAGATATCACAACTTATAAAAACAATGCGAATTATAAATATTTAAATGTTTAATTACAATTTACTCCGTAACTCACTAAAAGGGGTGCTTGGTTGGGGGAATAGGGGTGAGGTATAGAAAATGTAATGATTAAACATATCTGGTTAAGAGTAGAGAATGAAATCATTGTTTAGTATTGGGTAATTGGGCATTACCCAGTAAATTGGGAGGTATGGTAATGATTACCCACCACCACCACCAGTAGCCACCACCACCACCACCACCACCACAAGCCACCACCACCACCACCCACTACCATTAGCAGCCACCACTACTAGCAGCCACCACCAGCAGCAACCACCACCAGCAGTAGCAACCACCCCCACCACCCACCACCAGCAGCCACCACCACGAGCCACCACCACCACCACCAACACCAGCCACCACTATCACGACCAGCAACCACCACCACCACCAGCCACCACCACCAATACCACTTTGGAGGTTAATGTATTTTTCTCAAACCAAACACTATCAAAGATAATGATAATCTCCATTCCATTTCTTTGCATTCCCTTTGCCTTTCCTATTCCCTAGTTTGAACCAAGCGCACCCTAACTTTCTCATCTCTCGCTTACTCGACACTCATATAAAAAAAATATGCACACAAAAATTAATGATATTGTATATCATCTCTACTCCTCACTCACTATATAAACACTATAACCCTAACACTACAAACACACGCCTTCCTCCTATTCTCCTTCACCAATCCACACAAACATGATCTCTTTGTGTTGATTTCCGAAAATTAAAGATCTTGAATCTGGAATTAGAGTCTTGTATTTGTTTTTCTTTTTCTTATATCCCCTCAAAACACAGAAACAAGAACACTATGGCTGATGGAGCCTTTTATGCTCGAAAGTGTTATGCTCAAAAGCGTTTTTATTGGGTGAGCTTGAGTTAACAATTGGTTGTTTTTTCATGGTTTTTAACTCTAGGGATTCTTATTAGATAACATAACATGATTTGTTTAGAGGTTAGAGACCAAGAAAAGATAAAGTCAAACGAGCTTGTTGTCACTACTGTTGTAATAGACGTTATTGGAATTTACGACACTAAGGTATAATTTACTTCACATTCGTGGCTAAATTATGCCACAACTTTTTTTATTTCTGTTTTGTTTTGGACGAATCTATTTTTGGATATATAGTTTATGATACAAATATGTACGTTTACTGTATAGTTGTATTTGGAGTAAAGTCCAAAATACATCCCTATGGTTTGTCACATGTCTCGCTTTACATTCTCATGGTTTTTTTGGGCTCAAAATCATCCCTCCGTTAGTAAAACTGGCACAAAACCATCCCCCGTTAGTAAGTCAGTCAATGAGGACTAACGGTGCAAATATTTCTCCGTTATCTCCTAACGCAAGTTAAGATATTTGCATCATTAGTCCTCATTGACTATTTTACTAACAGAGGGATGTATTTTGGACTTTTCTTCGGAATTTTAGTATATTAACCCGTTTAAGTTTCGGTCGGCCTTTCATGTTGGAATAATACCATCGCCACCACCCACGAGCTCCACCCACCACCACCACCACTGCCACCGCCACCACCACCCACCGCCACCACCACCCAGCTTAACCGCCACCACCCACCACCACCATCGCCACCACCCACCACTCGCCACTGCCACCACCACCACCACCACCGCCCGCCATCGCCACCATAACCGCCACCACCCACACCACCACACACCGCCACCACCACCCACCTCCACTGCCGTCACCCACCACCACCACCGCCACCCACACCACCACCACCGCCACCACAATCTCCACCACCTCCACCCACCACCAACCCTTTGCCACTGCCGCCACCACTGCCACCACCATCACCACCCGCCAATGGCGGTGGTGGTGGTTATAGTGACGGGTGGCGGAAACGGTGGTGATGGGTGGTGGGTGGTGGGTGGAGGTGGTGGTTGTGGTTGTGGTGGGTGGTGGCTGTGGCGGGTGGTGGGTGGTGGCAATGGTGGTGGTTGGTGGAGGTGGTGGGTGGTGGAGGCGGCGGGTGGTGGGTGGTGACGAAGGTGGTGGTGGTGGGCGGAGGTGGTGGTTGTGGTGTTTGGTGAAGGTGGTGGGTAGTGGAGGTGGTGGTGGTTGTGGTGGTGGTGGGTGGCGACGGTGGTGGTGGTGGTTGGAGGTGGTGGTAGTGGTGTCCGTAGGTGGTGGTGGGTGGCGGCGGTGGGTGGTGGGTGGAGGTGGTGGTGGTGGTTGTGGTGGGTGGTGGCTGTGGCGGATGGCGGGTGGTGGTGGTGGTGGTTGGTGGTGGTGGTGGTTGTGGTGGGTGGTGGCGGCGACGGGTGGTGGGTGGTGGCGAAGGTGGTGGTGGGCGGAGGTGGTAGTGGTGGGTGGTGGTGGTGGCGAGTGGTGGGTGGTGGAAGTGGTATTATTCCACTATGAAAAAGCCGGCCGAAACTCAAACGGGTTAATATACTAAAAGTTTGAAAAAAAGTCAAAATACACCCCTCTGTTAGTAAAATAGTCAATGAGGACTAACGATGCAAATATTCTAACTTGCGTTAGGAGATAACGGAGAAATATTTGCTCCGTTAGTCCTCATTGACTGACTTTACTAACGGAGGGATGGTTTAGTGCCAACTTTACTAACGAAGGGATGATTTTGTGCAAAAAAAAAACCACGAGGATGTAAAGCGAGACACGAGACAAACCACAAGGAGGTATTTTGAACTTTACTCTTGTATTTATATTGTATTTTTATTACAACTCTAAATGTTAAATTTTATGAGACTAAACATCTTACCTCATGTCATGTGTGAGGAGTTTATACATATGAACTTTAATAAGTTCATGTGGCGGGAGTTTATTCCCGAGATTGCATCGTAGATTTATCGGTTATATATACCTCAGGTCGAAGGGAAATGTAATAGCAGTATTTGTGCGTAAGCGGGACCTCTACGTTCCGACGGCGATAAGCTGTATGAAGTGGGTCTTGAAGGAGCCGTACCTCTTTTGCAAAATGCACGATGAAATGGGTGATTTGATTCCGTAGGACGATATATATGCTCAACCGCCGTGTCAGCTGCTGCTATTGAGTTGGGTTTCGAAGTGCTTCAATATAAAGTAAATGAATGGTACTTCCATAATGACCATTCTACCATATTTGATGTAAGACTATTTTCATATTCATAAGAAAAAAAAAAAAAAAAAAAAAAAAAAAAAAAAAAAAAGGTAATAATAACCTTGTACTTTATTTTTATGACACAGATACAACATTTTAGAGAAAAGTACAAAAATAAGCCAAAATCTTTTTTGAAGTCCTCTTTGTGGTCAAGTTTTAACTCAATGTCCAAAATGTTCATGCGCAACCACTCGACTCCGTAGCTCCACCCAAAAGTCGCCATGTGTCCAAATGAAAGTACAATTTTTTACTTTTTATTCTACCAAAATAACTACCAATATTGCGCAACCGACGACTACTCAACCTCTTTTTACTCGACTTACATTTATACACGTGCAAAATGACCCAATAAGCTAGTTTATGTGAAGTTTGCAAAGAGGAATTGGTGTGTGTTGTGTCTTTGGGTCTCGACAATAATAAAAGAATCAAAAAGGAGAAGTTTTCACTTTGCTTTTGGAGTTGAAGACTTGTGTATGTACATTACGGGTTAACATCACTTTCTAGCTCCATTTCTTAAGATATATTGAGATTGTTCACGTGAAACTTGAATGAAAAAAAATGTGTGTTTGTCTTTTGCGTTTCAATTAGTATCATAAAGAGAAAAGAATTGGAAATATTTGACTAAGCTTTTCAAGGATGGAAAAAGTGTATGGCCAAATTGAGTTAATGGTACAAGCAAGTCATTATCCAATTGTAATACCAAGGCTCCCATGTGATTTTACTTATTTTAATAGGGGTGGCAAACTCAAAATGAGAGTGGAGGGATTATTTTATTTTTACTCCGTGTATTCCGTGTCTCGTTGAGTTAAAGTGTAATCGCGGTACTCTGGTTTGGAAAAAATGTGAAAAATACATTTTTGTAACCTTTTTGTTAAAAATAATATAAAAACAATATTATTGACTTCGAAAAATAATTATTGGACTTAAACCATAGCTAATGTGGTGTCGGTACGCGCGCGGGGTTGTTTTTCAGGAAAAGCGAGAAAATTTATCGTTTTGAGTTTTAATCATCAGTAAATGTCAGAAAATAAATATTTTAAGTTTTCTGATAAAAATAATGTCTAAATATTACCGGTATTTGTTTAATAATTTTTATTAATTTATGCGATTTAACCCAACGGTTAATATAAGAGTAATAAAGTAGTCGTCCAAGATAAATTGTTTTGGGTTTTATGAACAAGTATTGCCCTGAAAATGCCAGTTGGTACAAATTTTATCTTTAGTCTAAGATGTTGTATACTTGTATTGATTTAATACCTAGAAGAAAGTTTCCTAACTGATAGATATACTTGAATAACTTGAACTAACAAAAAGAAGCAATATGTGATAAGGTAACGGGCCAACTTTGTACGGGCTGAGTGTGAAGTATGATTACAAATATTATTATTTTAGTGAAAAAAATTATTTCCTTTCTGTCTGAAATGGAGGGTATACGCTTCGGAAAGGTCATTTGACCTGTATCCTTTATAGTTATTTATATAAGATTGATTAAAGATGAATAACATGATTGACCCTTTCTAACTATGTGAATCAAGATTAGCGACTATGACAATATATCACGTGTTTATGACTATAACGAAGTAAAAAAAAAAATCCTTACCTCTACTAAGTGCTGAGTTTTATATTTGAGTTGATAAGTAGAAAACTACAAGTGAAGAATGAAACAAGAATGAAACATGAAAGACCTAAAAAGACAAAAGGAAATTCTACAAAAAGATGGAGATTACGAATATACGGTTTAGAATACTTTTGTAAACCTAATTCTCTATTATATAAAGAGATACAGGTCTTTATGTTTTAAGTGTGTCAAAGATGTAAAACATCAAAGGGGTGTGTGTGTAACCTAGGCCTAAGGTATAAACGCCTAGGGTTAGTGTGTGCAGCCTCAAGAATCTTATGATTCGTGTTATAGTTAGGTAACCGTACTATCATTGATCAGGTAGTATTGGGGCGTGTAGTTGTGTTTTTTTAGAGTATAGATGATGACGACGAAACCTTATTCAATAACAATTGTGTTTGTTTAATTCGCTGCGTATATTGTCATTGTTATTGTTATTCCTAGTGCTCAAAACAATCCATGAAGTTATTACAAACTTTAAAATTGGTATCAGATCTTGGAGAGCTCTTGATCTAGGATCGTACAAGGTTTATTTGTCGATGAAAGAAAAAAAATCGACTTTGGTTCAATTTTTGCAACTTTCTGCACGGATGTTTTCAAAAGGCCATATATCATTCATTAACCGTTGGATATTGACGAAATTTTAGCTGAAGATTCTTGGTATATCTAACTACTATCTCTCCGGAGGGATCGTCAATTGGAGCTTTCTATCAAAAGATATACGGTCTTGAAAACTACTACAGAAACTATTATGTAAGTTGAATTTTTAGGGTTTTCAAGGTATTGATTTCTTGTTTTCTTATCCAAATGGTTTATTCATCATGGAAGTCAATTTTGGGTTATCATCATGCTTTAAATTCATGTTTTAATCTGGATATCAAAGACAGAAACTTTGGATATATGTACAAATTATATTTTAGGGTTCTATTTAGGGTTTTCTTGCTATACGAGTATGAACTGATTAATGAGTTGGAATCCTGAATCATGATATGACGTTGTGAAACCTTAATGAGGTATTAGATTTAGATGATGCATGGTCTACTCTTAATACTGATGGTGTTGAATACTCATATGCGACTGAAATTGTGTGAATCTTGTGGTTGAGTTATGATAGGTTAGTACTCATATGATATTTGGTTGAGTTGCTTGATATTGTTTATCTAGTTGGTATTGCTTCATTACTATGGTTACTGATTTGGAAAAGCGGATGATCTTTATTCGTGTGGTTAGTACTGGTGGTTTTCTTATTTGTACTACTCGGTTTTAACTTAGTACTGCTCCATATTGTTTGTAGTGCTAGAATTTGAAACAGACTCGCAACAGATTTGTGACAGTCTAAGTGTCGCTAAATGTCATGGGAGGACGGAGCAATCTGATTAGAGACGGATTTGTGACAATTTAGTGACAAATAATGTGTCACTAAAAGCAATGGGAAGAAGAAGAATGGTAATCTGTGACAGTTTTGTCACACTTTTCAAGTGTCGTCTAGATACTTAAAAAAGTATCGTTAGTAGAAGTTATTGTTAATACTACTACTTGACGACTTATTACAGGGGAAGATCTCGGATAACACAAACAAATGGAATTGATTTATTACTTGGCAGATTTGGATTGTTGACACATACATGTGTTTGGTTTTTGGATTTTAACAGAAACATAAAGGCTCATGTTATTTGTTCTAATTTATTACGATGAATGTTAATTATCACTTATTTGACGATGAAGTGGAGTTTCACAGGTTTATGTTCTTATGATATCTTAAAGTGGATGTTACACTTTAAAGATAACTTGTTTGCGCTTCCAAGTGGTGACTAAGACTTGACAAATCTGGATTTTTGTCAAGAGATTGAGGTCTCCTTATACATCGGTTTGGGTATACTTTCGAAGTCACGTGGTTAGTACAAGACATAAAACACAAGTTTGAGTTGTTCTACTTCAGCATCAAGTTCGTTATATTTTGTTTTCTTCATCACTAATCATTGCATAGAGCATACATTCAAGAGATGGTTAACATATGGGTTTCAGGAGAAACTTAATGTTAAAATGTTTAACCATTTACATGCACTATTCGAGGAGAAATTTTTACTACTGCTTATTTGGTATTATTAGTGCTCGTTTAGATTTCTATTGCCTTAATTTCATTTCTAGTAAGCTTTTTGGTGTTCTTTATGGTGGGTATTTTGAGGCATTAAAGGGATGGATTGGGAGTGTGATATTGGTTCGTGGTGGTTGAAGCCAAAGTTGCTTATGCTTAGCGTCTCCTAGTGATAATGACAAAAAGGGGAAGAAGAGTCTAATTGAAGATTTGCAACTTGAAGATCCTTGGTGGTACATGTTATTTAAGTTCATGAGGTGAGATTAAGGGGAAGATTGTTTCATTTGTGGAAGATCAAGACGAAGATTTTGTAATTATCAACTAAGGGAAGATTGTTGAGTTTTATATTTGAGTTGATAAATACAAAACTACAAGTGAAGAATGAAACATGAAGGACCTAAAAAGACAAAAGGAAAATCTACAAAAAGATGGAGATTACAGGAATATACGGTTTGGAATACTTTTGTAAACCTAATTCTCTATTACATAAAGAGATACATGTCTTTATGTTTTAAGTGTGTCAAAGATGTAAAACACCAAAGGTGTGTGTGTGTAACCTAGGCGTAAGGTATAAACGCCTAGGGTTAGTGTGTGTGCAGCCTCAAGAATCTTATGATTCCTGTTATAGTTAGGTAACCGCACTATCATTGATCAGGTAGTATTGGGGCTTGTAGTTGTGTTTGTTTATAGTAGAGATGATGACGAAGAAACCTTGTTCAATAACAATTCTGTTTGTGTAATCCGCTGTGTATATTGTCATTGTTATTGTTATTCCTAGTTCTCAAAACAATCCATGGAGTTATTACAAACTTCACACTAAGAAAAAAAATATCATACAAATATTGACTTTTGTGATCCCCAAAACTTCTCGGATTTAATTGCATGAGTCTTTAGCGCATCTCGAAGCCGGTTCACAGCAAGAGTGGTAAGTAGCAAGGACTTCTTGTTCGACGTCTTCTACAACAACCAATAGGGTGCCCTTCTTTAGCATCATCTTCGAAGACATCAAAGACGTCTCGTGCATCAATGAACTTTTTGTCAACCAAAACCAGCTGCACCATGGAATTTTAAATGAATATTCACTATTCAGGATTATGTATCTTCATATAATTTACCTTGCAAATTTAATACCAAAGGAATTTCTCATTGTCAGGTTCTGATATGAAGAAAGGTAACCACAATCAAATTGCAAGATTTCCATATAAAAACTATTTTTAGCATCTTTCCTTCTTCAATCGTACATCTCACTTCATGGCTATTTCTGCACTCACTGCCGTCACATTAGCTAGTAGCTAGTGATGCAATAGTATATACAATAAAAATTATGATATGAAGTGCAGAATAAAGATATACCTCCACTAATACACAAGTGAACTATAGATCATGTAAATAATACCAATTACTATCATGTACTCAAATACATTAAACTTATCTTGATTAAACAAAGTATTTACTTGATTAAGAATTTTTTATGAATAAATAAAACAGTGGCACGTAGCTAAAACAATGACAAATAGCTGCAACTACATTCAACAAATTCAAAAAATGGGTCAACCTGCCCCATTATTTACCTGTATACATTTTTCACAACCGTTAAATGAACCTCTAATAAAACACACATGAAGTTGAAGAAGTAAAATTTCATTCACCTTCTTATCAAACCATTGTTCTCATCTTAACATTTTGACCCATATTAGCATCATGTTAAACATTTGATTGTTCAAAATAATTGTTCCAGTGCTAGAAAAAGAATATAATATACATGTTAGTTATATATTTTTTGCATCAAAATGATTATACATATTCAAATTCTTTAAAACAAACGCGAGAACCATGCATGGAGAGGTTCTAGGAACATATTTTTAATGTAAAATTTAACAATTTGAACATAAAAAGTGTTCAAGGTCAACCCCGAGTACCCATTTCAACATGTACACTTACCCGCTGTAACCAAACCTCTTTTGATCCATTCACTATTAAGCTTGAACCCAATTCATCTTTACTCTTAGAAATATAACATGATCTACATGGTTTTTTTGATAAGCTCGTAAGAAAAAGAAAAAAAAAAACAGATCTTATGAGCCTTTTCTAGTTTCAAATAAGATAATAAGGCCGAAAAATAAGTTAATCCAAACACCCCATAAATCGACCCATTCACAAGTAAATGGGTGGATGCCATTCAAACAAAAGAACTCTAAAAAGTAACTTACACACTTGCCTTCCCATCTTTTTAAGTAAACAACATTACTATAATAGCGAAACATAGAAGGATTATCAAAGACTCATGGTTCAAAAGTCACCTCTTTAGTTGTTTCTTTAGTCGATAGTGTAAATTTTACTACAGTAGACTAACTAACATTCGAGCCTCGGTTTTGCCTCATTCTCTCAATCAAATACAACAACTAAAATGAGACAAATAATTAACAATACTTATACAAACATTATATATATTTATAAACAATGTTAAATTAGTGTACTTATAACTATAATCACTTAATCAAGTTGACGGGTTAAAGTCTATGGAGGTGTTTGTTTCGGCTTATATAGCGAGCTTATAACTTATTTGGTTTTCCGATTATGTTTCATAAGCTCACTTTTTGTGGCCTATTTTCAAACTTTTCAACGTATATAACCTTATTATGTCATAATAAGGCTATACAAAAGTTTGAAAATAAGCCACAAAAAACGAGCTTACGAAACATAAGCCGAAAATCAAATAAGTCATAAGCGCGCTATATAAGCCAAAACAAGCACCCCATATATACATATATATATATATATATATATATATATATATATATATATAACAAAACCTATAATAGGGGTGTGACCGTCTACATCATAAAAGTACGATTATAATTAAAAGTACAAGCATGTACTTAACAAAAGCTACATATAAAAAACAGTATAACATCTTGCGACGGATAGGGGTGTGACTGTCTACATCTCACTACGTGGTTTTTGACGCTTACAGTTTTGGATCGGCAAGGTTTGCCACAAGTAACACAAACTAAATTAAGGACGACTTCAGTGGATTCTTGGAAATCAGTGTGTTTGGTTAACTCAGCGTGTTCTTGGCCTTCTTTTAGTAATTTTAGTAAATTCCGACAGTTTCCGTACTTTAGTGATACTCCAGCCATTGTTGGTGTTTGGTGATGATCTGGGTTGATTGGGATTTTGGTTTGGTTGCTTGTTGTGAGGGGAAGAAGGGTGTTTGGTTTAGGGGATTTTATAGTGTGTTGGTTGGGAGATGATCCGACCCAACTTTAAATCTATTAGGGCTGAGCAAATCCACTCGAAAACCGATCTGAACCGACAAACCGATCGAAACCGGACTGAACCAAACCGAACCGATGTATATTTATTTCGATTTTTGTTGGTTTTGGTTCAGTTCGATTTTGTCGGTTCGAAATAGCTAAACTGACCCGAACCGAGTAATTCGGTTCGGTTTTGATATCTATTTGTCGGTTCGATTCTCGACTCGAGTTTTTTCTTTGTCGGTTTTCGGGTCGGATCGGTTTTTGTCGGTTCGGATCGGGTTTTTTGACCTGTTGCTCGCCCCTAATTTATTTGGTCTCTGTTTCTTCCCCAAGACATTGTTTCAAACTTTAATACAATAATCATCAACTAACATGTACATTAGAGTTATTTATCAGGGGCATGTTTAGCGCGAGAGATTGCGAAAAGTTATGGAGGCTTAAGATTATTTTTTTTTAAAGAAAAGCTTTGGTAAAAAAATAATATTTATTTGGGTGACAAAGATTGTGGATTATTTTAGAAAAATAAGTTCCCAAAACCAGCTTTTAAAAGATTCTGATTTTTATTTATTTATTTATTATTTTTTTTTACAAATTATGTCATTTTACACTTTTAGTCTAAAAGTACAACTAGTTTGACAAACACCATGTTGATCCAAATAATATCTAAAAACGTTATTCCTATCTTTTGATATCTCTACGTGTTGATGATAACAAAATGTAAAAACACTTTATGTCAAAATTAACGTAAACAAGTTTTTAGTCGAAATATCTTGTTTCTACATATATCATTCTAGGTATGAACAAACAAATTTACAACTTGACAAATGATCAAAGAAGTGAATTTGTGTTTCAAACTTCACATTTTTAATGTGACAAAACATTTTTTCAAAAATACATTTTACAAATATTTTTGAATAATAAAGAAATGTTTTAATTGGAAAAATAAGTTTAAAAATCCCAACTATCCCCCCCCCCCCCCCCCCGAACAGCTCCAAACTTCCCCAAATAAACTTTCACCACTAAAAACAAAATTTGGAGCGTCCTTGTCTGCACTAAATTTAGTGGTACCGTAGGCTATTTAGTGGTACCGTCCTACTGTAACGGTCAGATTTTTTTTGCCTATAAATATCAGCCCACTTCACAATTTTTTGGCATCATTTTTCACACAAAACTTTCTGTGTTTAATTCCTTTAACACACTCATATTTCTTTGATCATTTAAATATTTTTCTTTTGTTTAAGAGTGATCCTTTCTTCCACCCAATGATCACCTTCATTCCTCTCCTAGTGCAAGAAAAGAACATATTGTATCAAGAAGATACTAAGGTGGTGTTTGTTTTTTAAGAGGCTCTGAATCTGAATCTGAACCGCACATCTGAATCAGAATCTGAGGCGTAAATGTCTGAATCTGACTGCATCTGAACGGGAAAAAAAAACTCATGTTTGAACCGCACATTTGCTTGCTCGTACTAATTTTTTTTGGTTTTTTTTTTGTGTCAACAAGAGGCAATAAGAGGCATTCAGACACCCCTCTCAAGTCTAGACCATTAAGATCTTACTGCCGAACGCGTCTGAACGGAAAAAAAAAAAAAAAAAAAACAAACAAACTGTCTGAACGACCAAATGTCTGACCGTGTCTGAACGGTTCAGATTAAGAGGTTGTTAAGAGCTTTTTTAAGAAAAACAAACACCACCAAGTGTTGTAGTTATAGTAGTGGGCACTTGTAACACTTGTTACATACTTGTTGTATCTTGATATACATCAAGTAGTCTTGAGTCTTGTTTTGATAGCTTATGTAGATCATTGTGATTGTGTTGAGATCTTGGAGATCTCTTGTAGTTTGTGTGATAGTGTGTCGATCAAGTGAATCAAGTCTAGATCGTGTGGATCTAGTAGGTTATGTGATTAACAAGGATCATGTAAATCGTGAGTGAGATTGGTACTAGCTAGATTAGTACTTGACATTCAGGTTAGTGTTGGAAATTGTGATAAGCGACGATGTACGGTTTTCTCCGCCTGAAGGGAGTTTGTTGACATAGTGCTTAGAACTCTCGAGTTAGATACTCGGGGAGTGAAGTAGGGCGAAGAAGAGCTTCGTTACTGAACCACTATAAATATCTTTGTCTCGGTTTAATCTTTCCATCTCTTACTCTTTACATTCATTACTTACTTTCAATAGTTGTAGTGTGTTTATTGTAGTATTGTTAACTAAAATTCATATTGTTGTGGTTTGATTTCACAAAGGATTGAATATAAGTTTTTCGCAAGTAAACTTTTATAACTAAATTAAAAAGCGTGAAACTATTCAACCCCCTTGACCCCTTCTAGTTTCCCACAATTCTTTATGTCAAATTGTTTTTCATCTAGCTTTCCTTTTCCAAGTGAACTATTTGGCTAATCTCATAAGTATAAACATATTGCATGCTCATGAAAGCAAACTTGACATGTCTAGAATAAAACGACACACTTCTTTCTAATAAAGTGAGTACATAAAATCTAAAAATTTTGGTACAAGCATGGTGACTTTTGACTGACTTTACGTATTCCAGTAAATATGCAAAAGCAATAAAAAACAAGGATCATGGTCCAGAATCAGAGATCACAACGACTCCAGGCATAATCACAAGTATCGGATTTTCTGTTTTGGCCAATATAACATCAGATAACAACCACGGTTAAGCTTCTCGTTCCAATTTTTATCAAAACTACTACTACTCGAGCTAATGGAGCTAAATTACAATTTTCGATCAGAACTTTGTATTCTGGTATACTTCACATATCGGCAACCGACCACAAGTATGCTTCTCATTCTGTGACTTGCTTCTCATTTTGCCTATTGAACATTTGCTTCTCAAATCCTGCAAGAAAAAGAAAAGCCAATGGAGCTAAATTACAATTTTCGATCTTACAAAAATGTTCCTACCATCCATCAGAAAATAAATGCACCACATGGGACTTCTTATAAATGAGTTGTATTCAGTTGTGTTAAAATAGTTGTAGTATCCGTGAGGTTCAATTTAAGGAGGGTACAATTTATTATACCTTAATTGACGATAGCAGTCCCTTTGCTCCATTCCAGCGTAAGATTGAAACTACCAAGACTCTTACCATTTTTGCCTATGCCTTTGACAGCAGGCATCTTCCACTTTCTTAAACCATTGTTGGTTACCACAGAATATGCGACCTTTGCGTCCACGATGGTTTCTCCGGATTTACTGTCTTTTAAAGAAGCTTCAAGAATCAGGTCGCCGTTGGCCGGTATGGCAAGAACAGATTTACGTAAACCAAGTTTTTTACCGGGGAACACCAACATACCGTCGGTTTTGAAGATAAGGGCATGGTAATACACTTTTTGTTCATCTTCACATTCATTCAAAACATCTTTGCCATAGTATGCAGAGATGTGTCCACTAACTTTTAAACCTCTTGGAATGTGTGACTCAAAACTTAACTCTATTGTTGCATCCATAGCATCCTTCAACAATATGTAATGGATCTGTATAAACCCAGTTTTGGATTTAAAAGCCATACTGCCACATTCCGTTCTTTTATCTTCGTTTTGCCAAAAGCTAGACTTCTTGAATTCCTTCTTCCCACGAGAGAGTTCAAAACAAGCATCTTTACGAGCACCATTCTTCTCGAAAGTAACTATGAGTTCCGTATGAATCTCAATAGTAGAAGCTAAAGAAAGTGCATAACGCGAGCTCGGGTTGCCGAAGTATATATAGGAATCATTGCGTATTGCTAAGGGATTACACCAATCACGAGAAAAATAGGTAACAAGGCTAGAATCTTTGTTATCGGACTTCAACCAGCCATTTTGTAACCCATTGAAATCTGTTAATGCAATGCCTCCAAATAGATGACCCTCTTTAAAATCAGCATCTATGCTCACAAAAATTGAAAATAACTCGATCCGGGGATTAAGATTTTTTAGCCTGATGAAAATCAAAACAACCATAAAAAATTATAGACAAAAACGAAATTGAGTTGAGTAGTAAACAAGAATAAATATAGAAAGATGATAGAGAAATCGAGTTGTAACAATAAGCATGAAAAAAATTTGAAAATAACTCGATCCGGGGATTAAGATTTTTAAGCCTGATGAAAATCCAAATATTGTCAATTTTGGCTTTGCAGCCGGTTTGCGTCATTTCTTTTAAAAAAACATGGTAAAACTATGTCTTTCGAAACCGATTAAAAAACTAACAAAATTATTATAAGATTGTTAATTTTAAAATTATTATATATAATATTTCAATTACAGATTACAAATGCCCAATCTTTACAAAAATTCATTTTTCAAAGGCATAATGAAATAATGAAAAGGTACAACACTTTATGCAAACACCCATATGTTTTACTCATATAGTCAATATCTACCTGGCATCAGAAACATCTGTAGAGCATGGTATGAACGGATTCACAATTACAGGAGCTAGTTAAGATGCAGATATTTGATATACCGGAACATAAACATATTATGTCATCTCTTGTATTCTTAACCTATAGATATTTGATGTTTCAAAAAGGTATACGAAAACTGAGTTTATTCGCACCACTATTACAATCGAAAGCATTTTTAAACTAGTTAGAAAAGAGATTATAAGAGTGATGATACCTATTTAAACAGAGGAACCATGGTTGAAAAACATGTATCATCTCCATCTCTAAGAAAACATCCACTAACTGAACCACAAAACCAATGATTCCTACTTTGATCAACATAAGTCAGCGCCACCAGGAGCAGATCTAAGAACACCAGATCCAAAATCGAACAACTACAGATTTAAATTATGAAAAAGTATGAGTATTGTGTGGATTGAAATTAGGGTTTCTTTTTGTTAATAAAGGGTAGGAAGCAGTGATATGTTGGTTGTTGTGGTGTCTTAAAGCTTCATAAATAAGCAGCAGGATATATGGGTGTGCACAATGTGCAATGGAAGGCACCAAAAAATTAATATGTTTGTATATTATGTGGAAGCAGTGATATATATGTTGGTAGTTGTGGTGCCTTAAAATGCATTAACTACTTGGAACCAAAGCAACGTGATCTCTGCATATGATAATGACTAAACATTTTGATTTGATTTGAAAATATAAGTTGCATTAAACTTATCTTCTTTTTCTAATAATGTATAAAGAAGGGAAAATTAATTTGAGTATGATAGCAAGTAAGGCAGTGTAATAAGAAGTCAAAACACGTCTTTACCCCTAAACGATGCATCCTCCTTAAAATAGTCTCTTTGGCGACGCGTCTTGGGTCGAGTTTGAGCACAAGTCGGTCGTTTTGCGGGCGTGTGTGATGTTGGTTTTTGTGGTGCATATATTTGTATACATTTGAGGTAAGTTTGAGTTTGAAATTGGTGGTTTTATTACATCAATGATTGGTGATTGAGGAAAAAAGTGGCATGCCGCTGAGTTGATTGATGATATCGGTCACTGTTACAACAAAACTAGCATTATCATTTTGAAAGTTTCAATTGCATACATATACTATCTAGTTTACGTTAATTTGAGTAAGGTTATTTGTTTTTTTCGATTTGAGTAACCTAATAAACTTTAATGGATTTTATATCATTTTTTTAATTTTTATTTAACTATTGCTTGGGTGTAATTTTCATATACTCGTATAAAGCATTTCTTGTTTTTCTTTTATGGCTCTTCACTATTTAATAAATATTCATATAGATTTAAAAATTAAACACATTCGCTTAAAAATTTAAAAATTTAAAAATTTATAAAATGAGTAATGTTACTAGACCAAGATATCACAACTTATAAAAACAATGCGAATTATAAATATTTAAATGTTTAATTACAATTTACTCCGTAACTCACTAAAAGGGGTGCTTGGTTGGGGGGAATAGGGGTGAGGTATAGAAAATGTAATGATTAAACATATCTGGTTAAGAGTAGAGAATGAAATCCTTATTTAGTATTGGGTAATTGGGCATTACCCAGTAAATTGGGAGGTATGGTAATGATTACCCACCACCACCACCAGTAGCCACCACCACCACCACAAGTAAATGGGTGGATGCCATTCAAACAAAAGAACTCTAAAAAGTAACTTACACACTTGCCTTCTCATCTTTGTAAGTAAACAACATTACTATAATAGCGAAACATAGAAGGATTATCAAAGGCTCATGGTTCAAAAGTCACCTCTTGTTTCTTTAGTCGATTGTGTAAATCTTACTACTGTAGATTAACTAACATTCGAGCCTCGGTTTTGCCTCATTCTCTCAATCAAATACAACAACTAAAACGAGACAAATAATTAACAATACTTATACAAACATTATATATATTTATAAACAATGTTAAATTAGTGTACTTTTAACTATAATCACAAAGTTAACGGGTTAAAGTCGATTGAGGTGTTTGTTTCGGCTTATATAGCGAGCTTATAACTTATTTGGTTTTCCGATTATGTTTCATAAGCTCACTTTTTGCGGCCTATTTTCAAACTTTTCAACTTATATAACCTTATTATGTCATAATAAGGTTGTACAAAAGTTTGAAAATAAGCCACAAAAAACGAGCTTACGAAACATAAGCCGAAAATCAAATAAGTCATAAGCGCGCAATATAAGCCAAAACAAACACCCTCTGTATATATACTTAACAAAAACTATAATAGGGGTGTGACCGTCTACATCCTAAAAGTACGATTATCATTAAAAGTACAAGGATGTACTTAACAATAGCTATATATAAAAAAATAATATAACATTTTGGGACGGATAGGGGTGTGACTGTCTACATCCCACTACGTGGTTTTTGACGCTTACAGTTTTGGATCGGCAAGGTTTGGCACAAGTAACAGAAACTAAATTAAGGACGACTTTAGTGGATTATTGGAAATCAATGTGTTTGGTTAACTCAGCGTGTTCTTGGCTTTCTTCTAGTGATTTTAGTAAAGTCCCACAGTCTCCGTACTTTAGTGATACTCCAGCCATTGTTGGTGTTTGGTGATGATCTAGGTTGATTGGGATTTTGGTTTGGTTGCTTGTTGTGAGGGGAAGAAGGGTGTTTCGTTTAGGGGATTTTATAGTGTGTTGGTTGGGATATGATCCGACCCGACTTTAAATCTATTAGGGCTGTGCAAATCCACTCGAAAACCGATATGAACCGACAAACCGATCGAAACCGGACTGAGCCAACTGAACCGAGGTATATTTATTTCGATTTTTGTTGGTTTTGGTTCGGTTCAATTTTGTCGGTTGGAAATAGCTAAACTGACCCGAACCGAGTAATTCGGTTCGGTTTTGATATCTATTTGTCGGTTCGGTTCTCGACTCGAGTTTTTTCTTTGTCGGTTTTCGGGTCGGATCGGTTTTTGTCGGTTCGGATCGGGTTTTTTGACCTGTTGCTCACCCCTAATTTATTTGGTCTCTGTTTCTTCCCCAAGACATTGTTTCAAACTTTAATACAATAATCATCAACTAACATGTACATTAAAGTTATTTATCAGGGGCATGTTTGGCGCGAGAGATTGCGAAAAGTTATGGAGGCTTAAGATTACTTTTTTCTTAAAAGCTTTGGTAAAAAAACAATCTTTATTTGGGTGACAAAGATTGTGGATTATTTTAGAAAAATAAGTTTCGAAAACCAGCTTTTAAAAGATTCGGAACTTAATTTTTTTATTTTTATTTTATTTTACAAATTATGTCATTATACACTTTTAGTCTAAAAGTACAGCTAGTTTGACAAACACCATGTTGATGCAAATAATGTCTAGAAACGTTATTCATATCTTTCGATATCTCTACGTGTTGATGATAACAAAATGTAAAAACACATTATGTCAAAATTAACGTAAAAAAATTTTTAGGTCGAAATATCCCGTTTCTACATATATCATTCTAGGTATGAACAAACAAATTTACAACTTGACAAATGATCAAAGAAGTGAATTTGTGTTTCAAACTTCAATGTGACAAAACATTTTTTCAAAAATACATTTTACAAATATTTTTTGAATAATAAAGAAATGTTTTAATTGGAAAAATAAGTTTAAAAATCCCAACAACTATTCTACAAGGTCTTTCGTGCGGCACTTAGTCTCGACTAAGCTCAACCTTGCTCGAACACTCAACGATGTATGCAACGAAAGTAAACTTCAAAGAATGGAACAAGTGGAATGTAAAGAAACACTTTGTATTATTACTTAGAGAACTTTACAAGAGAGCTTACAAGAGAACTTTGTTGGATGATCTCTACAAATGAGGCATCCCCTATTTATACTACTTCTATGTACAAGTTCTACATACTTTCATGAGAAGTCTAGAATTTCCATGAGGTTCTAGTCTTTGCAAGACATTCTAGATCTTCTTACACTTTCTAACACTTTCCAATGTATTCTAAAGTCTTCCAAGATTATCCAAGAGCTTCCAAGAGAAGTGTGGAATAATATAGAATCCCGAGCATAGTTGAAAATGATCACCACGAGTAGGCAGGTCGTGACATCCTCCCCCACCTAAGCTCGCGACGTCCTCTTCATGCCATCCTCGTGATATTTCTTGATCTTGTCCGCGAATTGCCATAACAAGTCTTCGGCCTCCCAACTTACTTCGTTATCGGGCAAATTACGCCACTTGATCAAGTACTCCTTATAGCTTGGCACCCCTCGTCTACGTATCGTACGATCCGACAAGATCTCCTCAACCTCTCGATCGTACGAGGTAACAACCGCTGTTGGTGCCCGTTTGGACACCCCTCGTTCCGAGTCTTCCTCGTCCTTATGATAAGGCTTGAGAAGGCTAACGTGGAAGACCGGATGAATCTTCAACTTGGGCGGTAGTTGAAGTCGATAAGAAACTTTTCCAACACGTCCTATCACCGGGAAAGGGCCTTCATACCTCCGTATTAAACCCTTGTGCACCTTCCTTAATGATTTGAATTGTTGAGGCAAGAGCTTCACATCATTTGATCCCCGACCTCGAACTCGACGTGTCTCCTTTTCCTATCCGCCCACTTCTTCATCTTCTTAGCCGCTTTATCCAAAGAAGCCCGGGCCAAGTCCGCTTGTTCATGCCATTCTTTCATTGTTTTGTAAGCGGCCGGGCTACTCCCCTCATATGATGCGGCTAATGCATTCGGAGTCAATGGTTGGCGCCCCATGACCAACTCAAAAGGACTCTTCCCTGTGGCTTCACTCCTTTGCATGTTTTACGAGAATTGAGCAACGTCAAGGAGTTTAGCCCAATCATGTTGGTTGGCACTCACATAGTGCCGAAGATAGAGCTCCAATAATGCGTTCACCCTCTCCGTTTGCCCGTCCGTTTAGGGATGGAAACTTGTAGAGAAGTTCAAATCCGTTCCCATGATCTTGAACAACTCCGTCCAAAAGCGCCCTGTGAATCTTGGATCTCGATTACTAACGATCACATGTGGCACTCCCCAATACTTCACCACATTTCTAAAGAAAAGCTTAGCCGTCTCTTCCGCGGTAACATCGGGTGGTGCGGCAATGAAAGTTCCATACTTCGAGAATCGATCGACCACCAAAATAATACTCCCATTTCCTTCCGACTTCGGCAAGCATGTGATAAAGTCCATGGAAACGCTTTCCCATGGTCCCTTGGGCGTCGGTAGAGGCTCCAACAATCCTCCGGACTTCTTTTGCTCTATCTTGTCTTGTTGGCAAATAAGGCACGTTCGCACGAATGTCTCTACATCGTCCTCCATCCTTGGCCAGTAATAAGTGCCTTCGACCAATGCCAACGTCCTCTTGATCCCCGGATGACCGGCCCACTTCGAATCATGACACTCTTTCAAGATTGCAAGCCTAAGATCACCCCACTTAGGTACGTAAAGCCGATCTCCCTTTGTGAACAACATGTCTCCTTTAAGCCAAAATCTCCGAGTCTTTCCTTCTCTTGCTAGGGCCACGAGCTTTTTGGCAAAAGGATCATGTTCTAATCCTTCCTTGATTCGGTCTTGGAGGAAGAATTGCGATTGGGTGATTGCGGCAAACTCCGCCTTGCGACTCAATGCGTCGGCTACCACATTAGCCTTCCCCGGCTTGTACTCCAAGTGATAGTCGAACTCAGCTAGGAAGTCTTGCCACTGAGCTTGTTTGGGACTTAACTTCTTTTGGGTTTGAAAGTAACTCGTAGAAATGTTATCCGTCTTGATCACGAATCTCGAACCAAACAAATAATGCCTCCAAATCCGCAACCAATGCACAATTGCCGTCATTTCTTTCTCTTGCACGGTGTACTTCCTTTCCGTTTCATTTAGCTTCCGACTCTCGAATGCGATCGGGTGTCCTTCTTGCATTAGAACTCCTCCAATAGAAAAGTCTGATGCATCCGTGTGTAACTCAAAAGGCATGGTTACATCTGGTAGTCTCAACACCGGTTCTTCCATAACCGCCTTCTTTAAACTCTCGAACGCCGCTTGGCACTTTTCGTCCCATATCCAAGCTTTGTTCTTCTTCAATAGGTCCGTCAAGGGAGATGCTATTGCCGAATATCCCATGATGAACCTTCGATAATAGTTCACCAAGCCAAGAAAAGATCTCAACTCCGTCACCTTGCTTGGTGGCTCCCATTCTTGGATAGCTTTTACTTTTGCTCCGTCCATCATCAATCCACCGTCTTTGATCTTGTGTCCCAAGAACTCGACTTCGTCTTGGGCAAAAGAGAATTTCTCCAACTTTACATAAAGCTCGTTGTCTCGTAACACTTGGAACACCTGTTTCAAATGTAAGACATGCTCCTCCAAGGTATGACTATAAAGAACGATATCATCCAAGTATACCACCACAAATTTATCAAGAAACGGGTGAAATAGCTTATTCATGAGGGTGCAAAATGTAGCGGGAGCATTTGTTAAGCCAAAGGGCATGACTAAGAACTCGTAAGATACCTCGTGACGCACGTCGTCTTAGCTTCATCTCCCTCCGCTATCCGTTCTTGGTATTACCCCGATCTCAAGTCTAACTTGGAGAAGTATCTCGCCTTTCCAAGTTGATCAAACAAATCGGTAATAAGAGGAATAGGGTACTTGTTCTTAATCGTTACCTTGTTAAGTGCCCGGTAGTCTATGCACATCCGCAAGGATCCGTCCTTCTTCCTTTGAAATAGCACCGGTGCACCATACGGGGCTTTCGAGGGTCGAACATAGCCCGCATCCAATAGATCCTTGAGTTGTTTACGCAACTCCTCCAACTCGGGTGGTGGCATTCGGTAAGGGGCTTTGGCGGGTGGCTTGGAACCCGGTTCCAACTCGATGGTATGATCCACCTCCCTCCTAGGTGGTAGCTTCTTGGGCAACTCCTTGGGCATCATGTCCTTGAACTCATCAAGTATCCGCTCGATCTCCTTTGGTACCTCCACTTTGCCCGACTCACCATCCGTCTCTAGCCTTGTTACCGCTAAATAGCAAGGTTCGCTCTTGTTGTACCCTTTCTTGAATTGCATGGCCGAAAGGGTCTTCACTCCACACTTAGAATCCCGCTCCGTGCTAACCATGAAAGTCTTTCCACCATCTAGGATACATAAAGAATTAGAAAATGGCATAGGGAAAGCTCGTACCTTATCGAGGAACTCCAACCCAAGAACCACATCGAAATCATCCATCGGGACCACCGACAAGTCAATCGTCCCTTCCCATTCTCCAATCTTGGCTCGAACATCCTTGGCCACTCCTACCATCGGCTTAGCCGTCGAGTTTACCGGCTTGAACGTTCCACTCCCTTTCGTAGCGCTAATCCTTAGCCGCTTGGCTTCATCAACCGACACAAAATTATGAGTGGCACCGGAATCTACTAGAGCTCTATGAGGTCCGTCACATATGAAATCCTTTCCCAACAAATTATGGCACCTCCGTCTTGGCCTTGATTGCATTCAAAATCCTCATCGAGCTCATGCATCCACCATCACTTGGGCCTTCGTCTTCATGAGCCATCATTCCATTAAGGCTTGCTTTCTTGGGGCAATCTCGAGCTCTATGAGGTCCGTCACATATGAAGCATCCACCACTCTTGAAGTCCGTCTTCACTTCCTTGTTCTTTCCGGTGGGTGGTTTACGTGTATTATCGGGCTTTGTTTGAGCGACTTTCTCTCCCCCACCTTTCTCATGGCTCACCTTTCGATCCTTCGGCTTATACGTTTCCCTTCTCGTACTAAAGTCAATCAAGCCCTCGACATGGGCGATAGCCGTAGCAAGGTCTTGAACTCCACGCCTCTCTAACTCCGTCTTAGCCCATCCTTGCAAACCATCGAGGAAATAAAAGAGAGGGTCTTGTTCGGAAAGATCCGGAATCTCCAAGGTTAGTGTAGTAAATTCCTTAACATAATCCCGGATCGTTCCGGAATGCTTAAGTTTATGAAGCCGACTCTTTGATTCGTTCTTAGCATTCTCGGGATAAAATTGCTTCTTTAGTTCCGCAATAAAATCAGCCCAAGTATTGATAGTACACGTACCTCGCTCGATATCTCCATATCGACGTCTCCACCATAACATCACGGTATCCTTCAAATATCGGGTCGCCATCTTGATCTTTGATTCGTCATCCGTAATGTTGACGCCCTCCAAGTATTGCTCCATCTCCCACAAGTAATCATCAACCGCCCTAACTTCTCGCTTTCCCACGAATGGTGATGGTTTTGGAACATCAATCTTTGGAGCATTATTACCAATGTTGCCACCTCCGTTAGCCATAGATCGCTTGCATAGCATCACATCGGCTTGCAAGTCTTCGATGGTCTTCTCGATGTTAGAGATTTTACCTATGAACAACTCTTTTAGGCCATTCATTTCTTGCTTAAATTCACCGCTAAGTGTATTGATGACCTCCCGAAAGTCATCCTTTATGGTCATAAACTCGGTGTCTAGACCATCCAAGCCCTCAACTTGGGTCTTCAACTCCGACACGGATGTCTCAACACCCGCCAATCTCTTATCAAAGCTCGACATAACGTCCTTAGACGCACCTCTCTTCTTCGGGTCTTGACGCTTATCATCGCGACCTTGCCTCTAGTCAATGACCGCACTTCCACTAGCACCAATCTTATCGGTCTCGTTTGCCATCACCTTGAATCAAACTGGCTATGATACCACTTGTCACGGACTTGTCTCTACAAGGTCTTTCGTGCGGCACTTAGTCTCGACTAAGCTCAGCCTTGCTCGAACACTCAACGATGTATGCAATGAAAGTAAAGTTCAAAGAATGGAGCAAGTGGAATGTAAAGGAACACTTTGTATTATTACTTAAAGAACTTTACAAGAGAGCTTACAAGAGAACTTTGTTGGATGGTCTCTACAAATGAGGCCTCCCCTATTTATACTACTTCTATGTATAAGTTCTACATACTTCCATGAGAAGTCTAGAATTTCCATGAGGTTCTAGTCTTTCCAAGACATTCTAGATCTTCCTACACTTTCTAACACTTTCCAATGTATTCTAAAGTCTTCCAAGATTATCCAAGAGCTTCCAAGAGAAGTGTGGAATAATCTAGAATCCCATGCATACTTGAAAATGATCACCACGAGTAGGCGGGTCGTGACATCATGTATAGTTTTGTAGATGATCATGTGTTAACGGTTTTTGAACCGTTTTGGCGATTTTGGAAACACATGACTATTTTAGCGATTGATGGTTATATATGATATTATGTTTAGCGAATTTGTGTTGTTGTAGCATAAAACATGTTCTGAAAACAGGTTGTTACATTGTAGATTTTTTCCGAAAATTTTCCGGAAAAAATCTGGAAATTACCCATTTTGCAGCAATTTTCTGCAAAATGGGTCAGAGGCTTTCCCCGGGGACATGTCCCCGGCGAAAGTGTGAAAGCTAATTTTATTCCCCCGGCGAAATGGCATGTAGGTTTTTAAAGGGGACAAGTCCTCAGCGAAAGCGGTTTGCTCAACAGTGGTTTTTAGATTCCCCCGGGGAAAGTATTCCCTAGAGGGTACTGGCGGGGGACTTTCGCCGGGGACATGTCCCCAGGGTAAGGTTTCGTAGGGAACATGTCCCCGGCGAAAGCCCTGATATTTCCCCTGCGAAAGTCCCGATTGTTGTAGTGTTTTCCTACTAAAATTTATAAAACATGTATATACTGAACCACAAGCAATTTGCTTTTGCTTCAGTTTATGAAATATGTCAAACTGATTGGTGATATCAAAAGGGTGTCCTTTATGAGATTCACTTTTGGTGTTTGCTGTATAACTTTGGTGCAATGACAACTTGATATAAATTATTTCTCATGAGATATAAAGTATACACAATAATCAAAGTCACACCAAACTAACTATCAAACTTTTGATATATAAACATGTAGCAATACCAAATTTCAATCGAATATCTTAGTTTTCAAAATCTGTTATTTTTTACAACACTCAACTCTGTGAATATTTAAAGGTGATTAATTAGTAATTACTATGCAAGTAATAAGATTGATAAGAAACATATACATATTCTATAAAATACACGTTGTCTCAAAAAGCCGTTCTAGCTTTTATCAAAAAAAAAAAAAAAAAAAAAAAAAAAAAGCCGTTCTAGCTCAGTTGGCAGATTGCGTGGCTTTTAACCATGTGGTCGTGGGTTCCAGTCCCACAGATGTTTTTTTTTTTTTTTTTTTTTTTTTTTTTTTTTTAATATGACAAAAATGATAGTTTGCACTTTTTGAGCGTAGAGCTACATATTTGATGCTTGGTTATTGAATTAAATGTTTTCAAAAAACTGAATTAACAAACATTTTTAGCTTGATAACTTTTTATTTGTGCTAACAAAATTTAACTGTATGCCGAAACGCATTATGAAGCATTATGAACAATTTTTCATCTTAAATAAAAGGTAAACGAGTGACTGTTTATGAAGGGTGAAATTTTTTTACTCGGATTGATGCGATTTGACCTCTATCTCCTGACCCTTTTCCTGTCCATCCTCAAACTTTCGTACATTTCTTACATTAAATCATTGTGAAATTTATATGAATTATATGATGAATGAAGAGTGTGAACACACTTATTTCTTAACGGGAATTGATACTCACACCACATTTTTTGATTAATCCACCACAATCTATGCATTATAGCTTGTACTGTACAATACTGTAATGCATAGATTGTGGTGTATTCATCAAAAAATGTGGTGTGAGTATCACCTCCCTTTCTTAACGAGTGCATGTCATTGTGCATGAGGGCATCTCCACATTACGTGAATGTGGCATTAACTTTTTTTTTTTTTTGTGTAATCATGCATATATGGGCTTGTGCCGTCTAAAGTGGGAGTGCTTTTCTAAGTGTGTACTCAAGACTTGTCATAATCTAATTAACTTTTAAATGGGAGGTGATACTCACACTATATTTTTTTGATGCATGCACCATAATTTGTGCATACAAACTGTAATGCACAAATTATGGTGCATGCATCAAAAGATGTGGTGTAAGTATCAATTCCCTTTAAATATGTATTATGGGGCATGATATAGGGACCCCACCCCCCACCCAATAGGGGGTTGCTACAGTACACACGCATCGAGGATTGTATTATGTGCATCGCGATGTTGTATTGTGTGCTTCGCGATTTGTACGATTGACTACCTTCATGTTCCTGAATGATGGCTTTCACATCGTTGATGGTGCATAAGCAATCCACTCCAAGGTGGAACCTTTTTTCCGGTGGAAGCAATCCTGACATATATTCTCAGGGGAACTGCTCCAGTCCTCCATGCATCGTTAAGAAGGCGGAGGATCGACCCGTACTGGACGTTGTAGTAGGCAAGGGTGAGGCTGTCCTGAAGCTTGAGTCCATCATATGCCAGCCTTAGTTGGTCAGTAGAGATACATGTGTTATAACGAAATCAGGCTTTGACACTGTGAATGGTGGTGCAGGAATCGAGAGTGAGACACAGAGGATTCAAAAGATTGGGGGTCGCAACATATATGGTTATCTCTCCGCTATGTTGGAACATAAGATCAATGGTGGACCTACAATGGATGTTGTAGTCGGAAAAGGTACGGTGGTCGTCGAGTTCTACTCCAGCAAAGAAGAGCTTTTGGTACGGCAGGTCAAAATGTGTCTATTCTGTCATGCCCTAGACACATGGTGGACATGATGATGGGCAAGAATTTGACCCGGACAGATATCTGCAGTTCTCCCTTGTTAGGTACATCATAAGACACCGGACTATGAATGTCACCTTTCGTGACCTTTATAACTTGAACAAAATCATTCAGGTTGCGGTTCTTCATCTGCATGTGAACAAACATTCAAATCAGTATCGATTACTAGCTAAAGACCAAAACAACAATCTTGTATCCACAACTTTTAGATCAGATCAAAATTCTTAATAGTAAACATATGCAAAAACAAGAATCAATAATCTAATTATTAAGCTTTAAATCCACCATAATAACAACATATTAATACAAACCTTGCATTGCAGTTGCTCTAACATGTCATTTAATTTTTTTTTTTTTTTTTTTTTGGGGCCTTATGGGGTTTTAATTCGAAGTCACACAAACTCAAACCGGGTAAAGTTTTTTTCTTTTTGGAAAATTAGTGTAACCACTTTAGGGTTGTTTGTTATTTTATTTTATTTTTTTGCACATAATAGGAATTGTCATGATATATAATTATACCCACAACCATTAACATAAATTTTGAATGCATGCCTCAAATTTCGATATATTGCAAGAAATCGTTGCTTGTCTATAAATTAGTCATGGGACTTTATATTTTTTTTAAGGATGTGATTTGCACACTCTTCAAAATAATTGAGACACTCTAAATTAGAGTGTTTGGACATTTATACCCTCATATCACTTTACATATTTTCACTCTGTACGGGTATATATGTCCAAACACTTTAATTTAAAATGTCCCAATCAATATGGAGAGTGTGCAAATTATCTCCCTTTTTCTAGGGGTGTTCATCGGTTCGGTTATCGGGTTATTCGGTTTATTCGGTTCGGTTAGTACGGTTAATTTTTTTTTCTGGGTATAACCGAAAACCGAACCGAATAACCGAAAACCGAACCCCTATAACCGAACCGAATAACCCGAATTACATAATTTTAATTATTTTTTATTTAATTATATATATTTTTAGCACAAAATATTTTTTTCAAGCTTAAATCATGTTATATTTATACTAAAAAAGAGTTTTAGTGATTTTTTTCCATATATATACATAGAAAAAATATATATTTTATATGAATTCGGTTTTCGGTTTCATTGCCAAAACCATATCCAACCCGATAACCAAATATTTAGTTCGGTTCGGTTCGGTTTTGACCAATTCGGATCGGTCACAAATTCGGTTCAGTTATTTTCGGTTCGGTTTCGGTTTTCGGTTACTGTGGATATTACCCAATCCGTGAACACCCCTACCTTTTTCTTACCTCATTCTATATATGGATTACACTTCAAGTCCAGTTACAATTCGGTAGCCCAGCCCAGCCCAATTATCATTTTCTTCTTTATAATGTTACATACAGGCCCAATCAGTTTCCAGATTTTAATTTTATTTTATACTCGTATTACTTTTGTATTTTAGATATAAACAATTTGCAAAAAATCACTTTAGAACACCCCTTTTTTACTTTTTAACTGAGATTCATAGTTTGAATTTGTTAAGTTATACAAAGCATGACATTTCAGTGGCACATGAAAACACCAACTTAAACTAACCAAAACAAATTAGGACAGTAAACATATTACATGTGAGACATTTTATTAGGAATCTAATAGGGTGTTTGTATCGGCTTATGGCTTATTTGGTTTTGGGCTTATGTTTCATAAGCTCACTTTTTGTAGATTAATTTGAAACTTTCCGGCTTACATAAGCTTATCATGACATAACAAGCTTATATAAGCCGAAAAGTTTCAAAATTTGTGCTTATAAAACATAAGCCCAAAATCAAATAAGCCATAAGGCGAAACAAACACCTTATAACTAACAAGCAAGTTTAGGCAACAGAAAGTTACAGTGCAATGATTTTAGCCAACAGTAAAGCACATTCTCAGATTTTATTAGTCTCCGCTTCAAGATATCAATTCTTGATTAGAGATGAGACTGCAACATCAATGATCAAATAATAAACATCGCAAACATAACATAAGAAGGATTTGAAGATAACTTCTCATTGTTCAAAAACTAGCATCATGCTCTAGACAAGCATGGCATATCTAAGGTTACCACCATAACTTGCCTATCAAAATCTCAAGGCACAAACAAAAGCACTAAGGCTTTGCTTGGCAATGTCTACTACTTATTTAAGGCTCACAAAAGTTTAAGGCTCAAAAACGCCATTACACCAACCTAATAGTAGAACATAACGCTCTTCACATTGTCATGAATGACGGGAAGAGGACGCACTTCAGCCACACGATCTCTTGTTGCACGCTGACCACGCGAACTTGTGTCTGACTGATCCCCCTCCATGTATGACCGAGCTCTGAATGCAGCTAGATGAGCATAGTATGCGGGTGGAACTGCAAACACAAGTTTCAGTTAGGAATGATGTATGAAATACAAACTCTTAAGAGATTTATAGTCAGTCGATAATGTGTGATTAAAAGATGGAAAGATGAATACAGAAGTATAGGGCATACCAATGGAGACGGAGCGGGTGCACCTAGCATACCTGAAAGTTGAAATGCAATTAAGTTAGGTTTATGACAAAGCAAGTTTTTTAGAAACTTATGAAACGATGGTGTCTTACGTGTAGATAAGCTGTTTGTGAGCATCTGCAAGCCATCAGCAGTGAACTTGTTCTCATCATAGAGAACATGGTAGTGAGTGGGGCGACTCGTTCCCTGCAAAGAGACAACCAAATTAGATTAGCCAAAAGACGGAGACTTATTTTACTTGACAAACTCACATTGCAAAGGAGAAATATGAAAAAACTATAGAGTATAAAAGGGTTCACCTGAATGCCAGCATGACTGCAGAGATAGAAATCAAACTCGGAAGGATGACAAATCTTAGTATCCACCAGAAAATTTAATCCATTAGGAAAGATTTATAAAAAAACAGTTATCAGTATGTATTACAACAGCTAGCAAAAAAACATATAACAACCTGGAAGGATATTGCCACTCGTGTCAGTGCTAGCCCTATCACCATGCTTCACGGGAGGCATATAGTTCTCCACCAGCAAAATACATGCCTGAAACATACATAATCTTTTAAAAGGGGGGATCATACAAAGCTTAAAAGTTCTAAAACAATAAAGAAAAGTACCCTGCGGATCTTTTCCATCTCATTCAGCAACACCTCACTGAATTGGCCCTCGCTAACTCCATCTCTTTAATACCAGTAGCGTGTTAACGATGATAGAACAGGAAACAAATTAAAGTGTAGCAGAAAGATAGGAATATTAGGCGGTGTGGCTTATGTCCTGTTGCCTTCTTGAAGGATATCAAAAGCTCCCTGCAGAACCAGTCCATGAAAGCAACGACCTGTACGATAATAAAAAAATTCAAACTTTTAAGAACATCCTGAATACTAAAAGGGGTCAAAATGGGTGGGTCATGTTACGCGTCAAAGTGGTCAGATAATACAGAATATATTTACTGGTCCATATGGGACAGTATCACTACGACTTCAAACAGGTCGAATTAGGCTAGCCTAATAACATTTTTTCAGATTTTTTTTATCTCTCTTAAAAATTATAAAACAAAGTACCAATTCAGATTATAAACACCATGTATTATCTAAACTTTTAAAGAAAGTTTGAGTGACTTTTGACCTATTTGACCTAGTCAACGTTAAACTAAACCCATGCACTTTGGATGACACTTTTGACTCATTCAAAAGTAAACCCATAGCAACGTACAGCGGCAATATATCTCATTGTTTAGGCTGGACATATATCCAAAACAACTTAAAGTCAGTGACTCGTGTTACCTCAAAAGACCATTGCGGTACAAAGTGCCTTGTGAGTGAAAAGACATAAGCATAGGGTTGGTTTATCCTATGATCCCTATCACTGTTGAGACTTGAGTGGTTATGTACTATACAATAAGATAGACCCAAAAACTGAGTCATGTAAACACTTGTTATTTATCTCTGATCGTCAATTAATTACATATATAATACCCGTCTTTTGCCTATGCTGTAGAAGCCTATCATGCACCATTAACCAAATATTGCTTTCTCCTTAGGATTTGAATAAACCATTTAAGAAAGAACTACAAAAAGGATGTCTGAAAGCACTTTGGTCGAAAACCATAAATTCAAATAATTCTGTTAATTTGGAACAGACGTAGTATCATGTTTACCTGTGCTGAAGCCTGAGACTGGAGATCAACAAGAGCTTTCTCAATGTTGTGGGGCATGGCTGAACGCATTGGAATCAGCGGTTGGGGATTGAAAACCTTTGACAGAAAGTGAAAAATATGTTAGAATGGTATACTTATACATTAATATGGTGAAGTAAAGGAACATAGTGAAAGTGTAAGATACATACGATGCCTTTAGTCTGACACATGGAAACAAGTCCATGAACAAACCACCCAACTGCCTGATCGTTGTGCCTTGAAAAGTTAATTATGGCCCAATGGTTAACAGTTCCACCATTGATCACTTTCTGTATAGAATAAAATATGAGTCATTTTAAAAAATTCAGATAGAACATCAGAATATATTCAAAACTTTAAAATGGTTAATGAAGAGATATTCACCAGATCAATCATGTTCCATCAACAGATGGATTAACCTCAGATGTACCCCCTGACTCATGATAACGCAGCTGAAAATGGAGCCAAAGAGTAATTTAATACGGATATCAGGAATAATTGACATTACTACAATTAAGCACTTAAAGAGTGTGAACTTACAGGTGGCGGTGGTAAAACTCGGGTCTCAATGGAGGTGAGCAGCTCTGTTACATTCATTTCAAAATCCTTGTTGTACTTGTTTTTCTTCATTGTCTGCATTTTCTTCATTGTCTACAAGTAAGTAAAAAGTATTTATATTGAAATGATAAAATTGAAAACGTTGTACAGTATTAGTTCATGAAATGTCAAAATTCATACATTATCTATGCTATCCTCCCTATCTTTTGAGCGTATCTATGACCAGGAGTGACCCAACAGATCTACAATTACACACATTGAAATTTTGCAATGAATTAGTTGTGATACAGGTACAATAAGTGATTACCAATGATAATGTTTTCTTTTGAATCCCAAGAGCAAAAGAGAAAGGATAAGCCGGATATAAAGAAGAGGATCACGAGTACAAGAAGTTCTCTAACTTATTGAGAGAACATAAAAAACAGCACAAGAGCAACCATTTAATTGCTCAACATATTTTTTTTCTAAACAAAACTGTTCCATATTCTTTTTTTAAAAGTAATTCTGAGTTTTAATTGCTTTCAAACAGTAAGAGTAAAAAAGTAACACTAAATACAAAAGAAACTTACTTCAGCCGGCTAATCGGTTGAGCCGTTAAACCTTGAACCTTATACCGTCTCTTGTAATCCTGACAGCGGCCGTAGCTGCTAGTGCCCCCACCTTGCCGGCCACGATAACCACCACCACCTGGCGCACCATAACCACCACCACCTGGCCCACCATAACCACCACCACCTGGCACACCATAACCACCCCCAAAATTTGGTTGGCCGGTATGGTTATCGTCTCCATAATCCTATACAAAATATAAACAACAAATAGTCTTAGAGGGTGTTTGGGGTTGCGTTTTGGACCTACTTATTTGCTTATTGCGTTTTGTAAATGGAGATAATCCAAAATAAGTGTTTGGCACAGAATTCGTGACAATTTTAGGCATCCTAATCATTTCGCATAATTAAAATATCCGAAACTGGATTACATATAAAAAAAATACATACCTAGAACAAGAACTTATGAATGCAGATAAAGCAATTGAGCATGAAACTGATGTGAAAAGCAATAGGAGAATAAGCTACTAAAACATTACCATAAGCTACCACAGGCTAAAGCAAGCTAAGTCTAACTAAATGCAACCTAAAGAAAGCTAAAGGAGATCAAACCAGCATCGTCTATAAGCTAAAGAGCACAAATCTGAATTCTAACTACTAGTGCCAAACAGCCCCAAACCTACTACTTCTAGCACTAAATGAACTAGCTTAGAAAAATCCTAAAATTAAACTAAAATAAGCACGTTACAGGAAACCAACGAGAGTGATAATATCCAAAATTTCACTTGTATTTTGATGAACTTTTTGACAGATTTCAAGTTTTGACTTAAATGAATTTTGAATCACTAAAACTGAATGAAAGTGATATTTAATGATAAAATGAAACTAGATAAAGCTATTTTAACTAATCCCTAATCTATATGCAAGTTTTGATGCAACTAAAATTAACTGATATGCTAATTAAATTGATATTGACTATTTATGAACTAATTTGAATCACTAAAACTGAATGAAAGTGATATTTAATGATAAAATGAAACTAGATAAAGCTATTTTAACTAATCCCTAATCTATATGCAAGTTTTGATGCAACTAAAATTAACTGATATGCTAATTAAACTGATATCGACTATTTATGAACTATGATGCAATTTATCAACTAAATTGACTATATGAGGCTAAATACAACTAATGCAAACAGTGATCTACTTGTGCAACAAACCTTAGCTCAGATATAATCTCTGAACCAAACACCCTTTATCAACACTGATATGCACTTACCCAATTCAGAATACAAAATTTAACTACCTTAAGCCTCAATGCAGATTCTAATGACTGAAAATACCTAAATAATGAACTAGATGCAGCTATAACTAACAACTAAACAATATTCCTAAATGATGCAGACCACAACAAATGTGCAAATCATGACAGCAGTACAGAAACTTAACTAGATAAGATAAAATAGATTCAAATAAGCCTAACTCTACTAAATAATACAACTAATGCAACAAACCTTAGCTCAGATATAATCTCTGAACCAAACACCCTTTATCAACACTGATATGCACTTACCCAATTCAGAATACAAAATTTAACTACCTTAAGCCTCAATGCAGATTCTAAACTTAACTAGATAAGATAAAATAGATTCAAATAAGCCTAACTCTACTAAATAATACTGGATTTAATAAAATTAATCAACAATGTAACACTATCCTAAACTTATCACTAATTCCAAATTAACCCAATTCCAAATCAAACCAGTGAATCAACCCAATTCAGCTTCCATTTTCATAGCAGTTGACTTTGTTTGACTAAATTTGATATTTGAAAGTAGTTAATAAAAAAATACAAAAAAAATAAATAAGAAACAAAATACCTACCCAAGTCTGAAAAATCAAAGCCCTGATGGCATAGATCTTGACTTCCAAAAGTCGGTAAGCACCGTGCAACGTCATAGTATTCTACTGAAAACCAACAATACCATCATCCTCGCCTCTAGCCCTCCACAAAATGAATCTCCATTGCGTGGGTAGCCACGTCATCCAGGCCAGCCTACCAGCCATTCTAAAATTAGTCCTCTCATACATTGCTCGACACATAACAACAAAACTCCAACCAAACCTCGCAGGCTCCGAAAAGCTCAAAGCAAAAATATCTACGCTCCGTCTCCACAAGCAGCACAAACCTCTAGTATTGATACAATGAAGTATGTGCTCCCTGAGAACACCAAACCTTAACTCTATACCCCACAAATCTCCCCTACATTCGCTAAACAGAACCGGGTAACTTTCCCTGTACTCAGTAAAATAAGCATCCTCGAAGTATCGTGTCTCGTCCGCTTCATGACCAACCTCATACAACTCATCCCCATCGAAAATTGCCACTACATACAGATCTACCTTCCGAATGAATATAGAGATTTCAGCTTGACTTGTTAGGCTCGCCAAGAGGCGTACCCTAACATAGCCAAGCTTTCTGTCTTCAACTATTGCCGGTATAAGCTGATAAAGCATGAAATCTCTATAACTCATAGTGTCGATATCGTATCGTACGTCCGAAACCAGATCTGAATCAATCTCGACGAGGTAGCCAGGAGCGTAGCGGCGGGCGTCATTTTTTTTTGGAAAATGTCCCTATGAATAAGTTCTGCCATGGAAACCCATTTCAACAGGGAATGTTAGGGTTGTGGGAAATTTGTGGGGGGAATTTTGAAATTGATGGAAAGGGAATGTTAAATGAAGAAAGAGGCTGTGGCGGCTATTAAAGGAAGCGAACTCTACGGATTGCACGCTTTGAAAGGACACACTTGCGTGAAACCCTAAAAATAATAATCCCTAGGGTTCGCACAAGTGTGTCCCTTACAAAGTGTGCAATCCCTAGGGTTCGCTTCATTTAATAACCGCCGCCTCTTTCTTCATTTAACATTCCCTTTCCATCCATTTCAAAATTCCCCCCACAAATTTCCCACAACCCTAACATTCCCTGTTGAAATGGGTTTCCATGGCAGAACTTATTCACAGGGACATTTTCCAAAAACAAACGACGCCTGCCGCCACGCTCCTGGCTACATCGTCAAGTGTGATGATACAAATCTGGTTTCGGTCGTACGATTCGACATCGACACAATGAGTTATAGGGAGTTTATGATTTTCAGCTTATACCGGCAATAGCTAGAGATAGAAAGCTTGGCTATGTTAGGGTACGCCTCTTGGCGAGCCTAACGAGTCAAGCTGAAATCTCTATATTTATTCATAAGGTAAATCTGTATGTTGTGGCAATTTTTGATGGGGATGAGTTGTATGAGGTGGGTCATAGAGTGGACATACTTAATTGTATCGATACTAGAGGTTTGTGCTTGTTGTGGAGACGAAGCGTAAGTATATTTGCTATGAGCTTTTCCGAGCCTGCGAGATTTGGTTGGAGTTTTGTTGTGATGAGTCGAGCAATGTATGAGAGGACTAATTTTAGAATGGATGGTGGGCTGGCCTGGATGGCGTTTCTACCCAAGAAATGGAAATACATTTCATGGAGGGATAGAGGCGAGGATGATTGTGTTGTTAATTTTCAGCAGAATACTATGACGTTGCCCGGTGCTTACCGACTTTTGGACGTCAAGATCTATGCCATCAGGGCTTTGATTTTTCAAACTTGGGTGGGTATTTTATTTCTTATTATTTATTTATTTATTTATTTATTTTTTGTATTTTTTTATTAACGACTTTCAAATATCAACTTTAGTCAAACAAAGTCAACTGCAATGAAAATGGAAGCTGAATTGGGTTGATTCACTGGTTTGATTTGGAATTGGGTTAATTTAGAATTAGTGATAAGTTTAGGATAGTGTTACATTGTTGATTAATTTTGTTAAATCCAGTATTCTTTAGTAGAGTTAGGCTTATTTGAATCTATTTTATCTTATCTAGTTAAGTTTCTGTACTGTTGTCATGATTTGCACATCTGTTGTGGTCTGCATCATTTAGGAATATTGTTTAGTTGTTAGTTATAGCTGCATCTAGTTAATTATTTAGGTATTTTGAGTCATTAGAATCTGCATTGAGGCTTAAGGTAGTTAAATTTTGTATTCTGAATTGGGTAAGTGCATATCAGTGTTGCTAAAGGGTGTTTGGTTCAGATATGTATTTTAGATATGTATTTTTTTTATATGTAATCCAGTTTCGGATATTTTAATTATGAGAAATGATTAGGATGCCTAAAATTGTCACTAATTCTGTGCCAAACATTTATTTTGGATTATCTCCATTTACAAAACGCAATAAGCAAATAAGTAGGTCCAAAACGCAACCCCAAACACTCTCTAAGACTATTTGTTGTTTATATTTTGTATAGGATTATGGAGACGATAACCATACCTTTGGCAACAGAGAATGATCGAGAGTACCTGCTTAAGATTAAGGAGAAAACTTCTGGTGAGATATGCTTGATCGATTGCTCGAGCACTTTGGAAAAGTAGTTGATATCCGTTCTCCTGCACGTTACAAATATATAACTAAATGTGCACAACTATACTTTTTGATAAAATAAAAGAAGTCCTATAAGTACCTTTATAGCAGAGAAGAGTCGAGCTACCCCTGATTGAGTCCAATCCTTCCCCACTAACGGCATGAAGTGACCAAGAACATCAGACCTACAAGATACCAGAATTACCAGATTACATACTCGCATTTACTCTTTTTTTAGTCATTTTTTGTTACCTGAATTACTCGTGATAAAAGAAATTATCTTACTTTGTGATTGTCCCATCAACATCTGATATCACAATCCTTGCATTCCACTTCCATAGGTAAATATGAGCATCAACCTAAATACAATATTACAAAAACTATACATTAGCAAGCAGAATTTATAAGTAGGTAAGGGAACCAAAGAGATAGAATAAACAAACCTTTTGAACACCTAAAACTCGTGTCGAAAAAATAAATGAGACCTAATTTTGCCCATCTTTTAACCTTCATCAGTTTTAACCTTTAAGTTCAAAGATTCATCATTTCCGACACCATCATCTGTTTCCACCTCTAAATTCAAAGATTCTCCTTTTGTAAACTGTGTTCTCAAGTTAGTTTTATAAAGGAAAGGGAAAGTAATGAAAGAAAAAAAAAATTATCATGTTCTTGAGTTTTTTATAAAGGAAAAGGAAGTAAAAGTGGAGAGATTTTTAGGCTATTTGAAAGTAATTGGAAGTAAAGTGTTTCTTCCCAAAAGTTTACATTACATCCATTTTCTTTACGAACAAAACTCAAGAACACACGTAAGATCTAAACTTAACGATTCTAAGTTCTCGACCCCTTCATCGCCTTTAACCTCTAAGTTTAAAGATTCTTCATTTTCAACCTCCAAGTTCAAAGATTCGGCTTTTTCAACCCCTTTAGTTTCACCTTCAAGTTCAGGCTCATTTTCTTATTTTCCCAAATCATTTAACGCCAAACAAACATCTTCTTTCGTGAATCCTCAACAACACTTTTTATAGATAATTCCCGCTCTAAACTAACAACACTTTGATCATCAGCATTACCTTTAGAACCATTATCTTTCGATCTATTAGAGTCACTTAAATACTGAGCCCAATTAGATGCCTTACTAAACTCCAAATCACCTTCAAATTCTGGACCCTCAATCGGACCCAAATGAACATAAAACAGCAACTAAACTTTACCCGAGATCTTAGCCGTGGTGATACGAGATCAAATGAGAGAAAACCATAAGTTTTCTAGGTTTTGACTTTTGACAGAATAACCAAAGGATATTATGGTTTTGGAAAGTCAGGACTTAGGAGAAAAAAATGAGTGTTGACTACATATGTGATAAGTGAGGCGTGGATTTTAGGTTATCCCATATTAGGATGCCTTTATATTATGGTTGTTTTTAGGGTTATTATTGGGTTATTTTTGTAGTTAATCTTGGGCCAAGTAGTGAAAATTTTAAGACAGGTTTGGGCCTAATATACTCACTGTATTTGGTAGTGTTGTTTTGTCATTTGACATTGGGGTATTCATTGTGTAGGTAATGCCCGAATAAACTAAAAAACCGAATCAAACCAAAAATAATTTATTTAACGGTCTATTATTGTGTTAAATTTTTGATAAAATTTTGTTTCATGTTTACACAAGCTACTTATTTATCGTATTGCCATGTTTATATATATTTAAAAAAAGATAATTAAAACCATTAAGACAATTATACAAGAACAAACAACATTATTTCATTCATAGTTAAACTTTATAGCCACATCTTACTTACCAGTAAGATGTGGTAATCAGATTCAGACCTAAAACATCTTAATGAAACAAACACACCCTAATAAAAAAAAAAAAAAACTATAAGATACCCATGTTGTAATTTATCAAACTGATCACAAAAAACATTTAAACTACAATTAAAAAAACACAAATTGAACATACCCAAATGCCAAAAGATTCATATAGATAAAAACCAAGTTCAAAATTAGTACAAAATGCTAAATAGTAATCACAAGAACATTGAAACTATTAAAAAAAAAACACAGCTTTAAGATACCCAAATGAGAAAAGATTGAAAAAGAGTAACCGGCATGTTGTAAAAATGACTTACAGATTTGTCAAAGATATGGATTTGACTTTTCTGAAATCTTTGTTGTTGGCTTAATTTTTGGGTCGGTAGACAAGAAGAGATACCACCGGTAGAGATCGTTTCCCTTTATTTATTTGTATTTATTTTTGGTTGAAATAAAGTTTGGAGTTTGTGTGGAGTGTCGGGGAGATTACATAGAAAATCATTTTTTTTTAAATCTCACAACTCACAAGCATAAGTTAGAAAATCAAATAGTTTTAAGGTTAGTTCTATCATCTAAGAGCTATTAACTCACAAGCATAAGTTAGTGGATTAAAAAAATGATGGTTATCAGATCTTAAAAAGGGCGAAAAACATAAGAGTTGTCTAAAAAGTGTATATATTTATCAATATAACTCCCTAAATATTCTGGTACACACATTTTTATTATTTTAAGTTCATAAATTAGATTAAGTAAAACATATACTAATTTTTAATCCAAACAAATTAGCTCTAGTAAAAACATATACTAAGATTCTGATGGTTGACATGTGTGAAATGAAAACCACAGTTCAAAAAGAGCTTGATTAGATACGCACATTATCGCCGTCGAAGATCGCAACACATAATAACGCTTTTGAGCATAACACTTTCGAGCATAAAAGGCTCCATCAACCATAGTGTTCTTGTTTTTGTGTTTTGAGGGATCAAATTTTTTATGGATATAAGAAAAAGAAAAACAAATACAAGACTCAAATTCCAGATTCAAGATCTTAAATTTTCCGAAATCAACACAAAGAGATCATGTTTGTGTGAATTGGTGAAGGAGAATAGAATGGAGGCGTGTGTTTGTAGTGTTAGGGTTACAGTGTTTATATAGTGACTGGGGAGTAGAGAAAATAAATGAGGGTTGGTATAGGTTTGGTGTTAAAAATTTATTGCCTCATGGGGCTTGTTACTTGTTTTATTTTCAGTATTAAATATGTGGCTAGTTATGGGATTTTTTATGAGTCCATTATATGTTTCAATGAAAATTTTTTGCAACCACAAATATGTTTAGATGGAAAAACAAGCTATAAACAGAGATTCATGGTTCACGGGGGATTTGAAGAAAAATAAGAGGTAGTGGCATGAACAAGATTGATGTGTAAAAATGGATCACTTAGTAGATGTGTTGATACAAATATAAAGAGAGTATACATAACTCACTTTCAACTCTAAAAAAGAAATAAATATTTCATATACTATATTATACATTTTTCTATTTATGCTACTTTTTGGAAAAGCCATGAATTGAAGGTTGATAAATGAGTGCAACGACATAGTATTGCTCGTACGTTGCGGCGGGGTTAACCTCTTTTCTACAGTAACTTGTTTGTTCCAATCGAGACTGACTTTTTGTCATCTTTTTCAAACATTTTAAAGCTAATTAACACATCATAAGTGAAACCATTAGCAAGTAAAATAATGAAATCAAACGCCATTGGCCAAGGCTGAAACCGGTTTAATGGTTGGTTTGTTTGTACAAGAGATGAGATTCAAGACTTTGTGTGTGCAAGAGGTGAATGTTGTGAGTTTGAATATGAAGAAGTAGGGGTTGGTGTTGAATTAGATGGAAGTAAATTGGGTTGGTTGTGGAATTAAATGTTTTTGAGATTTAATTTTTGGGTAAAAACTTTTGGGCGGGAATGAGTTATTGTATAGACTGTGGTTGCGTGTTTGAGTACACAAAAATTATTTGATGGAAAAATCTTCAACAAAATAAACATCTACATATGCTAGACTTCGATTTGCAATTAATGGCATGAAATTTAATTGCTCCCATTCAAAGGAGATTGACTCATATGCTTCTACCACATTTTGAGATTGTGTATTCGGATATGCATGAGTAATTTAATGTTTTGAAAAGTTATTGGTGTAATTTTATATTTTAAAATGATATTTGATGCAATATTAGAGAATGTGTGTTTAGTTATTGAGGTGTAAAAAACTAAAAAGTGTTTGATGCAATATTGAGGTGTCAATAACTAAAAACACTTCACTGGCAATAACACATCACAAAAAGTATCTCAGTCTCTCAAAGAAAAAGAAAAAAACACAATAGCGTCCACTGATGAACCAACGAGGGCATGGACCACACGGTGCACTATGGCGCCGTTGTTGGTCATACTAGGGACAAATGGCGTGTTGTTAACATAAACGACTTTGTGTTTAGGTGAAACCTAAACTAATTAACATATATTGGTGAATGAGAATTTTACACTCTTGCTCAAGTAGAGAACATAAATGTGGTCAAATTTATTTGATCATGTGTAAGAGGGTTGGTGAAAGAGATTTATTATATGCGTTTGTTTGGTGTCAAAATGCGTGAAAAATATCCGTTAACAAAGATATGTCACTTTAACTCTTTGAGATTATAGATGGCTAGTTATCAACCTTTCCATGAAATATATTAATGGAGCATCTGACCATTATATTTTACTATGTGTAAGAAGGTTGGTAAAGCTTGGTGCAAAAGATTTATTGTGTCTAGTCTGTGTCATCTATTTAAACTAATAAAACAGACTTTTTTTTCATCCCTCTTCATCAAAATTTTTTCTAAAAATAACTAAGCCTCTTATTGTGACACGTGGCATCGTCTATTTCTTGCATGAGAAAATTTGAAAAATACCAGGTAAGTTGTACGTATTAAATAGTATTTAGGAACTAAAAATGTCAATTAATGTTTTCTTAAACGAGTCTTTTTTACAAAAATAGCTTTGCGTTTCCATATATTATTTGAAACAACCCTTTGAAACGTCAACTAATATTCTTAAAATTATTCAATATTTTCATTCAATGTTTTCCTAAAATATTTCTTTGATTTATGTTGATTTGTTATGCACGTACTTGGGAACTTTCAAAACTTTTAAGGTACACATCTTTTATATATTTCAAGTTTATATAACCATATGTTTCTAATTCTTCTCATCTGGCCATCTAACAAAATAATTCTTGTTTAATTGGTTTCACTGATTTATGTATTTCTATTGGATGTTCTTTATTTTGTTTATTTATGTGATTTCTAATTGATGTTTTTATTTGTAGTTATGCATAGATGAATTAGCTTCTTCAAATATGGAGCAAGAGCTACTCACTCCTATCCCAAGAATAATTAGAGTTAGTTATTTCCGGTCAGCAAGTAGTTGATCATCATGTATTGTTGTCCTTAAAGTTAAACTTTGTTTAAGAAAGTTTCATTGCCAAAGAATTCTATAAACATTTTGACATTATACGTATATCACATGTATTTTTAGATTATATTGATGGTTTAAAGAGTCATTCGGTATTCTTTGATTAACCATTATGGATCCTTCATATACTCATACAATAATTTAGGTAACAAATTACAAATGAGTTTTTGGTCATATCTTTATCTTTTTTTTTTTAAATATTGGATTTAGATGTTTATTGTCCACCAAAGAAGTGCATAAAATAAGTAATGTGTACTCCTGTTTAGAATGCGTTCATAATGGGCGGTTTCAAAAAACTTTTAAACTCATGATTTTTTTTCCATTTCATTCATAGTGAGTGTTTTGTTCATGTTCATGTTCATGTAGAATGAAAATATCCGTAATTTTAAACCTAGTTGTTATTAAATTTGTGTTAGTTATGTATGATGATTATAAAGCTTTAAAAAATTCACTTATTATAAAAACAAACAACTTTATTGATTGATGATTAATATGATATGCACCTTTATTAATCTTTTTGTCATTATGGATGGGGATATTATACATGCCCAAAGTTCCCAAGTACAAACATTGTTATATATCCCTAACACATATTCCTATTTATCATCTTAACAATAAGATAATCACACATGTACAAATCAAGGGAAGAGATGAATCATGAGAATTAGTGAAGTTCATGTGTCATCGTCTCATGATTAAGATGATATATAAGAAGGGGTAAATATGAGAATACACCTTTTGCTCAAGGTGTCAACACTTTTTAGGAAAAAAGTTGGGGTATTTTCAAAATAGACTTTGAGACTTGCGACTTTTTCCTTCCAATCTAAGAGTGCCAAGTGTCCTGACACTTTTCAGAACCCAATCATTGGAATTACCTTTTCGTACCTATGATTTATAATCGACTTATATCCAGCGACTTTTTAAGATTCGAGCGATTTTTGTTTTGATATTTTCGAGGAAAAAGTCAAACTTTAGAAAGTATTATTTTATTCCTTATGCTCCATCCCAATGCCGAGCGACTTAAGCGAATTAATTTGAGCGATTTTTTAAAAATTGTACTTTTGTACTGTTATCCATTTTTTACACGACTGTAAAATACTTTTTACTTAAGCGTTTTTTTTCAGCACTTTTTCATATCACATATATTTCTTAACCTTATTCAATCAATTAGAATAACACATACATTACAAAATACTCCTACAAGTCAAGAACTATCCGTCTTCTCGAAATCCTGCAAAAAAATATTTCGTATTCGGGTATGTATTTCTATGTTCATATATATAAATTGTTCGTATCTTTGTTTTTTCCGTATTTTATTTGAAATTAATCATGTTTAATAGTAGTTTTGCAACAACAATTTAGTTTATTTAAGTTAGCAAAAGGTTTTAGATTGTGTTGGGGTTTGTAATTTATCTGGTGTCTGGAGATGTGATGCTTTGTTGTTGTACCTTTTTGCAATAAATGCATTAAGGAATGAAGTAATATATGGTATTTATTACAAAATTATACTGTGAGGCTTGGATGATTGAATGCAGATTTGTTACTCCTCTTATATGTAATTAAGTAGAATATGTTTTTGATTTTATTTTCTTTTATTATTATTATTTTTTTCATTTGTAGGAATACGAGGCGAAAATCATCATCAGAAGTAAACCAAACTACTTTTCTTTAATAAAATCCAAGTTGGATAAAAAACGAAGGAAGTTGTTTCGGAGAACTTGTTTCGGTAAATGGTTGGACCTTTCTTATTTTGACCACGAAGCACATATGATAGATTATATTTTACAAAAACAATGTTATCCGAATGAAAATCATTATGATATGCCGATTGTATATTATATTGAAGACCGTCCCCTACATTTCGGTCGTCCAGAGTTTTCGCTTATCACTGGTTTTCATTTTGGAAAAGTAAGTTTTGAAAAATATGGATCTGGACACCTCAATTTTAGGTCAAGGGTTTTCCCAAAACGTTCAGGTTCAAAAATTACAAACTTAGATATTCTTGGCCTAATTGAGGATGAAGAGGCATTTGGTATCATATGCGACGAAGATGCAGTACGTCTTTGTCTATTGTTAGCTTTGGAGGTTATCTTCATGGGCAGATTATTGGTTCAGGAAGTTGATGATTCTCTCATGCGATTATTTGAAAACCTAGATGATTGGGATGCCTTCCCATGGGGAGAGCATATTTGGAGTCATTTTTATGATGAAATTTTGGATGTTGCGGATAAACACAAGTGAGATTTCCTTCAAGGTATTAACAAAGACCACAAGTTTGTTCCAACCTATACACTGTCAGGATTCGTTTGGGCTTTCAAGGTTAATATTTTATATATCAATATACACTGGAGTCATTTTATGTATAAATATTTTATGTTATTATTTTTTATTGAAATTCCAAAATCCGTATAGATATGGATACTAGAGTCTTTTGAAAGAAGCATGCTATGGTGGAATAAAGTTCATGATATTATGCCAAGAGGAGTAGCGTGGTCAAAGAATACACCCTTCAAAAGATCTGATTATAAGTTTCTTTTTGGAAAGGTAAAAGTAATATTTAAATTTTTCTTATTAATGCAATCTTTTATTCTACATTAATGCAATCTTTTATTCTACATTAATGCAATCTTTTATTGAACATTATTATTTGATTTTTAAGGATTCCGATCCTGTTAAAGAACTTACACCGACAATAGCTGAGAGGAGATCTGATTGGTATATAAAGTTTACGGCGTTTTTCCATGATTACATACCAAGAAATCCACCAGTGAAAACCACACATCTTTACGACGAGTGGTTGAAGAAGATGGCCGCAGCACGCAAACGTGGCAAGACTGAAAGGAAACATTTACCTATTATGCGCAGGAGTGAGAGCAGTATAATAGAGATCAGCATGACACAGGATGGTGTTATTACAAAGTTAAATAAGCGTTTGTTCAAACTGGAGACAATTATTCAGGTTATTTAAGCTTTATATTCTCCTCATAGACCCATCAATAATCACACGACTACTGATTACTATGGCCTTTTGACTTATAAGCCATCAATAATATACGTCCTTTTTTTCAGGTTCTTGCTCGAGAAAGAAATGGGGTAATATATCCTTTTTTTCGTATATATAATTTGAAATCATTTTCTGTTGATCGTCAAATAAGTTTGCATCAAATTTACAAAACAGCCCTTCAAGTATCCATTATCAGGAACCTGCTAGCAGTAGATTGAAAACCACTAGCAGTGGTTTCATATACTCTAGCAGTGGATACACCAAATTTACAAAACAGCCCTTCAAGTATCCATTATCAGAAACCTGCTAGCAGTGGATTGTAAACCACTAGCAGTGGTTTCATATACTCTAGCAGTGGATACACCAAACCCTTCAATTATCCATTATCAGGAACCAATTAGCAGTGGATTGAAAACCACTAGCAGTGGTTTCATATACTCTAGCAATGGATACACCAAATTTACAAAACAACCATTCAATTTGATAATACTGTAATCCATACTGCATGTTAAACATTAACCCATCAATTCAAATGGTTGGAGATCGAGATCCAAGTTTCGTTATCGAAAAACCGTACAATACATTTATAGTGTGGATGCGTAATTTGTCCTTAAAAGATTTGGTTCTTAAAACTCTAAATGATGTTTGGCTAAGCTTATATGACGAGATTATATGTGTCAAATACGCAATGTTTAAATAAACTTATATGAATGGGCTTCTAATCTAACATTTATAAGTTTCAACCCATGTCCCTTATAGTCATTTACCGATCTAAACTAAAAACGTTATCAACTTATTAAACATAAGCTAATCCAAACACTTAAACATGGGCTTATGAGCTTACGACATGTAAGACATAAACTACTTATAAGCCCAACTCATAAGCTTAGCCAAAAACCCCAACTACTTTTTTTATGTATATGTTTGATCTGAACTTTCTTGAATTTAATTTGACCCGACTTGACCCGGCCTATTAGATTTTTCACTTCAACTTAACAAAAGGAACCAACTTATTTTTTCCGCTGGGTCCGCCACTGGATAGATATAGCTTGTTTCACGGAATTGGCTTTGTTCAAATGGATGACATACAATGCGAGTAGTTGATGCTTTAAGTGCACTTCTAATACTTAAATCTGATTTTATTTGCAAACCTTTCCATTTAAAGCATCAACTACGAACTCCGTCATCCATTTGCACAAAACCCTTTCAATGTGAGGAGTGGGCCAAGTAGTGATAGTTGCATTGTTAGTTTGGGCCGACTTTAACAAATTTATAGGCTGAATTTTGTTGGGTTTGAGATAATAATTGCGCCGCATCAGAATTAGTGGTTGACAATTTGTGTAGCTACCAAGCTATTTTGGGTAAAACCGAGAAAGAGTATTAAGCGTAACACGTTTGTTGGAAAGAGTGAACTGAAACCGTATGTTAATTTCAATTATTTTGCAATTTCTTAAAATATTCGTCCCTAAAGATGCATTCAAGTTAAAGGTTAAAAACGAAAGACAAAGAAATGAATTACAGTATTATTTTCCGCCGCAACGTGCGGGCAACTCCCACTCGTTTTAAATATTGTATACAAAATAAGCATAGCCTACAAAAAGAAAAGCAAACGTTGTAAGTAGCAAGAGTTTTTTTACCTTGTTAATGAAACTTGATTTAACTTCCATATATTTGCTTTGTGTTCTATGTATGACTTCCAATAATGACCTATACCGAAAGAAATTAAGTAGAAAATGTGATTTAGCAAATGAAAGATAGTTATCCTGGAATTCAAGTTGGATAAATACATGTTTTAAATTTGATCTTTACATTCATCGGTTGCTCGATAGAGTTTATTTCAATAGTAACAAGCTTCCAAGATTAAGTTGTGTTCTTCAAAACCAAGAGAACATGCAACCCTTTCAATAACGAGAACACATACACGCTTGTATATAATTTCGTTGCTAGTTGTTTTTTATGCAAGTTAGTGGTCGAAAAAAAAAAGCAAGAGAATAGAAGAGAAGAACACAAAAACACAAAATCTATTATTGATAGTTAAACACTAGATATTATGAACAAGGAGTCCTTTGCTACCTTTCTTTCTTTAAGCTAATTTCAAGATATAAGGCTTCCCTATTATCAGGGCCGTCTCGTTTTTTGTGGCCCTGTACGATAATGTAAAATAGGCCTCCTAATCGCTCAAAGATTAACATATACTGCAAGTTTTATCAATATTGTAAATGTTCTTATGAGTATATACAAAAAAACATTAATGTTAGAGGATTATTAAGTGTATTCATCTTTCACATACAAAGTAACGAATTTCGTAAATATCGAAAAAAATTCAACATTTACCCAATCCCGTTTTTCGCGAGGTATGGAGAAGGTGTGATGTAGACAGCCTTACCTCCTACTCGAAGGTAGAAAGGCCGCTTTCAGAGGACATCCGGCCTTTCGTAAAAGTTATCTTTTTATTTCAATTGAGATATGTGTGATTATGTCCTAAACTTTTGTATTTTAAATTGAAGAACATAACCTCAGACAAAGTATATACAAACAATTCTATAACTAAAAAAGAAAAAGTCATGTAAATTACAAAGAAAAGTTATACGTATTAGCAACTCAAACAAATGTTAAAATGAATTAATCAATTACAACACAAACAAAAATGGATTGTTTTATAAACAAACATTAAATGAGCCTTTTATACATTAAACATTAGTTGTACTCTTTTATTTCTGCTTACCATATGTAAATGTATAACGTATCATGTATATATATAGCTAATTTATTGAAAATGGAGGCCCCTTAAAATGATGGGCCCTGTGCCAACGCACGGGTTGCACACCCCATCAGCCGGCCATGCCTATTATATGGATTTGAGGCGTCAAAAGAGATCATTGTTCCCTGATCATCATATGTATAGTATAACCAAACTGAAGTGAAAATAAAGAGATTTTTTATAAGAACTAAAGGTGTTGCTTACTTAGTTACTTCATCTGTAAATGAAATGCAGAGTGAGTACATTCAATTCTACTTACAACTAAATTAGCTGAAATACAAGTCCCTTTCTCACGATTGAATCAAACAATTGTCGCAAACTTTTTTCACCTACCCTCACATGATTTTGTGCCAAAGTGTGTAAAGTGCAAAATATACACTGAATTCACCATAAAATGTTCTACTAGACTACTACCTAATATCATACATCTCGATGACATCTACTATTGCTTGATCAATGATTCCAACGAATCATACAAGGCATCCGAGAGAGGATTCTTGTTGCTTAGACTCATTTTCTAACTCAAAATTATTGAAACACCGAACTCGTGCCATTCACTTTACCTGCATTAATTCTTTTTAAACAAATGAGTCTGTCTACTTCCTATGTAACTTTTGTTTACTCAGATTAGATACTAGTAATTGTTGCTTAAACCCATACAATCATAATGAATATTGTTTCAGCTATATTTAAATTGATTATATGACTTTACAATGATAATGATATAAGATAAATCCCTTTCAGCAAATTGATGGTGATCACCTGAAACTGAAACAACCTGAAATGATCTATCCACATATAAAACACACCATGCATTTGGATATAGAACACAATCTGACCATACGAAAGCTACAGGTATTACAGCAACATAAATCTGTAATTAAGGAAGGGCTTGCCAAAGATCAAGGTGAATAGAATCTCCACATTATTGAAAATAAGCCAAAACTCGTAAAGCTTTGCTATTGCATAGTACATGGGGGATAAAGATGCTAACAAGCAAAACGCCTATACACAATGTATACTATTACATCAATACTACATCTAAGCAGTCACAGACGGTAACTATACTTCCTATTCACAGTTAGCTAACAGACAGCTTTTACTAAAAGTTGGAAGGTGTTTCAAATCTGCGTAACATATCAATTCTGATAAAAATCGAAGGATAGAAGGAGCAATGGTCATAGCATTTAATAAAGCAACAAAGCTTTAGCATATAAGGTTCACATAAGCATACTTTCAAGTTAGACATCTCAATGAGATAATCCAACTAGTGATCATTTGCTACCAACAGCTAATAATAATAATGATACAACCGCTGTTATACTACCAAAAGTTTAAAGGCTCAAGAAGGCCCCTGCAAAGAGACAACCAAATTAGATTAGCTACAAATTGAATGCCATAAATTACTTTGCAAAGGAGAAATATGAAAAACCTATACAGTAAAAAGGGTTCACCTGAATGCCAGCATGACTCCAGAGATAGAAATCAAACTTAGAAGGATGACAAACCTTAGTATCCACCACAGTACCTGAAAATTTAATCCATTAGGAAAGATTTATAACAAAACAATTATCAGTATGTAGAACAGCTAGCGAAAAAAAATATATAACAACCTGGAAGGATATTGCCACTCCTGTCAGTGCTAGCCCTATCACCATGCCTCACAAGAAAGAAACGAGTATGGTGCCTTTTCTGAACCACAATGAACGTCACAGGAGGCATGTAGTTCTCCTCCAACGAAATACACGCCTGAAACATCAACATTATCTTTTGAAAGGGGGAAGAGACGGAGCTTAAAAGTTCTAAAACAAGAAAGGAAAGTACCTTGCGGATCTTGTCCATCTCATTAAGCAACACCTCACTGAATTGGCCCTCAATAACTCCATCTCTGTAATACCAGTAGTGTGTTAGAATTGTCATGATGACAGAATAGGAAACCAATTAAAGGGTAGCAGAAAGATAGGAAATGTAATGAGTTGCACACCTGTAGAATATTAGGCGGTGTGGCTTATGTCCAGTTGCCTTCTTGAAGGATATCAAAAGCTCCCTGCAGAACCAAGTAAAAGGTGAGAAAAATATATAGAAATGACAAGAATCCCTTTATCCTTAACTAACTGGCTATTTAAGCGAATGAAATAAACTGTTTTGCGGGTGATTTAAGCTGTTTATCCTGATTGTATGCGAGTGAGATAAGCTGTTCTAGATTAGGAAAGCTTGTTTAAGCACATGACCTGTTTATTGCATTGCCAGAACACAATAAGCTATTTAAGGTGTTTTGCTAAGCTCCTCACCTCTAGCTTTTTAGCTTATCAGCAACTTTACCCTCTTATATGGTTCTAAATAAGTTTTCAGATCATTACTTTTGTTACCATATGTAATGCATGAGTTATTTATGAGAAAAAAGTTTTAATAAGAAGGACGAAAAGTCACCCGATTCAACCCATACGTGTTTTGACCCATTACTCAACCCGCTCATGTTAGTGTCTCTGGTTTATATGTATCAGGCTATGAGTCATGTTTAACTAGGAGGCTTTTTGGATTCTTCAGCTGTTATTTATGAGGGGTTAACTCTTTACCCGATCAAACCTCCATGAATGACCCCTCTCTTAGGATCAGTACGGGTTGTGTACAAGTCTTTAATGATCTCTTGCCTATGTGGCTGTGCAGGTACGAGGGCCTTGTACTTTGTTACTTGAGGTCCATAGAAGCAACCACCTGTACAATAATAAAGAAATTAAACTTTTAAGAACATCCTGAATACAAAAAGGGGTCAAAATGGGTGGGTCATGTTACGCGTCAAAGTGGTCAGATAATACTTACAGAATATATTTACTGGTCCATATGGGGCAGTATCATTACGACTTCAAACAAGTCGATTTAGGCTAGCCCAATAACATTTTGTCAGATTTTTTTAACTTTATTAAAAATTATAAAACAAATGGACTAATTCATATTATAAACACCTTGTATTATTTAAACTTTTAAAGAAAGTTTGAGTGACTTTCGACCTATTTGACCTAGTCAACATTAAACTAAACCCACATCAGTGCTATAAAATGGGTCAAAACTGCTATCTTCTAAATAATGCAATCAATTTATAACAATAGGCATAGCAACTTACAGCAGCAATCGAAGGGCTGGAATCCTCTCCAGCTGGGATGAGTAACGTCGGCACCAAAAATGATGGTTGGCCGATCAGTGACATAAGGAAGCCTACCATTCAGAGTTGCAGCCAAGACGGTGTTCCTCCCACCAACCTGATGTGGTTTAACATAATTAGTAAATGTGGTAGACAACATAAACCATAATAACAGTTCTTTTACATGGAAAAGAACTTACTTTCACATTGATCTTCAGTGCAACATTATCAAGATATTGGCCACTCATCTTCATGACATGCTGTGGCTTACAGCACTGAGACACAATTCCCAACTCAGTTTCACATACCCGTTTGATCCTTGCTGAGAAACAAAAGTTGCAAATGTTAGCCACAAATATGTCTGTAGACTATCACACACTTACTTTTAGGTATCTAAAAAAATGAACTTACGGTAGGTTCCTTTAGCTTCTGGGAGGATTACAAAAAGCATCTGCAGCTAATGTCCAGGTGAAACGCGTGCTAGATGTGCTGAAGCCTGAGACTGGAGATCAACAAGAGCTTTCTCAATGTTGTGGGGCATGGCTGAACGCATTGGAATCAGCGGTTGGGGATTGAAAACCTTTGACAGAAAGTGAAAAATATGTTAGAATGATATACTTATACATTAATATGGTGAAGTAAAGGAACATAGTGAAAGTATAAGATACATACGATGCCTTTAGTCTGACACATGGAAACAAGTCCATGAACAAACCACCCAACTGCCTGATCGTTGTGCCTTGAAAAGTTAATTATGGCCCAATGGTTAACAGTTCCACCATTGATCACTTTCTGTATAGAATAAAATATGAGTCATTTTAAAAAATTCAGATAGAACATCAGAATATATTCAAAACTTTAAAATGGTTAATGAAGAGATATTCACCAGATCAATCATGTTCCATTGACCAACAGATGGATTAACCTCAGATGTACCGCCTGACTCATGATAACGCAGCTGAAAATGGAACCAAAGAGTAATTTAATATGGATATCAGGAATAATTGACATTACTACAATTAAGCACTTAAAGAGTGAACGTACATGTGGAGGTGGTGAAACTTGGGTCTCAATGGAGGTGAGCAGCTCTGTTACATTCATTTCAAAATCCTTGTTGTACTTGTTTTTCTTCATTGTCCTATACTCAGTAAAATAAGCATCCTCGAAGTATGCCTCGTCCGCTTCATAACCCACCTCATACAACTCATCCCCATCGAAAATTGCCACTACATATAGATCTACCTTCCGAATGCATATAGAGATTTCAGCTTGACTCGTTAGGGTACGCCTCTTGGCGAGCCTAACGAGTCAAGCTGAAATCTCTATATTTATTCATAAGGTAAATCTGTATGTTGTGGCAATTTTTGATGGGGATAAGTTGTACGAGGTGGGTCATAGAGCGGACAGGGTACGATACTTCGATGGTGCTTATTTTAGTGAGTATAGGGAAACTTACCCGGTTCTGTTTAGCGAAAGTAGGGGAAATTTGTGGGGTATAGAGTTAGGCTTTGATGTTCTCAGGGAGCACATACTTAATTGTATCGATACTAGAGGTTTGTGCTTGTAGTGGAGACGAAGCGTAGGTATATTTGCTTTGAGCTTTTCGGAGCCCGCGAGGTTTGGTTGGAGTTTTGTTGTTATGTGTCGAGCAATGTATGAGAGGACTAATTTTAGAATGGCTAGTAGGCTGGCCTGGATGGCGTGGCTTACCGAAAATTAGAACAAAACTTCCAAAAATCTTTGTTGTTCGCTTAATTTTTGGGTTGTAGACAAGAAGAGATACCACTAGGGGTGAAAACGAGCCGAGCAAAGCTATTTGCTCTAGCCTGGCAAAGCTCGAGCTCGGCTCGTTTATATTTTAGAAAACTCGAGCTCGAGCTCGGCTCGATTCGAGCCTTAAGTTTTGAGCTCGAGCTCGGCTCGTGATATGTATATAAAGCTCGAGCTCGGCTCGGTTAGGCTCGTTTGCGATGTGACTATTTAAAATAAAGCTTAGCTTCTCGAGCTTCTTTTTTCGAGCTCGTTTATACGAGAATTATAACCTCATATCAACATCTTCATCGGTCCAATAAAAAAAGAAGATGAAAAGAAAACAAATGGAAAAGAAGCAACACAACCCGTGAACATCATCACAACCCATCCACTGTCCTAGAACTACAACCAACAACAACACATCGAACTCTATCTTAATCCCATCTACAAACAACTCATCTCCTAATATTTTCGAAACAAAACAACAACAGAAAAAAACAATCTCAGTTAGATTCGAGTTACAGAAAACGTCATCATAGATCTGTAACTATTTAATATCCGACACTTAAAAGAAAGAACAAAACAACTCATATTTCATTCTATCTTTCATTCGGTTATAAAAGAAAAACAAAAAAAAACACAACATCAGACCTACCCGAGATCATTAAAGATCTTGAAGCTCGTCTTACAACTGAAGTTAAAAAGGTTTGCTTTGTATTTCATCTTTCATAAGCATTATGAAATAAAGAAGCTCTTTGAATTTGTTTATGCTTCTTATAAATGAGTATAATAATATAGAAAGAAAAAAAATACATGAGTTATTTGTTCAAGATTTCTTTATTAGCAGTCAAAGAGATGAAATGAAAGTGTTGTAGGCGCGTGTTTGTGTAACACCCCCAAATCTCGGTATTAATAAACACTTTTCATGTACAATTTCCACTATCATGTTTTACATTTACCCAAACAACTCAAGTTATTACTTGTTTTGTATTCATTTCAACCCGAGACTCAAAACGTTTTCCTCACCCGACTATGTCACGAATTGAAATCAAGAAATAATCACAACCAACTGACCCGTATAACCAAACTATATCCCACTAGAAATTCTTAACAGTAAGGATAATGATATAAATTAGAAGTGGCATTTTATGCCCAAAATCAAAAAAATGGGCTAAATGGGCAAATTTTTAAAAGATTTGGGCACATTTTGGCCCCCTTTATTTTTGAAATGGGCATGTATTGTCCATTTAGAAGTTAAATGAGCATAATGAGCACATGTTTTTCTCAAACATTATTGTTTTTAAAAAAAAACTTATATTTAATTTTTTAAATATAAATGAGAGGTTACGTTCAAGAAATTTATTTCTTCGTTATGGGTCTTTTTAAAAGCGATTCGTATAATATTAGCCCGTTTGGCCCGTGCCCGTTTAGCCCATACACATTTAGTCCGCGCCCGTTTGGCCCATAGCCCGTTGCCCGTGCCCGCCCCGTTTTGCCACCTATAATATCAATGATTGAACCCATTTTGGGTCCGACCCGACCCGTTTGTACGTCCCAACACATAAATCACAAATAATCACCACACCAATATACTCCTGGTTTTAGACCACACGAATCATGCTAACAAAATGTTTTTAACTTCAACAGTTTTTACACCATAAGCACCTTATATTGTCGAGACATAATATGAATGCACATTTGCTTCTAACGTTGAGATAAACTTCACCACCAACAAAACCCTTTTTCAAAGACAGAAATGTTTCTAACTTGTTAACCAAGTTATTTTTAGTCCGTTTTAGTACGAATCTTACTAAAACGTTTGTATAAAAATCAAGTCCACGAAACTACAACACAACTAATCTATATAAGAAAATAGAAAACAATCATAATATAAACGGGTTAGGGTCTTTACCGAAAGAGAAAGAGGAGAAGACAAGAGTTTTGATGGCGTCTTTTACGAGTACAACTCATAACCATCCAAGAACGACCCTTAATACCCGTTTTACATGAAAACCCTAGGTGTCCAAATCTTGTAATCATGATTTAGAGCGCGTGAGTTTGATTATGTGCGTGTGTTGTATGATAATGGAACCACAAGAGCCCGATCTACCTTTTAGGGTAGGCGGTGTAATTAGAAGAGATCGCCGGAAAGTTGGCCGGAAAAGATGACGGCGCCGGAACCCTAAATGGGTGGCCTGATTTTCTAGTGAGAGAAAGAGTGTGTGTGTTTTGTAGTGAGAGAGTGAAGAGAGTGAAAATGGAGAGTGGGAAGGTAGGGGTATTTATTTTACCACAAAGGACTCATTTTGTACATACCAAACTATAGGGGTGGTTAAGTAACTTATCACAAGGACCCTATGTGAAACTTTGTGAAATTTTTTTTGTAATAGGTTCGGGGCTCGTTTTGACTAGAAAACGAAGGATTTGTGACACGGGAGTTACACCATTGCTTTTAAAATATTAATTCCAATAAAAATGATATAAAATACGACTCGTGTCTCAAATTAAATCAAACGATCGCTCAAATTGATGTTTCTCGGATTTCGACGCATCGAGGAATTTACGAGTTGTCCCAGTTTGTTTTCAAGAAGTGATATTAGGGTTGCAAATGAGAAAGAAATTAGGGATCTTCCTATTTATGTGACAAGATTTGGGTTAAATTCTTGGGCTACAATATAGAGGAGATGGGCATTTAATTTCGTATAGGCTTAATTGATTATATCGTTTCCCTTTATTTATTTGTATTTATTTTTGGTTGAAATAAAGTTTGGAGTTTGTGTTGAGTATCGGGGAGATGTCGTATTTGACTAAAAGTAAGTTTTGGTCTTTAAAATAGGCATTGCTAATTTGACAAAGATTAGTCCATGATGAACTAAGAGAGATTTATTTTAGAACTGATTTGCACAGATTGAGTATTAACATATTATTTTAACTGATTTGCACTCTTCTTTTTGTTGTACAAGGTACTTACTTTGTTGTAATTCTGAAAATTTGGTGCATTAAAGTGTTGTAAATCATGCTTAATTTCTTGTACGTCTTAAAATTAAGAGTGCGATGCCTTCGTGCATTATATGTAGTATAGATAACGTTTAGCGAAAGGATAACTATCTGAAAATGTATCGAACTTGACACATAACTCGTTAGTGTGTGTCGAATTGTTTTCCTATTGAAAATATTAATCATTTTGTATCTTTTTTTTTTTGAACATCCATTTTGTATGGTTCATTACATATATATAAAGTGCCATACATTTGCATAAATAATGTAATGATACACACAATATGATAAATTTAAAGTTTATACATTTAATAGGAAAAAAGAAGTTCGATACATTTTCAAACCAGTATTCCTTTAGCAAGCTTGCTCATCAAGAGGCCGGGGGAAAGTTCGTTTATGCAACATACGCAACAAGATTGCATGTTCGTGTAATAACTGATCGAATGGACATGAATTGACGTCTCATTTGTTCATTTACGTTCCTGAATGTTCGCTATTATGTTATGCACGTTCGTTAATTTATCTTGATGTACGTTCAATGTAACACAATAAAAGGTCTAGATGTCTTTTTTTGCTTTGGCGAAACCATAGTTTATACTCTATAGGCATTTTTCAAAGGTGATAAAGGTTTAGAAATGTCTAGAAATAAAAGAACAACAGATTAAGTGTTTCAAAGTTCATATCAGGTCGTTTTTAGCGTATATGCATTAGATTGGACAAAACAATTCAATTAGGCACTTAATTTAGGCATGTCATATAACGGGTTAAGGTCAAAGCAATTACTTTTTTTTACTGCTCGGAGCCTGAGTAATGCTATACATTACTTCAAAAGGCCGACCGAAACTTAAACGGGTTAATATACTAAAAGTTCGAAGAAAAGTTCAAAATACATCCCTCTGTTAGTAAAATAGTCAATGAGGACTAACGATGCAAATATTTTAACTTGCGTTAGGAGATAATGGAGAAATATTTGCACCGTTAGTCCTCATTGACTGACTTTACTAACGGAGGGATGGTTTTGTGCCAACTTTACTAACGAAAGGAGGCAAAAAAAAACCACGAGGATGTAAAGCGAGACACGGGACAAACCGTGAGGAGGTATTTTGGACTTTACTCTTGTATTTATATTGTATTTTTTATTACAACTCTAATTGTTAAATTTTATGAGACTAAACATCTTACCTCAGTTCATGGGTGAGGAGTTTATACACATGAACTTTTATAAGTTCATGTGGCGGGAGTTTATTCCCGAGATTGCTCATCGTAGATTTATTGGTTATGTTAAGCTATACCTCAGGTCGAAGGGAAATGTAATAGCAGTATTTGTACGTAAGCGGGACCTCCACGTTCCGACGGCGATAAGCTGTATGAAGTGGGTCTTGAAGGAGCCGTACCTCTTTTGCAAAATGCACGATGAAATGGGTGATTTGATTCCGCAGGACGATATATATGCTCAACCGCCGTGTCAGCCGCTGCTATTGAGTTAGGTTTCGAAGTGCTTCAATATAAAGTAAATGAATGGTACTTCCATAATGACCATTCTACCATATTTGATGTAAGACTATTTTCATTAAAAAAAAAAAAAAAAAAAAAAAAAAAAAAAAAAAAAAGTTAATAATTACCTTGTACTTTATTTTTGTAGTTAGATGGCAGCTATCCATTATGTGGGTTGAAACTTAAAACAATCAATGACAGAGATACAACATTTTATTCATTATGACACGGACCAGACACAATAAATCTTTTGCACCAAGCTTTACCAATTCTCTTACACATAGTTAAATATAATGGTATGATGCTTCATTAATATATTTCATGAAAGGTTGATAACTAGCCATCTATAATCTCAAAGATTTAAAGTGACATATCTTTGTTAACGGATATTTTTAATGCATTTTGACACCAACCAAACACATGCAATAAATCTCTTTCACCAACCCTCTTACACATGGTTAAATAAATTTGACCACCTTTATGTTCTCTACTTCATCAAGAGTGTAAAATTCTCATTCACCAAGATATGTTAATTAGTTTAGGTGTCAGCTAAACACGAAGTCGTTTATGTTAACAACACACCATTTGTCCCTAGTATGACCAACAACGACGCCATAGTGCACCATGCGGTCCATGCCCTCGTTGGTTCATCAGTGGACGCTATTGTTTTTTTCTTTTTCTTTGAGAGACTAAGATATTTTTTGTGATGTGTTAGGACTTACATGTGCCAATAACATTTATTAGTTGTTATTGCTAGCGAAAGTGTTTTTAGTTATTGACACCTCAATATTACATCAGACAGTTTTTAGTTTTTTACACCTCAATAAGTAAACACACATTCTCTAATATTGCATCAAATATCATTTTAAAGTATAAAATTACAGCAATAACTTTTCAAAACATTAAATTACTCATGCATATCCGAATACACAATCTCAATGTGGTAGACATAGCATATGAGTCTATCTCCTTTGAATGGGAGCAATTATATTTCATGCCATTAATGCAAATCGAAGTCTAGCATATGTAGATGTTCATTTGTTGAAGATTTTTCCATCAAATAATTCTTGTGTACTCAAACACGCAACCACAGTCTGTACAATAACTCATCCTGCCCAAAAGTTTTTACCCAAAAATTAAATCTCAAACATTTAATTCACCACAATCAACCCACTTTAATTCCACCTAATTCAACACCAACCCCTACTTCTTCATACACAAACTCACAATATTCACCTCTTGCACACACAAAGTCTTGAATCTCATCTCTTGTACAAACAAACCAACTATTAAACCGGTTTCAGCCTTGGCCAATGGCGTTTGATTTCATTATTTTACTAGCTAATGTTTTCACTTATGATGTGTTAATTAGCTTTAAAATGTTTGAAAAAGATCACAAAAATGTCCACGTCAGTCTCGATTGGAACAAACAAGTTACTGTAGAAAAGAGGTTAACCCCGCCGCAAAGTACGAGCAATACTATATCGTTGCACTCATTTATCAACCTTCAATTCATGGCTTTTCCAAAAAGTAGCATAAATAGAAAAATGTATAGTATAGTATATGAAATATTTATTTCTTTTTTAGAGTTGAAAGTGAGTTATGTATATTCTCCATATATTTGTATCAACACATCTACTAAGTGATCCATTTTTACACATCAATCTTGTTCATACCACTACCTGTTATTTTTCTTCAAATCCCCTGGGAACCATGAATCTCTTTTTGTAGCTTGTTTTTCCATCTAAAAAAATTTGTGGTTTGCAAAATCTTTCATTGAAACATATAATGGACTCATAAAAAATCCCATAACTAGCCACATATTTAATACTGAAAATAAAACAATTAACAAGCCCCATGAGGCAATAAATTTTTAACACCAAACCTATACCAACTCTCATTTATTTTCTCTACTCCTCACTCACTATATAAACACTATAAACCTAACACTACAAACACACGCCTCCATTTTATTCTCCTTCACCAATTCACACAAACATGATCTCTTTGTGTTGATTTCCGAAAATTTAAGATCTTGAATATGGAATTTGAGTCTTGTATTTGTTTTTCTTTTTCTTATATCCATAAAAAATTTGACCCCTCAAAACACAAAAACAAGAACACTATGGTTGATGGAGCATTTTATGCTCGAAAGTGTTATGCTCAAAAGCGTTATTACGTGTTGCGATCTTCGACGGGGATAATGTGCGTATCTAATCAAGTTCTTTTTGAACTGTGGTTTTCATTTCACACATGTCAACCATCAGAATCTTAGTATATGTTTTTACTAGAGCTAGTTTGTTTGGATTAAAAATTAGCATATGTTTTACTTGATCTAATTTATGAACTTATAATAATAAAAATGTGTGTACCAGAATATTTAGGGAGTTATATTGATAAATATATACACTTTTTAGACAACTCTAATGTTTTTCGCCCTTTTTAAGATCTGATAACCATCATTTTTTTAATCCGCTAACTTATGCTTGTGAGTTAATAGCTCTTAGATGATAGAACTAACCTTAAAACTATTTGATTTTCTAACTTATGCTTGTGAGTTGTGCGATTTTTAAAAAAATGATTTTCTATGTAATCATGTTCAATAACTCTTAAGCAGAGGCAATAAATTTTTAACACCAAACATATACCAATCCTCTTTTATTTTCTCTACTCCTCACTCACTATATAAACACTAAAACCTTAAGAGCGCTAGCTAGGTATCATTTGGTACTGTGGGTGGTACCATGGGAAAAAGTGCTTACTGCAACCTAAGCACTCCTAAGCACTTTTGGCTATGGCACCAAAACCCTTCCCCCTAGCAAAAAAAAGGTGGTGCCGTAGTAAAGTGGTGCAATAGTACACAAAAAACAAAAAAAATAAAAATCAAATGTCTTTGGCTTGGGCTGTTATATACCTGCCAAGATGCTTTGACACGAGTTGTGGTATGGTATGTGGTGCTAAAGGTTGGTGCCGAAGCCCATGGCTCAAGCCATGGCACACTGTACCCGGTGCTCTAAGAGAGCTAGGCACAATCTTGTGCCAAGGATGGTGCCATGGGAAAAAGCAATGCCACCTCAACACTTTTTGGATCAGTTTTGGCTATGACACCAAAACACCCCTCTCCCTGGCATTACACCAGCTTTCTGGTGACGTCTTCTTTTTTTTTTTTGTTTTTTTGTTAGTAAAAGATAAGACAACTCTACGTTTGTAATTTGTGAAGATAAAAACCAAATATAAAAGCAAATAATATACGAACATGTATACTCAAATAAAGATAAGGACAAAGAAAATTAAATATGTACTTGTATCTATTAAAACCAACTGGGTAAAGAGAAAAAGTCAAATATTTCATCTTCCTCCTTTGTTCCTTGTCTCGATTTTCCCCCCCTCCATTTTTACTTATATTATTCTTCTTCAACTACACAAACACTTTGCTTTTCTTTTTAGTTTTCCCATCTTTACAACTTAAAATTGATGGGTATAATCACAAATACGTTCATTGATTGACATGAAGGTAGATCCACCACTAAACCCTCATACGCAAACACAAATACAAACACAACACAAATAAACACAAAACACATTTGTTTACAGGTTAGACCAAGAAAAGATAAAGTCAAACGAGCTTGTTTTCACTATTGTTGTAATAAGCGTTCTCTGAATTTACGACACTAAGGTATAATTTACTTCACAAAACCCTATCCTTCAAGTTTCCCCAATTCGAAATGTTTGATCAATATGAGGAAGAGATGTTTACACGCAAGAAGCCACATGAAGCCCGTCGTTACACTGCCCTGATCTCATACCCGCGGATTCATATCTTGTGAAGGGTCTGTTTACAAGTCTTTTATAATCTACCAACCTCACCACGAGGGCCGTCGCCGCCACCAGGCCCACCACCACTACCGTAATTAGGCTCACTGGTATGATTAGGGTCTGAATAATCCTGTACAAATTTTGAAAACTAAATATAAACATAGAGTTTTATTCTAAAGCAACTAGAAAAAAATGAAGAAACTATACCTATATATGGAAGATTAGTGCTTTAATGGCATAGCATTTGACTTGTAGAAGTTGTTCAGCGCCGTAAAATGTCTTAATATACCGTTGTAAACCCTTTGAACCATCATCCCACCCTCTAGCCACACGCGATATCTTTCCACTTTAACGGCAACCACGCCATCCAAAATAAGCTGCCATCCATACTTAGATTTCTCTTCCCATCAATGTAATGGCTGATTACATCTAAACTCCAACGAAATCTAAAAGGTTCTGCAAACGTCAGCGCGACAGCTTGCCTTCGCATCCAATAGAGGCGACGGTTCCTGCTAACGTGCCCCTATGTAATATTGAAGCACTTCGAAACTAAACTTAGTACCCTTCAACCGCTCTCCCGTACCTCTTCCCCTACTACCTCGAAAAAGATCACGGTACTTTTCCCTAAATCTAGTAAAATGAGCTTCTTCAAAATATCGAGCACCGTCTCCTTCAAAACCACTTCAGCTTATTGCCGCCGAGACGTAGAGGTCTCGCTTACGTACAAATACTGCTATTAGGTAATAGCAATATTTGTACGTAAGCGGGACCTCCCTAATAGATACTGTACGTAAGCGAGACCTCTATGTCGCCGCGGCAATAAGCTGAAGTGGGTTTTGAAGGAGACGATGCTCAATATTTTGAAGAAGCTCATTTTACAAGATTTGGGGAAAAGTAGCGTGATCTTTTTCGAGGTAGTAGGGGAGGAGGTACGGGAGAGCGGTTGAAGGGTACTGAGTTTGGTTTCAAAGTGCTTCAATATTACATAGGGCACGTTAGCAGAAACCGTCGTCGCTATTGGATGCGGAGGCAAGTTGTCGCGCTGATGTTTGCAGAACCTTTTAGATTCCGTTGGAGTTTAGATGTAATCAGCCATTACATTGATGGGAAAAGAAATCTAACTATGGATGGCAGCTTATTTTGGATGGCGTGGTTGCCGTTAAAGTGGAAAGATATTGCGTGTGGTTAGAGGGTGGGATGATGGTTCAAGGGGTTTACAACGGTATATCAAGACATTTTACGGCGCTGAACAACTTCTACAAGTCAAATGCTATGCCATTAAAGCACTAATCTTCCATAAATAGGTATAGTTTCTTACTTTTTTTCTAGTTGCTTTAGAATAAAACTCTAAGTTTATATTTAGTTTTCAAAATTTGTACAGGATTATTCATACCCTGATTATATCGGCGAGCCTAATTACGGTGGTGGTGGGCCCGATGGCGGCGGCGGCCCTAGTAGTGACGTTGGTAGGCCCGGCGGCGGCCCTCATGGTGATATTGGCGGCCCTCGTGCATCTCGTAGCGGTGGCACAGGTGCTTGGCTAAGTGGTGGTGTCCCTTGTGGCGGCAACAGTAGGTCATGGAAAGGTTGTGGCATTGGCGGCCACGGCCAATGTCCAGCCCTTTGTTTTGAAAGATCGGTACGTGTAATGTGATTGATGTGCCAAACAGTCACCATGGGATTAATAGACCCCTTTTTTTGTGCTTTTCTAGTTCTTTTGGTGCTTATTGATCCTTTTTCAACATGTGTAGGACGCAAGGGAGTATGGATGGCAAGTGAGTGAGAATGTTGGTTTTGACCGGAAAAAGCTACTACAGAAGAAGGTATGTTCATGCAATTTGTTTAAGCTTAAAACCAATTATAAAAGGTTTTGTTGTTTAACGTTTTATATTTAACCATTTCTATGCCTCGCTTATCTGTGCCATTAAGTTACATGGGTTACTTAAAACATCTAGTAAGTTAGGCTCTTCTACTATCATCGTGTATTAGGTATAATAGTAATTGAAAATGACAAACCAGATGTCTTAGTTTTTGAAAATATGATTGAAGATATGGTCAAATAATCATTTTATTCATTTTTTAAGGGTTGAAAATGGAGAATTCAGTTACTTTATTGAGGCTTCATATTTTAGACTCTGTTTGTGTAAGAGTTTCTTAGTTATATGGCATTCCTTCTATCCCAAATTAAACGAGACCCAAGACTTTCTTAGTTTACCAAACTAACTTCTAGTAGGATTCGCTCATTAAATCATAGTGTCAAGAGTAAATTCTTTGTCTAATGATTCTAGAGCAGGTAGTATTAGCACATATGCAAATTTCAGTTGGCTAAATAATATTTTTTCTGAATTTGGATATTGTGAAGTGTAACTAACTGCTCATCATCATATATTTGTTAATCAGAACGAAGAATTAGTGAGGCTAAATGGGGTATACAAGCGCTTACTTTCAAATGCGGGAGTCAAACTGTTTGAAGGGGAGGGGAGGATTGTCGGCCCAAATGAAGTGGAGGTGATACAGTTGGATGGCACTAAACTGCAATAATATTAATTATTATGCTTGCTTTTATCTGTAAGAATGAAATGCACGCATCAAGTATGCTTTTTGTTTTGGGTATGTGGTAAATAGACTTTGGATGGAAGGAAATAAATGAAACCGTGATTGAAGATTGTACCAAGTTGGTTTTTGGAAACTGGAATCCCCGTTGAAGGATTGTTGGATCGAGTTTTTGGTATTTCTTTTATTGATGGTAAGATGGTGAAACCTCATTTTGTTACTTGTTTAAGGGCAATGCTAGCATTTAGTTTAACTAAAAGTTTTGAACGGTTTAAGTTTATGCAGTTGCGATTCAAACTGTGGACTTTACTGGCTAAAAGTCGATTACCACATAGTAAGAACAAAAAACAGATTTTGAACAGATTTGATTCCAAATGGAACGGCTTATTGTATTTTGTTGGCATTATTTAACCACTTCATGCGCAAGATAGTTCATCACTGCACACACCTGTCTTGTATTTTTTTGCATATAGTTGACCGTTCTTGTTCAAAGACCGTCATTCTTTTTCTGCTACAGCGACTGTACATGGCCTTTTTATCGCTTGCATCTTTCCAAAATGTTCTATATCATATCTATAAGCCAGAGTGGTATGCCAAGCCAAGTATAATGGTTCAACGAGCAAAATCACTCACTAACCATTCTAATCTTGGGTTACTCCTATCTTTTTTACCTTCCTAGGCATAATCACTCCGTAACCGCTCTAATCTTTCCAAAATGTTCTATATCATATCTTTAAGTATGGCCACTACTAGCTATCTGGTGTAACTCCCCTTTTAGATTTTGATCATAAGTAGATCATCTGGCATATAAGAGATATATACAGTTTATTAGTCAAGCATGTGTTGGGATTTAATACTCATAACAATTATATAAATCAAATAACATCATCAAAGCATGCAGCGGAAGTAAATAGGAATAATATATGTAAGTAATTAACCGAACAAGAAAGTGCGTACCTTTTAGCAATTCAAGAATCAAACGGTGATTAGAACAAGAACAAAACCCAAAACCCTAACTTAAGGGTTTATATAATTCGACCCAAAGAAGATCGACCACCAAGGATTCACAAGCTCAAGTGTGCTTGTTCTTCGTTCTTGTACACACGTACTATTAGCGATTTGATGTGAAAAGCTAGTTTCTTGATCACGAAACAAACCAAATACTTATTCTTTAGTTAAGCAAATCGAATCCCTATGGGAAGGGGAGTTCGACCGGCCATACACAAGAAAGAGGGAGAAGGAGAGAAATTAGGTTTGCAAGTCACCAAGATTAGGTTTAGAATGAACACAATAGGATTGTATTTATAGTTAACCAATCTTGGAGGACAAGTTAATGTGTGGGTTGGGTTAGGGAACCCCAACCGATCGGCCAATCATTCCCAAAGGGATTCTAGATCCTTCCCGACTTATAATTTCATCTCTAGTCCTTTAAGTTTACATTTAACGACCGTTAGCCAAACCTCGTTAAATATTAACCACCGTTAAGTATTTATTTCATGACTAATAATTAATAATAATAACGTTTTATATATTATAATTATTTACATCAATTCTCATACGTAATGTGTGCAATACTGAAGTCTCGAGTTCGAATCCGGTCATACTAATATTAATAATTATCCACAAACCTTTCAGCTCCCACTTGGATATTACTTAATATAGTAATGACATTGGTTAGTCTAGCTTTCACACGCCAATGCCCCCAGATCAAATCGAGTATGGTCTCCTGGAAAAAACCATTTAATGATTCATCATTTTTACTTATCCTTTTGTTACTAATACTACATTAACTATGAATATGGATCAAGTCATTTCATAAGTTAATATTTTGTTTCTCGTTGTATTTCGATTGAACAAGATTACCAAATCATCTGAACGTATTCCATATAGATCTTGGGTAAGGCCTTACAAACATCTTGCCAATCCTACGAGGGGCAAATATAGTATTATGCTTTGAAACAAATTCAAAAGAACAAATTCTCTTGACTACAAACATAACTCATGAACTTTGTAACACTTCCGAAAATAGCCCTTATAACTACCAGTTACGGTTAGTGTTAGACTATCTTACACAAATGCACTACATTCATATCAGTTATCTGGTATCTCAAGTCTGAGGATAAACACTTCATGATATACTTAATGACAAAGATCCATAAAGTATCATCATGTAAAGTTGGGATGAGTCCTATATTCAATTCATTGAATATCATGTGAATCTGGTATGTCCCACGCATCAATATACTTAAAGTATATTCTACCAAAACTCAGATTTGTCTTAATTCAATGACATTCCCACATCATTGATCGACAACGGACTTTTAGAATAACATAAGTTATTCACGGATTAAACATGCAAATATAGGATATAATATATTAAAAAATGAAAAATAAATATAACCAATATTTTATTTCATTTAAATAATATTTGTTCATAACATCCCTTATCCAAATACTAAATAGATCAATGCATGATAATACTGGTTAATGAATTATGTCTCAAGTTATGACAATCATACTTGTTGACAAGGCATAATTTCAACTAATTTTGATCTATCGGAATTTTGAGAATACTTATTTTAAGAATTCAACTAGTGAAGTTCATGTATGTGTGCATTCAAAATATCTTGATATTGCCACATAATATTTCATAAAGTGTGTGACATCCTCAAACACCAATTTATGACAATCAAACTTTCAAACATTTTTAAAGTTTAAAGTATTCTTATTCTTTATTGTATAATGCAACTATGCTCTTAGTTGAGCACAACTAGTTCACATGGCCATTTACAAGGATGAAATCCTCCCATGACTAGTATTGAGTGTCATCTCAATTATACCAGCATCATTGTATACAAACAACAATATGCTCTTTAAAAATTTCGTAAACTTCAATATCTACAGTGTAATGTTTGATGCCTTCCAAACTTTCAAGTTTGTTGGCTATGACAATTATGCAACCATTGCTGTATTGCTCATCTATAGAATTTTGAGAGCAAATCCAGACTGAGGAATGTAATTCTAGATTCAAACATATTCTATTAGAATATTCATTCTAATAACTTCATTAGATATTAATGTTGTCAAATCATCTTGCCTTCAAGCATGATACAACAATCACATGATGTTCATGAAAAATCCTTGTGTCAAACTAAGATTTTATTCATATTTTACATATCCATTTTACAAATGATATATCATGTTCTTTTAGACTCATTTATTTTACCGCACATGTTTATTAATAATAAACATATATTCCAAGGTTGTATGTCTTATTTTCTAAATCTTTTAAGTGAAGTTCCATTCCAAACTAGAGCTTAACATTTAGTTTTAGATGGAATGTTACTACCCACAACATATAAGATTTAACGAAAATAAACATAATACTCCCACTAGCTTTCAGGAATACTTAGAAATTATCTTATTTTAATTTTTAAACCAAAAATTGGATTTAATAGTTAAACATAAGAATCATCTCCTAGATGCATGCATATATCCATTCATGGATTCTTGCAATTTGTACATTTCCAAAGATTATGTGAATTCATAAAACTCCTTTGTATTACTTATCGTCCTCGCAAAAGTAATCACACAACAAAGAGTTTTTGATATTCATTGTCAGATTTCATGCAATTAAATATGACAATCATAGTCATTATATATTAATGTGCCAAGGAAAGAATATTCAATCACAATTAATCGCTTAAGTGTGATTAATAATCTTGTCACAAGTCATGCATTAAACACATGTACAATTTTGTCTATATGATTTCTACACAAAGAATTTAAACCGCTAGGGTTTTCCTTCCTTTGAAGAAACTCATCTTTATTAAGATAAACCAAGTTTACAAAGTTGATTATCTCTTTGAACAACATCTTGTCATTCATAGTATGAATAATTTACCACAATTCAATATTAGGTAATATATCATTATGATTAACAGGTTTACAATGATCCTGTAATTCATATTTCTCATCATATCAAATATCTGAGATATCCTTGCGGATCTATGAATGAAAATTCCATCATTTTGAGGTATATCATATTTGACCTCATCATGATATTCACTAGTGTGTTTTAGAAGATTATGTGTTTTGTAATTGTAATTTAATCTCTTCAAGATCTAAACAAAACTCCCACTTGCTTTTGTAATTTAAAGATTATCTATAAATACTTCAGCAAGTAGAACAACACCAAATTGTTTTCTTTTGGGATATTACAAAACACATTGACAGTTCGTAAATCTTGTTCATTAATAACCTACTCAATAAGTAGTTTTAACAAATCAGAACTTCAATATAAGACTCAATGTGATTCATCACATTCCATACTAAAATGGTGTCTTATTAATCTTCTAGGTTTGAGTTTTATTAAGTATATCCAATCAATACTCAATTTTCTAACCTTGATAACTTTTTGAAGAAAAGAGGATATAGTTATCTTGAATCAAACAATATGACAAAGTTTGATTCTTCTAACTGAACATACAATATACATACAATATTTCATTAGAATTAATATTATAAGACAATCTAACAATATGTAAGATAAGCTTATTCCATTTGGCTTACCTATTTACCAACTAAGTCAACTTAATGGTATAATAGAATATCCAAGCCAATTGCATGTTTTATAACATAAGTATTCTTTGACCAAGTCAAAAGACATAACAGTTATAATATCTTACTTTATATTTTAAGTCTTTAAAAGACTTCATGTTTGTGACTTTACAAAGAAACACATAAACATTTATAATTTAAAGTAATTATGAACACCACATCATGGTTTCAATTAATTTATTTTCAAGTTAATATACTACTCTATCTATTTATGTCATTCTAAAAATACATAAATATTTAAGATAGTATTACTTTATTTAATTATGTCATTCCATGAAGTGTCCAACTTAAGAAACTGTAAGAGCATCCACGCCCGATCCCACGACAAGTGGAGATTTACCTTGAGATTACAATCTAGCCAAGATCTCACTTAAACTAAAATGTAACTTCAAGTGTTTCTATATTTTGAATGACATAAGACATAAAAGTAGTCTATGCTATAATCTTGACACATGTTCTAAACAAGTCAATCTTATTAGAACGTTAATCTCTTACCTTACAATCAAGAGAATGTATTAATCATATTTGTATGTGTTGTTCCTTTGCACACAATAAATACTTCTCCCACTTGTGCATAGAACAACATCATATAGATAAACACCATGACATTCGTTTGTTTATGTGAGCAATATGATAGTGTCATAGATATATAAGCATTACAAGTAGATGTAGGAGCACTTAATTATCAAGGAAACGTTCATGACTATCCTTGAGAATATGAATGTCTATATTTTTGAACGTAATGTATTATTTCAAGAAAATCTAGAAATAATCTGAATTACTACCAAGATAATAACTCTTGAAACTCCCACTGAATTAGACAACTTTACAATAATGTCTTATTCAGTAATACACTATACTCCCACTGGTTTTGACAACATTGTAAGTGTTTCATTAACCAGTGAAAATAGCGTGCTATTACGTTGCTACCCCTTTGTAAGACCATTCGTAACAATTACTTAGGTAATAAAAGAGTGTATTCTACTTTGTAGATGATGAATCATCCATCAATGCTATTAACTTGAAAAATTGAGCATGCAATTTCTTCCTTAATAGGTCTACTATCCCCACAATGGTGTGTAGCACCTTTAATTGGTCAAATCAAAATAACTAGATAAAATATACTAGTTTGTCTTTTACCAATTTTGCGGTAATTCGTCTAGATTCTAATGTAATAACTCATATAATGTCAAACATGTTTTCTAGTTGACCAAAATGTCATATAAGAATTCAATCACTAACAGAGGGTAATGAAATCTCTTAAGGAAAACATGGTGTGCAATTTTCTTAACTATTAAAATTGCTATGAGTCATATTAGAATTTAGACAATTCTAATGTTCCTAACATACCTTTCTCAATCATGAAAAGGAATAGGATTGAGTCTCACTCTTCTTCCATGGAAAAGAGTTTATGTTTGTCTTTTAGTAAATTTTTCTTGATCAAACATTTGTTTGAAAACAGAACTAAATCAATTTACCAAAACCCAAACCACGTTTACGGTTTAATGTTGCATTAATACAATCAAAAGAATTAACAAAATTCAATTTTAGTATTTTCGATAATTAAATCTTTCAAGAAAATAAAATACCCTTGGTCAATATTCATATTAACCATAGAATTTTCCTTGAATCTAGGACCCTCATTATCATAGTTTCACCACATCAGTTGATCTGCTAGTGATGAAAGTATAGAATAGGTAATTGTCGAAGAACAATAATTGACAAACAAGTTTTCAATTCCTAGAAATTATGGGATTTACAATTTTGCCAAAACAATTAATGCAAAACGTAAGCATGTTTCATCCCATCTTATGCCTTAAGTCATAGGTCTCACTAACTAACTTAATTAAGTTGTCTAACTTAGAAACTGCAAATCATAAAGCTGAGGTCTCACACAACAAAATAATTCACCTTGTCATTGTAATCTAGATCAAGGTCTCACATAACTAAATTACAACTTCAAGTGTTTCATATCATTAGATGGCATAAACTTAAATTTTAAAGGGTACAATTTTGATGTATAATCAAAACTTATGTATAAAGAAGCATGCATACAACTTTATAACACAAAATTTTCGAAAAAACTTACTTAAGATTTTAATTGCTAAGATTAAATTCTACAAAGTTTTAATCGATGCGTTGAGAAACTTACAACTTTGCACTAAGATGCTTCGTACATAGAATGGTTATACTAGGTAGCTCCAATCGAACTCACAGGGGGCAGAGGACCAGGTAAGCGCTGAAGCATAACCTTAGACATCCTTTCAGTGTGACTGTGCGCACTTCTTTTAACCCCTTTTTAGTTTGTTCTAGTGGGTGAACCGTTCTAACCATTTAGTACAGTCGCATCAATCGATTAAAAGTTCAAGAATAATTCTTAGATAACAAATCAGTTTCTCCATTATTTAGTCCATTTAATTTTCTATTCATAAAAACCCTTTTTGCTTACTAACATGTCAAACAATTATATAAACAAAAAAGCATTTTAATAAAAATTAAACACACTCAAATAATATAAACATATAACTAAACAATTTAACATATGTAAAAACAATTAACCACATGCATAATTATTTCAATAAACGCTAATAAACAATTCTAGACGTAAATAAATGCATACATTAACTAGGACTTTCATCTCGCTAGAAGATGAGCCACATACATCGACAAGTCAATTGCGTAAGCCAAAGTTAATAGTATACCAATTAGCACATAACGAATTTTTATTAGTTATAATTGAGGTCTTCCCCAATTCAGTAATTATTAAATAAATAGAACATGTATGTATCACTTAACAATTAATCAATAAACAATAAACAATACTCCATGGCAAAACATGCATGTTCCACCATGGATTCCGCATAACAATTATCACCTAAGATACGCATATTACATGGCACATAACAATTATTCATTAATTAACCACATAAAATTAGCATGCTACCTAGGGTTTTTACAAGTTTTACAAAATTAAAACCTAATTAAATAAAATAAGGGTAATCGACCCTATCATTAAAAAATTAGGGTTTCGAATTCAAAACTCTAGAAACCATAAAAAACATGCATATAATCATAAAGATTCAATTTTTATGTGTTTCGGTAATTAATTACATCATATTAACGGCTCGTGATGCCACTGTTGGGATTTAATACTCATAAAAATTATATAAATCAAATAACATCATCAAAGCATGCAGCGGAAGTAAATAGGAATAATATATGTAAGTAATTAACCGAACAAGAAAGTGCGTACCTTTTAGCAATTCAAGAATCAAACGGTGATTAGAACAAGAACAAAACCCAAAACCCTAACTTAAGGGTTTATATAATTCGACCCAAAGAAGATCGACCACCAAGGATTCACAAGCTCAAGTGTGCTTGTTCTTCGTTCTTGTACACACGTACTATTAGCGATTTGATGTGAAAAGCTAGTTTCTTGATCACGAAACAAACCAAATACTTATTCTTTAGTTAAGCAAATCGAATCCCTATGGGAAGGGGAGTTCGACCGGCCATACACAAGAAAGAGGGAGAAGGAGAGAAATTAGGTTTGCAAGTCACCAAGATTAGGTTTAGAATGAACACAATAGGATTGTATTTGTAATTAACCAATCTTGGAGGACAAGTTAATGTGTGGGTTGGGTTAGGGAACCCCAACCGATCGGCCAATCAATCCCAAAGGGATTCTAGATCCTTCCCGACTTATAATTTCATCTCTAGTCCTTTAAGTTTACATTTAACGACCGTTAGCCAAACCTCGTTAAATATTAACCACCGTTAAGTATTTATTTCATGACTAATAATTAATAATAATAACGTTTTATATATTATAATTATTTACATCAATTCTCATACGTAATGTGTGCAATCCCGAAGTCTCGAGTTCGAATCCGGTCATACTAATATTAATAATTATCCATAAACCTTTCAGCATGCACATCCCTTGTAAACTCCCTGTTCATCGGAAAGTAAATCTTGACGTGTTTGACGTAATGATACGTTGTATTTCTGATAGTGTGTCGATGACCGGTAGTCATGTCTTAAAAAGGAATTTTTCCAAACAGTTGCTTGATGCGTCTCTAATGAATTATGAAAGGCTTTGAGTCGTAATGAAGTGTTGCTCAATTTGCGAACTCAAGTGTAGGTGTAATATGTAATTCTTTACTCACGATAGGACAAAAGGGTATCATATAAAACATCGTATATATCAACTGTTTAGTTCTAATACTAGTAACAGATATTGATCACTTCATGACAAACATATGTTATCAACTGACTGAATTACATTGCCCGATACTAGTCATACAAATCAAGACAAGCCTTGGGGTAACAAAATAAATAGTACAAGATTCGAGCACTAAGAATATAGCTGAGTATTCAGCGTGATAATAAGTTTCTTAGATGCGATTGCACACTATAGGAATCTAATGGTGACTTCCTCCACCAAAACCTCCACCAGAACCAAATGATAATAAGAATATAGCTGAGTATTCAGCGTGATAATAAGTTTCGTAGATGTGTTGCAAGGTGGATTGGTGTGAGGTGGTTGGGAGTGAAAAGTAAGATGGTGGTGAAGGAGGGAGAAAGCTGATGTGAAAGATGAAATGGTGTGAAAGTTGGAAGTAGTCTTATGATGAGCCAAGTGGTTAAGGAAATAGTTTGCCCTTGCGGCTTCTTAGTTCAAGGTGAGAAGAGTTTATAATAACCATAAACCATACATACTCATTACAATTACACAATGAAAAGTTAAGTACAAGTGACGATAATATGCTAACACTCCATTCGAGAATTTTTGTTCAAACCCATTTGATTCTTAACACACATGATTTCACTCTCTTGCGGGAAACAAGTCCAACATTTTATCCCGTTGATCTACAACTTCAGTTTTGGTAGCTACTAATCTGACTTAATTACTAGTGCAAAGTTAATTAACGACACAACTAATACATGAATAATATAGTCTCTATTCGGGACATTGAATTGATTACCTAACCATCTTCATATACGGTCGAACAAATTCATCAACTATTACTAGTGATATAAATAAAGTGTTCAACTACTCCATTCATAGTTTCTTACACATGATGTTAACTTATCAGTAAATGCATTAACTACTTGGAACCAAAGCAACGTGATCTCTGCATATGATAATGACTAAACATTTTGATTTGATTTGAAAATATAAGTTGCATTAAACTTATCTTCTTTTTCTGATAATGTATAAAGAAGGGAAAATTAATTTGAGTATGATAGCAAGTAAGGCAGTGTAATTAGAAGTCAAAACACGTCTTTACCCCTAAACTATGCATCCTCCTTAAAATAGTCTCTTCGGCGACGCGTCTTGGGTTGAGTTTGAGCACAAGTCGGTCGTTTTGCGGGCGTGTGTGATGTTGGTTTTTCTGGTGCATATATTTGTATATATTTGAGGTAAGTTTGAGTTTGAAATTGGTGGTTTTATTACATCAATGATCGGTGATTGAGTAAAAAAGTGGCATGCCACTGAGTTGATTGATGATATCGGTCACCGTTACAACAAAACTAGCATTAACATTTTGAAAGTTTCAATTGCATACATATACTATCTAGTTTACGTTAATTTGAGTAAGGTTATTTGATTTTTTCGATTTGAGTAACCTAATAAACTTTAATGGATTTTATATCATTTTTTTGGTTTTTTATTTAACTATTGCTTGGGTGTAATTTTCATATACTCGTATAAAGCATTTCTTGTTTTTCTTTTACGACTCTTCACTATTTAATAAATATTCATATAGATTTAAAAATTAAACACATTCGCTTAAAAATTTAAAAATTTATAAAATGAGTAATGTTACTAGACCAAGATATCATAACTTATAAAAACAATGCGAATTATAAATATTTAAATATTTAATTACAATTTACTCCGTATCTCACTAAGGGGGTGCTTGGTTGGGGGTAGGAATGGCAATGGGGCGGGTTTGGGGCGGGGCGGCCATCCCCATCCCCAAACCCGATAACAAAAACCATCCCGAAACCCGCCCCAATCCCCATTGGGATCTTATCGGGGCGCCCCATTGGGGCCAGATACTCCCCAAAACCCGCCCCATTCCTCATTGGGGCCTTATCGGGTTGTCGTTTTTGAGCGCATATACTCCATCATACTCGTGTCGCTCCCTGTTTATTCTTATTATTGTACTATTAACAATATGATTTTATAAAATAGCTTGAATAATCGAGAAACCATTAGTAATATATTAATCATTGGAATAAATCACAACTTTATAGAATAGTATGACACAAAATAAGCTTCTATGATCACAATTTAAAATATCACAAAGATAAAAACTAAAAAAATTAGAGAATTATATTTAGTACGTAAATACTAACACAATATTTGTAGCCACCTGAAAAATTTCACTATTTTAAACCTTTATATTTATGAACTAGAATGTTTATAAAAAATTATTTGATCTAAGTTAAGCGTTTAGCATGTACATTTCAACTTTTCTTGCATAAGTAATTGGCATATCCGAGTGGTCTTATTGATTGTGCCCAATATTTACTGATAACTAAATCACGCCCACAAGAAAATTTCTTGTCTTACGAGTCCGCAAGCGTACCGGTATCATAAAAGAAAACATGAAAAATGAAAATGAGCTAATAAAGTCAAAAGTTATATCGTTGTATCAGTTTCTCTAAAACGTGTCCGAAAATATAAGTATTATATTTTTCCCGTTTTGGCATGATACGTCTACAATCCAAACAGCGGGACACGAAATACCAATAAATACATAATATACATAACAATATACATTTTACAAAATAATAAAAACTTAAATAAATTACCCTTATCCCTAAAAGCACACGCCCCCATCTGATTCCCTAGACAAAATGATACAATTTCCCTGCCTCCCTCAAAACTCACGCCTCTCTTCTTCTGGTAAAATCACACACCTCTTTCACCCCTTGAATCCATCTCAAAACCCTTATTATGAATCACCAGGAAAACGCCACTTATCACCCATCCCCATCCTTGGGCAGTTCAAGTAGAGGGAAGAAAGATGACCAAGTCAACCTATCACAATCTCCATTTTCTTAATCCAAGAAAGGGTCACATGGATGCCTAGGAGATGTGGAAGAAAGAGACCTTTCCTGAATGGTTTGCTACAACATCTTCTATGACCAAAAGTACTTTGGAGACCTTCCACAGCCGAGCCTATTTAAGGCCTTCGATGACTCCAATAAGTCCATACATCTCTCTTCTAAAACCATCACAAAAACACTACTTTGTTCTTGGTAAATCTGTTGGTGTGGACTTGTTGGACGAATCGGAAGAAAGGGCGGCTTGTGGTCTTCAACAAGGTTCCCTTTGTTACCCTACTTGGTCACTTTCTAATATGAATGTATTCTGTGAATTAATGTATGTCGAATGATATATAATCTTTGGGAAATTTATTTTTGTTATTATAAATTGAAGCTTGTGTGGTATGTTTTTTTTTAAAAACCGATTGGCTTGAAGTAGTGTTTATGTGTTTGCTAATAGCTCATCTTGTGGTGATTTTTGATTAAGTTGTTGCATTATGTTTGTGTTTTGGAGCCTAAGTCGAGACCCACTGTGGTCGTACCACAGTGGAAGCAAATCACTTAAGCCTTGGTTATGGTCTTCTAGTTGCTAGGAAGGTTAGGCTAGGCTAGGCTAGCAGTGACACCTCCTAATGCAAAACTAATAAGATGTTGAAACCACTTATTGAAATGTGTCGGTTTGCTCCCTGTTTGAGTACCCATCTTCGCGACACCACACCGAGAGGTCTCAGGTTCGAGCCTCGGTGTGACCAAGTTTAGTCTTTAATGTTTGTGTTCCTTTTTGATAGCCTTGGTATACCAGGTTACGTTTTCTTTTCTTGTGTTTATTTTTCTTTGTTAAGCACGACACAAGTAGATGAGATACTAAATCCTTCTTTTTAGTAACTGAAAGTCTGAAACTGATTTTTACTATGGGCTGCAAAGATTTATTGTAACAACTCGCTGGACCTATGTATGTGTCGAGCCCAGCAGGCCACAACTAGGGCGCATTTGGGTTTGGATAAAACATTGGTTTTACATAAAAAGGGTGCGTTTAAAGTAAACGGGACATGTATACAAAATATTAGGTGGTGCGTTTGAATGGAGCGTAACAGATTTAATACTTGTAATACAAAATAACAAAATGGGTGTGTGGGTACAAGTTATTCAAAACTGACTTTTATCAAGCCATTTTACTTTCATAGAAAAATGTTAGTTAAAACATACAAGTGTGAGTCAAATAGTGTAGTATAATGTATACTCGAATTATTATACGAATCGAGTCAAGTTGCTTGTTTTCGTCACCTATCTCACGCGTCGTTCACGACTCACTCGACTTATTTATTCCCAACATTAACTCTGACATACTTTAAATCTACTAGACATATTTTATAAACACATTATAAACTATAAATATAATCAAAACTTATTTTTTTTCAAAACCATTAGTCCATATCTCATATAATGATATATTCAAGCTAAACGAAACTTATTTGAATAACAACAATATATTATTCTTCGTGACGCTTAGTCACCATGCATAACTAAAACCTATACGTGGGGCATGCCCGATTTTCTAATAGTCCTACACTTATACTAGAACTTATAAGTGTATTTTTAAATACAAACTCTTTAGATAAAGCCAACACTTGAAATATAGTTTTTACACGCGTCAACTATTTAACGACATCCTTATAATCCTAATTCGCCTACTATTTATATGTGATTACGTCCCGTACATCGTCCTTCGGTTACTGACGAACCAAAGACGTATTCGTTTTTTTTATACCTTTTTTTTTTTTTTTTTTATTTGTACATGTATACCTAAGCACTTCCAAAAGCCAATACTAGCCAATATTTACCAAACCATTTCGAACTTAAATACCGCCACACAAGCATCAACAACTTAACTTTTGATATATTTTAAACATTATCGAGTCAAACGCAAACGTATTAATTAAAGTATTGATATACTAATTATAGGTCGCGTGACGGTACCTTGCGCTTCCACTACTTGATTTTACTACTCGGATTTTGTTTGCTAAGGTGAGTTCATAGCCTCGCCTTTACTTATTTATTTCAAACCCCGCGAGGGAGATGCATGCTATAAACTAGAACACAAGTCTTTTCTTAAACTGTATGCTTGCCTGATCATTATTATTATAGCCTAAGTTGCCTGCCATAAGTCCCTTACATCATGAACCATTAATCACTTGCGAGTGAACGCGAATATTGTGGATAGTACTATGGGAATTAACGACCCCGACTCGGTTATCGGAAATAACCGGGGCGCACTATATTTGGTTAACTATGGAATTGGCAATTCCATCTCTGAGGGCAATATTATTACTTACACCAGTAATTAGGTGTATGCAGTTAGTTTGGTGTCATGAGCTTAGCGCATAATAATAATCTATGTTTTCCATGGTGATTGTATTCGAAACGATTATCATCTCTTACTTGTGTTCAACTTATTATTTAAACCTATGAATATCACTCAACATTTTTGTTGATCTTTTTAAGCATGCTTATCTCAGGTACTAATTAGAATATCATGAAGGCGTGGAGTGGACGTCATGGGACGCTTGAAGTGGTGTTGTTTTCAAATAAAGTTATCATTTCGTAAACGTTTAAACTATCTTTTATGTAATTCCAAACATGTGGTATTTCCTTTTGTGTTTCCAAAACACTGAGATTTATGAAATGGTAACAACCTTTATTAAAAACGTCTCTTTAGAGTCGTTTTCTATGACTTGTGACTATGATCCTCTAAGTAATACCCCGAGAAGTCTTCCGCTGTCACATTGTGATCTTGGGGGTGTTACAATATTTTATGTATATAGATATATGTATATGTATATGTATATGTATATGTTTCGGGGTGGGGCGGGGATGGTGTGCCCCGTCCCCGCCCCAAACCCGATAAGAATCCCCATTAAGGCCCCAAAACCCGCCCCGCCACCACCCACCACAGTTAGGGGTAGTGGGGGTGAGGAATGAAAAATGTAATGATTAAACATGTCTCGTTAAAAGTAGAGAATGAAATCATTGTTTAGTATTGGGTAATTGGGCATTACCCAGTAAATTGGGAGGTATGGTAATGATTACCCAACCACCAGCAGTAGCCACCACTACCACCACCACCAGCCACCACCACCACCAGCCACCATCGTTAGTCCTCATTGACTATTTTAATAACAGAGGTATGTATTTTGGAATTTTCTTCGAAACTTTAGTATATTAACCCGTTTAAGTTTCAGTCAACCTTTCATGTTGGAATAATACCACTGCCACCACCCACCACCCGCAACCGCCACCACCACCACTACCACCCACCACAACCTCCATCACCAGCTCCACCCACCACCACCACCACTGCCACCACCACCTGCCACCGCCACCACCACCCACGGCCACCACCACTCAGCTTAACTGCCGCCACCCACCACCACCATCGCCAACACCCACCACTCGCCACCGCCACCACCACCACCAAAACCGTCACCACCCGCCACCGCCACCACCACCACCACCACCACAACCGCCACCACCACCACCCACCACCCACTCCACCACACACCGCCACCACCACCCACCTCCACCGCCACCAAAATCTCCACCACCTCCACCCACCACTAAACCTTTGCCACTGCCGCCACCGCCGCCACCACTATCACCACTCGCCAATGGCGGTGGTTGTGGTTGCGGTGGCGGTTGTGTCCGTGGGTGGCAGTGGTGGAGGTGGTGGTGGTGGTGGCGGCGGCGGCGGGTGGTGGGTGGTGATGAAGGTGGTGGTGGTTGGTGGAGGTGGTGGGTGGTGGTTGGTGGAGGTGGTGGGTGGTGGTTGTGGGTGGCGACGGTGGTGGTGGTGGTGGTGGGTGGAGGTGGTGGTGGTGGTGTCCGTGGGTGGTGGCGTGTGGCAGTGGTGGCGCTGGTGGTGGTTGGTGGTGGTGGTGGTGGTGGTTGTGGTGGGTGGCGGCGGCGGCGGGTGGTGGGTGGTGGCTAAGGTGGTGGTAGGTGGAGGTGGTAGTGGTGGGTGGTGGTGGTGGCGAGCGGTGGGTGGTGGCAGTGGTATTATTCCACTATGAAAAGGCCGGTCGAAACTCAAACGGGTTAATATACTAAAGGTTCGAAAAAAGTCAAAAATACATCCTTCTGTTAGTAAAATAGTCAATGAGGACTAACGATGCAAATATTTTAACTTGCGTTAGGAGATAATGTAGAAATATTTGCACCGTTAGTCCTCATTGACTGACTTTACTAACGGAGAGATGGTTTTGTGCCAACTTTACTAACAAAGGGATGATTTTGTGCAAAAAAAAAACCACGAGGATGTAAAGCGAGACACGGGACAAACCACAAGGAGGTATTTTGGACTTTACTCCAAATACAACTATACCGTAAACGTACATATTTGTATCATAAACTATATATCCGAAAATAGATTCGTCCAAAACAAAACAGAAATAAAAAAAATTTGTGGCATAATTTAGCTACGAATGTGAAGTAAATTATACCTTCGTTATAATTTGTGGCATATTTGTACATATTTGTGGCATAATTTAGTGTCGTAAATTCCGATAACGTCTATTACAACTGTAGTGGGATGTATTTTTGACTTTTTTTTCGAACTTTTAGTATATTAACCCGTTTGAGTTTCGGCTGACCTTTTCATAGTGGAATAATACCACTGCCACCACCCACCACCACTACCACCTCCACCTACCACCACCTTCGCAACCACCCACCACCCGCCGCCGCCACCATCCACCACAACCACCACCACCACCTCCACCAACCACCACCACCATCACCACCGCCCGCCATCCGCCACAGCTACCACCCACCACAACCACCATCATCACCACCGCCATCACCACCACCGCCGCCACCCACCACCTCCACCAACCACCACCCACCACCTCCACCAACCACCACCACCTTCATCACCACCCACCACCCGCCGCCGCCGCCACCACCCACCACAACCACCACCACCACCTCCACCAACCACCATCGCCACCACCTGTCACAACCACCACCCACCACAACCACCACCTCCACCCACCACCCACCACCCACCACCACCATCGCCGCCACATGCCACCACCCACGCACACAACCCCCACCGCAACCACAACCACTGCCATTGGTGGGTGGTGATGGTGGTGGTGGCAGTGGCAAAGGTTTGGTGGTGGGTGGAGGTGGTGGAGATTGTGGTGGCGGTGGTGGTGGTGTGGGTGGCGGTGGTGGTGGTGGGTAGCGGCGGTGAAGGTGGGTGTTGGTGGCGGTGTGTGGTGGAGTAGGTGGTGGTGGCGGTTGTGGTGGTGGTGGCAGGCGGTGGCGGTTGTGGTGGTGGTGGTGGCGGTGGCGAGTGGTGGGTGGTGGCGATGGTGGTGGTGGGTGGCGGCGGTTAAGCTGAGCGGTGGTGGACGTGGGTGGTGGTGGCGGTGGCACGTGATGGTGGTTGTGGTGGGTGGTGGTGGTGGTGGCGGCGGTTGCGGGTGGTGGGTGGTGGCAGTGGTATTATTCCAACATGAAAGGCTGACCGAAACTTAAACGGGTTAATATACTAAAGTTCCGAAGAAAAGTCCAAAATACATCCCTCTGTTATTAAAATAGTCAATGAGGACTAACGATGGTGGCTGGTGGTGGTGGTGGTGGATGGTGGTGGTGGTACTGGTGGCTACTGCTGGTGATTGGGTAATCATTATCATACCTCCCAATTTACTGGATAATGCCCAATTACCCAATATTAAACAATGATTTCATTCTCTACTTTTAACGAGACATGTTTAATCATTACATTTTTCATTCCTCACCCCCATTACCCCCAACCAAGCACCCCCTTAGTGAGTTACGGAGTAAATTGTAATTAAACATTTAAATATTTATAACTAGCTAAATGACCCGTGAAATTGACGGGTTTTTTTCAAAAGAGTGAAAAAATAAATGGTAACTTGTATGTTATACAATTAGGGATCGAGAAACAAACACATGAGGATATAAAATTAAAAGAGAAACTTTGTACTAATAATTAGGGGTGTGCAAGAAACCGAAAAACCGAACCTAAACCGGAAAAAACCGAAGAACCGAAACCAAAAAAACCGAAACCGATTGAAAATCCGACGGTTCGGTTTTTATATTTTGAAAAAACCGAATTTTTTGGTTCGGTTTGGTTTTAGCTTTAAAAACCGATCAATAGAAACCGAACCGACATTTAAAGTCAAAATAATATATCTTGCCTTGTTGTTCATAAATAATATAAGTACTTTATCTTGATATCTTCCTTTTACATTACCGTTGTCAATGATGCATTTCAAATGTGTGATAACTCTGCTAATATTTTATTGACTAAAATACACCGTTGGTCCCTAAACTTGTAGCGGAGGATCGCGATGGGACGAAACCGGGCATAATCATCGCCACGGGTCCAAACAGTAGCCATTAAATGCCAGATTGGTCCCTTGACCAAGTCAAAGTCTGATTTTTGTTTTGTAGCCGAGGGTATTTTAGTCCATACACATTTATACTTTTATAACACATTTATGTTTTACCCCTTCATCTTTCATCATCTTCATCATCTACCCAAATCATTCATCTCCACAACATCATCATCTCCCCAACTGAAACAATGTTCTGATAAAAAGCTTTATCATGTATACTGTAGTAATTACTCAATTAATCTATAATGTGAACTAGTCATTCTGCATAAATGCACAACAACTGCTAATTCAACATTTAACTTTGTAACAAGATTTAACCAAACACATTCCACATCATTATGCCAATTAAGTCATTCTGCATAAACACATTCTACACCTTCAGTGTAGGCTTAAACTTGTTTCATATTTGACACAAATGCCATGAATGCTCCAATTATAGGTATCATTAATCAATTCTTTTTCTTTCTCCATAAGATTTCCGTCTTTATTATGCTGATCAATATACTTTGTGCAAATGTTTTTATTTGGGCTAAGATCCGTTGCAGGGGATTTTCCAGAAGTGATAGAAGAGTATCTGGAGCATGGCATAATGAAATGTATATCTTTTAATCGCCGTGGCACTCTTCTTGATGGTAATCAAATATCCATGTGTTTTCTATTTTGTACTCCAACCCTAGATTAAAAAACCAACATGAGTCTGTTTGTATTTTCATTATTTACATAATATATCATTTGGCCTAACAAGATCCAAAGGGAAGTTCATGTAGTTGTACCTGACAAAATCTCCTTTGAGAGCAGGCGTGCGAGAATACTGAATGCTTATATCATCTCCATGATCAGCCCATACTGTTGGAAATATTTGAGATACAGTAATAAATTTGATAATATAAACATGACATGAAAAATAAAAACACAAGCTAAAAAACAACAATGTTTAATAAATTACATACATATTTTAAAGCAGTCATCGAAATTAGAATGTGTGCTAATGCTTTCATCCGCGTCAAAAAGACCAAGCCTTTGAAGTTGGATCTCCAACATTTTACTTATGATTACAATCATAACCTCAATCATCTAATCTGATGCATTGAAAGGTTGTATGTATTAAAATATAGACACCGGGCAACTTTGAGGTTTGAACTGTTTGACCCATATTAATAATTCAATACTCATTTGAAAAGTACAAAAGTAAATTTCTCATTATAGTGGTAATTCATTTCAGCAAGGAATAATAGGTATTTTTATGTATATTACCAGTGTAACATCCTGAAGCAGTTGACTAAGCCTGGAAACATTTAAGAATGGCCCAAACGGATGGCAACCAGCTGCAAGGAGCCAATTCACAACTGGTCTTTCATGAATATGAGAAACCCTCTCATATGGTGCACTCAATCCACCCACAACAGAAGCTAGTCCAGCCACAATATGTCGCTGCACTTGGGACGGAACAACATGTAATCTCTCTGTTTCCGACACATAACTGTGAAATGAAGACCAGCCATAAAAAATATATTCAGAATTACATTTCGATAACACGGCACCAATAAAATCCTTTTGTCAAAAAGAAACCATAAATTGTAGAATAAAATAGAAAATATCATCACAAAAAATCTTATTACAAGGCATGAGAAACATAAAAGCTCAGTTAATATTGATCACCATAACAAGGCATGGTAAAATTGATTGCATTATATGCTTACCTTAAGGGTATCTTTTCACTTCCATGCTGAAGTACAATAACAACATCATTACTTGTCCACAAAAGGCTTTCATCTTCCATCATAAGATGTGGATCCACATCGGCTAATGATAAAACAAAGCTGAAAACAAGACACCTGCATGTGAGTATTTCTAAACAACGTACTAGTTCAAAGTAATTCATTCTCATCTATCCATTTCTGTCAATAAGAATAAAAATTACTGTTGCAGTAAAAGTGAAATAGGACGAATAAATAGTAATAGAGAAACAGACAGGCTAATGAACAAGCAAATAGAAACAGGATCAACTGGTTAAATTTCGAAAAGTGTGCAAGTGTGAATTAAGTAAACCTGGAGTCTTGGACTAACCTATCGGCTGAAAAACTTATCAGAAAGAGATGGGTCAGAGACCTCAAGTAACCCAGCAGCTAGAATATCAGCAGATCGGTCCATTTCCTAAAAAAATAAGTTGTTAGTCAAGCAATATAATGTACTTAAAAAAGTAGAGATAATTCTTGGAGAAAAGGGGTGATACCTCTTTAAGAATGGCACCATCCAAATACATCTTTGTATGCACATGGAAACGTCCATCCTTCTTTGTTTCCTGTAGGGAATGACCACGCATAGCTTTTGAAACAACAATTGCGAGTTTTTCATGGTGATGTAATGAATGTGAACCACCAACAATCACTACATCTTCTTCCTTGTGTACCATATTCCTAACAAAATGGATGTTTATTTTTGTGTTTGTTTAAGCTTATTTGTTACGGTAAGGTGTGTAGATGTTCATCAACAGATTTTTTCCAGGATGATTGTTGGGGAGATGATGATGTTGGGGAGATGAATGATTTGGGTAGATGATGAAGAGGATGAAAGATGAAGGGGTAAAATATAAATGTGTTATAAAAGTATAAATGTGTATGGACTAAAATACCCTCGACTACAAAACAAAAATCAGATGTTGACTTTGTCAAAGGACCTGTAACGAGTATGAACAGTGAAAATAGGGACCCCCGACGATGAAAAGGGCGAGGTTCGTCCCATCGCGATCCTTCGAGCCAAGTTTAGGGACCAACGGTGTATTTTAGTCTATTTTATTTCATAACAATATACATAACACAAATGTGCTTTAAGGTAAAAAAAATGAGTACACAAATGTCACAAAAACACATTAAGGTTGAATGTTAGTGGTTGTTCCTGTTGAAGATGGTGCAATTACATCAAAAGATTGAAGAACTTGTTCTAACATCATTCTTTTTTTGTTTACACACCCTTTTGTTTACACACCCTTCAATTGTTTTAGTGTACATTTCAAGCTCTAACAAATCCTTGGAACTTGGAGGCAACTTTGAGAATGTTGGCACTTGATTTAAGATGGTTCTTTACCCGTTTTAGTATCGTTGTACCGGTACCGGTTTAAGATATGGTTCTATTTTATGATATATGTAAAATCTACTTTGAAAAGGCAAAGCTCGATAAATCGTATAGAAACCGGAAAAACCGAAAAACCAAACCGAAAAAAAACCGACAACCGAAAAACCAAACCGACACAAAACCGAAACCGAATGGTTTCTAAAAATCAAAAACCGAAATTTTTCGGTTCGATTTCGGTTTTATTCAAAAACCGAGCCAAACTGAACCATGCTCACCCCTACTAATAATAAGACATATGTGTAATAAAATAAATAGACAAATAACCAAAAGAAACATCTAGTGATCTAAAACACCCATAATCATCTTTTGATAAAAATAAAACATGCTCACCATCTTATCTGTTCAAATAACTCAAGAACTATCGGATATATGCCAACGTACATTTTGGGCTATGTATTTGACAAACAAGTTAGGATCAAAAGGCAAAAAATATTAAAATGAAAAATGTGAGAAGAAACCACAACCAAATATTTTAAATGCACCTACAAAAATAGATGCACATCCCTTTAAATCTCTCCCTCCTATTTGAAATATGTGGCTAAAAATTATTCTTATTATTCTCTTTTTAGTTTTTATTCTCACCGGATCCATTCGCGTCCCATTTATGATTATAGTAGGACAAAACACATTGTTCGGAATTTGTTTTACCAAGATAACATTATTAGATGTTCAATCTAATTATTATACCAAATTGCATAACACAAAAACAACACCTTAATTTTTTTTAAACTGAACTAAATTGGTAGAAAATAATTTATAATTTAAGTTACCATTACTGAGGAATTTTACATTGATTCTTACAAGATGAATATTAATTCCTGATAAAACAAAGTAAGCAAATACAAATGAGATAATGTGGATAAATAAGAAATTTGATTTTGAATTTTCAATAAAAGTTACCAGGTGCAGTTAAAAAATCATGATTTTTAACAAAACTTACACAAAGTGAAAACAATTTATGAGATTTTCGGGAACCTGGGACCCCTTAGGTCCGCACCTGTATCCAAATATGGCAAATGAGAAGTGATATTTTACTCCATTTTATTTTCCGTACATTTACCCACTCTCCTCAATTTATTTTAAAATTTCTCTAGTTGACCAAATTTTTTTATGAGTTTCAAACTATTTCGGTATCTATAAAAGTTAAAATTATATTCATCAAAACATATATCTATGTGCATGTTTCAACTGTGAATTATCATCCTTCAAAGCTCCTTATCAATTTTTTAATTAATAATAAACACGACTTAATCAAACCTATTATAATAGGATGGCATTCTACATATGTACATCAAATACCATAATAAATATATGTTTAAAACTTTCCAACAATTCCGAGAAGAAACCATTACATATTCAAACACAAATGAAATCCGCACCTTACATGTTAATTTTAATAGTACCATATTAATGACAATTTCTAAAATTAAAAGGCTAATGTAATGTGCTTGATTTATGATTCATCATCATAGAATATTTGTTACATCTTTCATTGTTTAAAAATAAAAGTGATGGATATTAAAGAAAATCATATGCTATTCGCCACTTGAATGTAGTGTCCTGAATGTCAAGGAAACCATGAGACTTCTATTATATATGCACCTGTTCATAATACGTGAAACAAATAATTTTGATCTACAACCTAAAAAGTTCATTACAATTGTAAGTATATACTCCAAAAAGAGTTTGAATATCAAAAGAGATTCATGTTCATGCAATCTCAAAGCAATTGGTTAAAAAAAAATAATCATATTTTACTACTTCATAACACTTTAATAGTGAAGATGAATCACACAAAATTTCCTCTATAAATATTTTTAGTAAAAGTTCTAACTAAAATTATTTTTGTTATGCGTATAGACATATAGAGATGGAAGAGTAAATTAGTACTTCTCACAATAAATAAGTTGTGTGATGAAAAATATGTGTCATAAGTCATAACGAACCCACATTTATTGTGACCAACAGTAGAACTTAACAGTAAGAGACAAATGTTGGCACAGCAACTTACTTATACAGAAGAAGCTAATTTCAAGTCTTATATATGAACTTTATCTTACAGATGCAATGTTAAAACCACTTATATCTGGGTGGCGACCCGCCGACACTAAACTTCTTGAGAAGATTTATAAGTAATTTAGTTATAAAAATCACTTACATGTGAACAAATGCATATTTACATCAATTACCACATAAAGTAATAAGCAATGTTTGATATGATCTTTCATAATATTTTGATTAAAATTATAGCCAACGGTGTGTCATCACACATCATCATTGATCACATGAACTTAGGGGGTGTTTGGCAACTCAGTCAAAACGTGATTATTTGATTATCACGTTTTGAAAACGTGAATAATCAACTTTTAGTGTTTGGCTAGAAACGTGATAATTGGATTATTTGCACTCAAAACGTGGTTTGCAAACTGGACCCTATGAGTTACTTTTGCAAAACTGTGTTTTGTAAACGTCATTTTGGTGGCTGATAATCAAACACAAACACCCCCTTAAACTATATTGTTCAAAGACACATGAAATGAAAGAAATCGAATACTCACATGGACCACTCCCTAATTAAAAACTTATTAGAAGTCAATGTTCAAATGCTAGTCAATAATTTGATAATCTCATCCACATTCCAAAGAAATTGGGAGCCAAACAAAGGCAAATTTTTTTGAGAAAAAAGGTTCTACACCATACGTTATTTTTATGACGCAAAAACATCATATGAGAGTTTGATACACTTTCATTTGAAAAAGTTTTGCCAAATATATGCTATTCAAATTTATAATGCACAAAAAAGTAAAAGTAGCGATACATAACACTAACCTTATGAGAATCGATACCATACAACTTGTATAACATATAGATGAAATGAAAAGTACTTATATTATTCATAGATGTATCCAAAAGAAACCCTAAAAATTTAAACAAAGAGCTTAAGAACATAAAAATCTTACTTGAATATATGAAGTTGTTTGCCACAAAACTAAAACACAACCAATTCTCTAATTACATCAAACTTATCAGGAATAAAATATCTACAAATCTTTGAAAACATGTTATTCTTTATTATATGTTCATCAAACAACGATCAATCTGCACAAAAACAAAAGAATTTAGAAACCTATTAGTTTTTACAATTGTAACACCAATAATGAAGAAACTGACAATTACTTATGCAAAGCTATACTGTCTAAAAATGACTTCGTGTTAGTTCTTGCAAAAATGTTACCCCAAACATTTATGTATAGAAGCCTTAATAATTGTGGTTATGGGAACACCTTAAATGCCATTAAAATGTAACATTATTTAAAAGATTGCAAAACGTTTCTTTTAATTCTTTTCCTTTACTAACAATACAGAGTCAATGACATTAAAATCTACCAAATGCTTAACTACAATAGCATATTTTTTATTTCTTTTTTAATTATGTGCGTTTTTGACTTTTTTCTAAGAGAGGAGTGTGCCACGTGTCAAAAGAATACACAGTGTTATTTTTAGAAAAACTTTATGAAGGTATGTCAAAAAACTCTATTTTATTAGAGAGTGTAGATTCGCATTGTTTTTATAAGTTATGATATCTTGGTCTAGTAACACTACTCATTTTATAAATTTTTAAATTTTTAAGTGAACGTGTTTAATTTTTTAAAACTATATGAATATTTATTAAATAGTGAAGAGTCGTATAAGAAAAACAAGAAATGCTTTATACGAGTATATGAAAATACACCCAAGCAATAGTTAAATAAAAAACCAAAAAAATGATATAAAATCCATTAAAGTTTATTAGGTTACTCAAATCGAAAAAATAAAATAACCTTACTCAAATTAACGTAAACTAGATAGTATATGTATGCAATTGAAACTTTCAAAATGATAATGCTAGTTTTGTTGTAACAGTGACCGATATCATCAATCAACTCAGCGGCATGTCACTTTTTTACTCAATCACCGATCATTGATGTAATAAAACCACCAATTTCAACTCAAACTTACCTCAAATATATACAAATATATGCACCACAAAAACAAACATCACACACGCCCGCAAAATGACCGACTTGTGCTCAAACTCGACCCAAGACGCGTCGCCGAAGAGACTATTTTAAGGAGGATGCATAGTTTAGGGGTAAAGACGTGTTTTGACTTCTAATTACACTGCCTTACTTGCTATCATACTCAAATTAATTTTCCCTTCTTTATACATTATCAGAAAAAGAAGATAAGTTTAATGCAACTTATATTTTCCACTCAAATCAAAATGTTTAGTCATTATCATATGCAGAGATCACGTTGCTTTGGTTCCAAGTATTTAATGCATTTACTGATAAGTTAACATCATGTGTAAGAAACTATGAATGGAGTAGTTGAACACTTTATTTATATCACTATTCACTAGTAATAGTAGATGAATTTGTTCGACCGTATATGAAAGATGGTTAGGTGATCAATTCAATGTCCCGAATAGATACTATATTATTCATGTATTAGTTGTGTCGTTAATTAACTTTGCACTAGTAATTAAGTCAGATTATTAGCTACCAAAACTGAAGTTGTAGATCAACGGGATAAAATGTTGGACTTGTTTCCCGCAAGAGAGTGAAATCATGTGTGTTAAGAATCAAATGGGTTTGAACAAAAATTCTCGAATGGAGTGTTAGCATATTATCGTCACTTGTACTTAACTTTTCATTGTGTAATTGTAATGAGTATGTATGGTTTATGGTTATTAGAACCTCTTCTCACCTTGAACTAAGAAGCCTCAAGGGCAAACTATTTCCTTAACCACTTGGCTCATCATAAGACTACTTCCAACTTTCACACCATTTCATCTTTCATCTCAGCGTCACATCAGCTTTCTCTCTCCTTCACCACCATCTGACTTTTCACTCACAACCATCTCACACCAATCCACCTTGCAACACATTTTTTTATTCATTAAAAAACCCAACTAAATATTCCAATACGCTCACAATTAAAAAACGTATAAAAACGGATGTAAACGGATAAAAACGAATAAAAATGGACAAAAACCGGATTAAAATGGATGAAAATGGATACATACATAAGAAAAACATGAAAAAACTGACGGAAGCTAATAAAAACGGATAAAAATGAATGAAAAACGTATAAAACATATGAAGACCTAAGAAAAAAGGACGAAAGCGTATAAAAACGGGCGAAAACGTATAAAAATGAACGAAAACGTATAAAAACTCGAAAACGTATAGAAACGGACTAAAGCATATAAAAACGGACGGAAACGTATAAAAACGAACGAAAACGTATGAAAAACGGATGAAAACGTATAATAACGGATTAAAACGTATCAAAACGTAAAAAAAAAGGACAAAAACGTATAAAACGGATGAAAACTATAAAAACGGACGAAAATGTATAAAAAGTTAAAAAGGATAAAAACCGACAAAAATCGGATGTAAACGGATAAAAACGAAAAAAACGGACGAAAACGGAAGCAAAAGGGACGAAAGCGTATAAAAATGGATGAAAACAGATAAAAACGTATAAAAACGGGCGGAAACTTATAAAAACGGACAAAAAGTTATAAAAACGAATGAAAACGTATAAATACGGATGAAAGCATATAAAAACGGATAATGACGTATTAAAACAGACGAAAACGTATAAGAACGAAACTTACTAACGTACATAGTTAAATAAATAATAAAATAAAATTAGGGACTATATCTGTCATATACTAACAACCTTACTAAGGGGAGAACTAACGATCGTGAGCTTTCGGTGGCGATTTTGCCTGCAACTTTAGCTCTCGGTGGCTAATTTGCAATTTTTTATCTCTCGATGTGTTATCTGCAATTTTGATAAACATTAGGGACGAAATTTGCAATTTACCCTTTTTTCTTATAAAAATGTTGTGTCGGAAAGGGTTTAAATATGGGTAAAGAGGTTAGTTGTGTGGTTTTGTAAATATGGGATGTGTTTTGATTTGCTTGTTGGTAAGGGGTTGATTTATACAATATGTATTTGAGTTATGCAAATCTTTTTTATGATCAATAATAATAAACAGGCTAATTTCAATATCTACATAGTTCATTAACATAGTACATCCATCGTATACAAACAAGGTTTGCACTATAGTTAAGAAAACTACTTCAGACATCAAACATAGCTATGCAAATCTTTTTTATATGATCGTTTTATATCCATGAAGTTCCAGAATAAAAATGCTTCATTTGTTATCATCCACATACTTTTATTAAACTCGAATACAATGCTAAGCCGCACGCTCTCCTTTTTTTGTTGTAAGTTGGGACATATACAAAGGCGGATTAAACATCATCAAAGTAATCATAAAAAGTTATCTAAAATGAACGTCGCAGATACTAATTGCAGTTGGTTTTCAATTTAGCACATCCTCTCTACATAAAAATCACAAAACACCTATTAATAAAGCGTTAAAAAGCAAAAGATATCTGTGGATTATACCTAACCTATTAATTTGTAACACTCGTTTCTCGGGTACTTGGACCCTACCCTAGATGAAAATGGATCAAAGGCCTTACGTGATTGGCTAGTCAAACCCGAGGGTCAAACTATTAGTCGTGTAACATAGTTTTGGAAGTTCCGATGCCTAACTTAAGGGACTAATGTTGCTTAGTAGTATATGTGTTATAAGTTAGTTGTGTCCAAAGTAAAATGAATGGAACTAGAGGGACCAATCTTGCCCAATGGCTAAAGTTATACAAGATAAATAATTATGGGGAGAATTCTAGAGATTTCTATCTCTTTCTAGAGGGTGTTTGATGTCCGGTTTATAGAAGAGAAAAAAAGAGGGAAAACAGTTGAGCTTGGTTATCATCCCATGATGAAGGATGATGATGAAGGTCTAGTGCTTATGATCTTGCCTAGCCTTTATTCTCATAAGTAAGTAACCTCTTTATCTTGATTATTAATGAAGTTAAGATTATGAGTTAAGTGGGTATTCATCATATGATCAAAGTATGATCATATGATGATTTAGAAAGGATATTGGGTATGTTTAAAAGGTTATATAAACCCTTGATTATGATGTTAGGTTAAGTTTTAATAGTTTGATTATGATGATGAAGAATGGTGATGAAGGTAGAGTCATGATGTCCATACTAGACTTAGCTTGGAGCTAAGGTAAGTAAATCGGTTATAATGTAAAGTTATAATGATTTCTATGTGTTACGCGTTATGTGGCTTATGTGCTAGATTGATGATTAGCTTCGTTAGTTGTGCTTATGTGATTATGAGTAAGATGCTAGTTATGTGTTAGACGAGAAAGGATTAGAGGAAAGAATGGTTAGGGCTTTAAGTAGCCGAGGTATGTGGTTATGCTTTATAATTGTGATAACATGTTATGCGTGAATGAATTATAATGATATATTAAACCCGCTTTACTTACTAAGCATTCGTGCTTATGGTTTAAAATGTTAATGCTTTTTAGGTTTTTATGTGGTAATGATGGTAAGCTTGGGCTAAGGCTTACGGATTGCTAGTTATGTGGAAGATTGGAAGATTGGTAAGGAAGTAGGTGCTAGGTAGTATACCGAGCTCAATGTCGAGTTTGTACCCCCGTTGGTCCTATGATAGTTTTTATGGTGTAGTAAAGTTTCAATTTGTATGTTATGATTGTCTTGATGAATCAGTGGCCAACCATTGGGTCAAAGTGTGTTTTAAGTGTTTATAGTCAAAGTTAAAGGGGTGTTTGGCATAAGCGTATTTATACCCCTTTTGGGTTGTAAACGGGTCATTAGATAATAGAATAAGTTTATTATGTTATACTAATGATTTTGGTTGAGTTTGGTATGGTAATGAGTTGCTAAGAGTCGTTTGACATGAAATGGATCAAAACGGGTTTTGTGCCCAAAACCCGTTACTTTGCAAAGTACTAATCCAAGGGTCGAACAATAAATATTTTTGTATGGAAATGAGGTCAATCACGTGTCTAAGAAATTTGGAATGTTTCATGGTCTAACGAGTTTGGGAACTATGGTTTTGGGAAAATGGGTCAAAAGTACACAAAAGGGTTATGCAGAAAAAGGGGTGTTTGGGACAAGGTCTATTTAAATCCATTTTGGGTCAAATGGGTCAAGAATGTTTGGAAAAACAATGTATATGGTTAATTGTTTGTAAAGTCGTTAAACTAGTTGGAGAACTAGTTAGAGATCTAGTGGAGAATAAGTTGGAGAACTAGTCGAAGTTAGTTTTCGAAAAATCATATCTTTTTAACCGTAAGTCGTCACGGGTCGTGCCACCCGTCATTTCAAAGGTAATTGAGTTTAGTTTCATTTAAAAATAGTGTCAAGGTCCAGATGTTTGTAGATTTTTTTCAGATTGTAAAAGAGTGACAATGGGTCAGTTTTCAGGTGTACTTTTTGTGAAAAATTTTAAAATTTTAGTCAAATCAGGCACGGGGCGTAACAACTTGGTATCAGAGCTTTGGTTTAAGTGAATTAGGTTTCCACTATAGGTTTCCTAGTCTTAAACCACTCGTTAGATGAGCTTTATGATGATAAGTATTAGATGTGTGTTTAGTGTTGATGTGTATGAGTTGTAAGCCCGTGGAAGACTTCAAGTGTTTGAATGATTAGTTAGCCGTGCACCTCGGTTGGTGTTGTTTATTATATTGTGACTATACGAATGTATGATCGAGTTATGGTAATGGAATGTGTATAGAAGTGTAAGTAGTATTAGATATGGGCTAATAAGTGAGTTAAAGTGTTATGATGTCTTAGTTATAAGGTAGACTAGTGCATGCGGCTAGTTAGAATGTTGATGCTTAGACATGAGTTAGTGATTGCAATGTGATATATGAGCCATAAACTTTATGATTTGATTTTTATTATGAATGTGAGAACACTTTTTAAATGGGTGTTACCTTCTTGAACTTGTTCTTTGATGACAATAATGTCAGATGAGAGAGTTGTAAGAATCGTTATAGATTCTCATAGGGTTTGTATTACAGAATTTAGTTTTTTTAAAATTGTTTGGAATGCCCATGCGGTTTTTATATACTCTCGGAAGTGGGGATGTAAACAGAAAAGTATATGTATCATTGATTATAGAGTGTGCGTCTTTTGTTGACCGGCTATATCATATATCTTATATATTGAAAGTTCTTAAGACTAAATGAGTGATGTTTACATACAATTTTCCATGTCGTTTTCGCTCTTTGTTCTTCACCGATTGGTTGTATAGACAAATATTCAGTCAAGAACACGTATCTATACTACTTATGATAGACTACTTATTCATTCTAACTAAGCTGAATATGACGTTGCACTTATTTCATAATCAGGTTGAAATGTGACAAAGTGTGGTATAAACTTTTAAAACTGATAAGGTTTTAAAATGTACCTTTTTGAGGGGTCGTTTAAGCCCTTATTTGATCACTTTTGTATCCGTTATTATTTAATATCGTTCCTTTTCACTTTTTACGTCTCTTGAAGGCAAATTGTTGGAATGGCACTTATTTGGACGAAAAGGCGCGGATATACGAAGAAAATGGCCAAAGTCAAGAATCGAGACACTCAAGCTGCTGAAATACAAGAGGACGGCGTCAGGTGTTATCTGTGACGCCGTCGCATCACTTTTAAGACGTCTCAGTAGCCAAATTGCTTATTTACAAGTGACGGTGTCAGGCTTTAAAAGAGTAGGTCGTCGCAACTCAGACGACCTAGATTTGATCCAGACGGCGTCAGAGACTGAAGGGGACGGCGTCACAAGCATAAGGTGACGCCGTCGCAAGACTAACGTGGCCAAGACGAAACCCTAATGACGGCGACCCGACGGCGTCACAAATCAAAGGGTGACGCCGTCGCGATTGTAATCTTATATATAGAATCCGAATTTTATAGTTTTTCAGTGTGTAGTCTTTTGGAGTAAAAACCAAAACCGAACCAAGGCTGTCTTGTACAGTATTTTAGGGTTCTAAACCCTATCTTACACCAAGATAAGTGTTTTACTTCATTAATTCAATTATGTCTTCAATTACTTATGTGTATGCTTGCATGTTCTCCATGTCCGGCTAATTTAGTTGTGTGTTTGCTTAGGGAATATGAAACTTAACTATTGAATATTGATTGGTTGTCTCTTATCTTAATTGTTAATGATCTAGTAATGCGATAGGTCATTCGTTGTGTAGTTAATGCTTGATTAGTCTTTGTGAACCTTAGACTATAACACCTAGAGTAGTTGTAGGCTAAACCATCCAAAGAGTACCTTAGAGTTAGAGTTTATAATTCCTAGAGATTTTGTAGATGAGACCCTTTGGTAGTTTCAAAGAGTTAGGGACAAACGCATACCCTACGACTTTAGACACACAACGCGATTAAGAATAATGACGTGACAATTCAACCATCAATATGAGATTATTAAGGAGTAATAAAACCTAAGTAAACACATCTTTAAACCATCATACGAGCACACAATAATTAGACATAGACTACATACACCTTAGATTAGATAAGTAGACAAGTAGAGTAATCGGTAGAAATACCAACCCCCAAATCCAAACCCCGAGATTCGTACCTTTCTAATTTCTAAAAAAACATAAAAAGATAAAAAAATATCATTCCTCAACTCCAACCTTAGCGTAGTAACTTCTCACTAGCATTCCTATTCCCCTAGAGAACGATATCAATACCCGTGGCTTACCCTAATACTACACTACAACGATTAGGTTCACTGCCTAGGGTGTTATAAAACTTGCTCAAAGAAAAGGAAGTTCCTTTGACCCCGAAAGACGCGTGTAGCGTTATCAAGTTTTTGGCGCCGCTGCCGGGGAATAGAATAGCTAGTTAGTAGTCCATCTCATTTAGATTTCTTTGCTTGATTCCTATCAAGTAAAATATTTTTCTCATTTTTAGCTTTCTCATAGTCTATCCCCCTTCTTCGTGACCTTTATTCGTAACCCCATAACTTTTCATCATGGAAGGTGATAACCCACCACCATTCATCAACCTACCACCAAATGACCCGCCAAGAGCCCGTACTCTTGGTGAATACTTGAGACCAAGCCACCTAGGCTATAGGAACACCATTGAACTTCCCGATCAAGCCCAAACTACGGTCCTGCGATTCGACACCATCCGGTTGGTGCAAAACGGATGTGCATTCCATGGAATTCGTTCCGAAGATCCTAATCAGCATATTAAGGATTTCCTTAAAATTGTCGATTCCATCGACCTTGATGCTACTACTCGGGAGACCACGCGTCTGCGTCTCTTCCAATTCTCTCTACGGGACCAAGCTAGTAATTGGCTTGAGCGACTTCCCGCCGGCTCCATCTCAAGTTGGGATGATCTCACCTCTCGCTTCCTTGCTCAATTTTTCCCACCGGAGAGAACCACTAAACTTAGACGAGACATCTTAACGTTTCAACAACTTCAAGGTGAGTCTCTCTACAAAGCATGGACTCGATTCAAGGACCTACTCCGTAAACTCCCTCATCATGGCATTGATCTTTGGCTTCAAATCCAAATCTTCTATGACCATATCGATTTCATCACTCGACGATCCGTTGATCAAGCCGCCGGTGGAAGGCTCAGCGACTTTAATGCAGAGAAATCTTGGGATATTATAGAAGAGCTTGCTGATCAAAGCTACGAAGATTGGAATGAATCTCTTGAAACCCCTGTTAACGTGGTTAATGCCATATCAACTCCTCTTGAATCTTCCGCCATCACCGAGGAGCAAATGAGTGCTATTGAGAGAAGGATTGATTATCTTATGGAAAGGCATAAAAGAGCTCCCGTACAAATCCCTCGAGAAGCAGTCAATTCCGCCAATTCCACCAACCACCCAACACCTTTTTCGGAATCCCCAAGTCGTGAGCAAAACCCCAATTCCGAAAGGCGCTTCCGTTCTACTTCCTCAATACCACTCTCACCAAGCTTTAAGGAACAAATGAGGGAGTACAAGGCAGCTCATACGGAGAGATTAGCCAAATTTGAAGAGGAGGTTTATAGGCAGAGAGAGGAAATGCAAGCAAAAATGACGGAAATGATGAACCTGGTAAAAGAATATACCAAGACAAAAGTTCCCAAAAAGGTACTAGTAAGAAGCAACGATTGTCCTCCCACTTCGTTTGTTAACGCCATTTCCATTATGCTTGAGGATGGAAAGGTTGAGGTGAAGAAAATTAAGGAAAGCAAGAGGGAGGAGTCTGAACCTAATAATGAGCCCGAGACCATTGAGTACTACCTTAAGCACGAAATTAACAGAAAAACCATTGCAAACCAAGTAAACAACTTTAGGTACAATGAGGTTCTTATGGAAGCCCTTGAAGGAAAAATAACAGAAGAAGAGTATGAAGCCCTGCCTATGGGACCTCTGTATGAGTTGGTTCTAAAAAAACCATTAACAAAAAAACGAGACACCACAGGGAACTTTGTGATACCATGTAGCATAGGTGATATTGATAATATAAATGCCTTAGCTGATCAGGGGTCTGATGTGAACATAATGCCATTATCAATCTATAATAAGTTGACTAGGGAGAAGCCAGCCAAGACCGATCTTAGACTTTCCTTAGCTAATCACACCTATGTCTACCCCATAGGATTCGCGGTGGATATTTTAATTGAGGTGGCTAATATCGTTTATCCAGTGGATTTCGTGATCATAGATGTTGAGGAAGATAGAAACATGCCACTCATTCTTGGGACACCATTTCTGGCTACTGCCAAGGCAACCATCAAATGCGGGGAGGGCATCATGATACTTAAAATCGGAAAAGGGTATGCTAGGATACCCATCGTTCCAAGATATTCTCTTAAGATCACGGAGAAGATTACGGGTGAAAGTCCACAAGTCCCTAGCAATATAGTTAAGAAGAAAATGAATGATTGGGAAAAAGGGCTTAGAAATTTTATGGTTCAAGGATTGCATGCAACATTGTGGAAGCCAGATACGGAGTTAGGAAATAATCCCACTTCGATACCAAAGGCACAAAGGAACCCTAAGGAATTTCTAAAGGGAGAAAAAGTACTTCTGTACAAATCACGGATAAGGGCATTACAAGGTAGAAACAAACCAAGATGGTTTGGGCCTTTTGCAGTGAAGGAAACCAATCTAAAGGATAAAACCGTCACCATAATAGACGACGTTGGCAAGGAATCCACGGTAAGCATACAATGTCTACGCCCTTTTGATGAAGGGAAAGCGAAGGAAGGAGATGACAGTAATGAAGTCACGTAAGGGCACGACTACGAGTCTAGCTACAAGACTCATAAATAAAGAAAAGCGCTTCGTGGGAGGCAACCCATGCTTAATTGTTTGCTTGTTAGTGTCATATATCTTTTATTGATTGCTTATTCTCATGTTTAAATTTGTAAAAATTCTTTATTTTGTTTTTAACCTCGTCTTAATTGCATATAAAGGTATTTTACATAAAGGATAAGTGTAGGGAGGATTACACACGTTTTCAAAAGAAATGTAAACATGAGAATTTCAATTAATTAAAAGACATATATGTGTGTTTGTTCGAGTCAAATGCTTGTATCGAGTCATAATGGATGTTTTGCAGAAATTTTTCCAGATTCTAAAGATGTAAATTTTCCAGAATCTTTTCCAGAAAATCGCAGACCAGTTTTTGTTAGGATAACCTGACGGCGTCAGGATCGCAACCTAACAGCGTCAGGAAGGAGTAAAAACAACAGATTACTTTTTTCTCGTTTTCTGAGCTACTTATAAATTTTTGGAATTTTCCAGGTCTTAATTTTCCAGAGATTCTGTAAACATCCATTCCACAAGCATTATATCCTAGTTTAATAGAGTCTTATATATATTATTACCGCCAATTTTACGCGAAGGTTTCGTTTGTTTTCTTCAAGTGTGCAGGTTTAATTTACTAAGAAGAAGATACATAAGATTGGAAGGAGCTTTTCACGCATACATTCTTCTTGGAACGGATTTAACCACCACTTTACACGGATCCTACCGAGCTAATCAGGGGAGTGTTAGTTTCTTTCATTTTTAATTACCTTCCATTATGATAACTTTGATACTTTCGAGGAACATTGGGGACAATGTTCAGTTTAAGTGTAGGGAGGGAAAATAAAACGGGAACTTTGAAACTATGCTTATCCTTGATTATTTGCTTTGTCCAATTGCATTTGTGTAATAAACCATGAGAAAATGTCTGTTAGGGTAATTTTGGCACCAAATTTAAAAATTTTCATGACATATAGGAGTGGGCCATTAGTCTTAATAAAGCGTCTCATGGATAAGAAGTTATATGACTAGCACAAAAACCCTTTACCACTTAAATTCCACCCAAAATGTGAGGATCACCCTTAGATTAGTAGGAATTAAAGCATTCATCTTTAATGCTTAGTGTGTGAACCGGTAGTATAATAGATTATAGAACTTGTTTTGTGATGCATTCCGAGATCGCTAGTAAGACTACACTTGTGTAGTTAGGAATAACTAAATGATAAGAGGCATTAGGATAACCCTTGTTTGATACCCGTAATATAATTACTTCTTCCACATCGGTTGAGTAATTCCCCCACACCCTTGCCTTGTACTCATCTTTAGTACACAATACCCCTAGTTAACCCCTCAGAGCCTATCCTTTTCGCGGTTCTAGTGATGTTTCGGTTTTCCAGAATATCAATGAAGAGCGTTTTTTACACCCCACCCCCAAATGTACACCCAAATCGCCTTAGCCTACCTTGTATGCACTCACTTATAGTGCATTATTGTTATCACCCTAAACCCTTAGTTCAATTATCTAGCTGCTTGCATAAGTTGCTAAGTCGAGTCATATCATTTGTACACAGTTTTGGGACGATTGGGACTCATGGGAAAAGTTAAAGTTTATGAAATGACGGGAAGGGAACGTTAAATTCAAATTCCATTTATTTGCGTAATAATGTACTCCAAGTGTTTTGATCTTTTCAATTCGGGTCAAATTAGTGTTAGAGTAATAAAAACTCAAGTGTAGGGATGTGCCTATAAATCTCTATCATTTTGATGTTATCGTAGAGGATGATAGAGTAAAAGTGTACGTGGAAAAAAAAATCGAAAAAAAATAGAAAAAGATAAAAAGAAAAAAAATAGAGTGTAAAAAAAAAAAAAAAAAAAAAAAAAGGGGCTACCATCCTACATCTATCTTTAAATTTATGTTTGTTTGTTTCAGTTATCTAGAGTCTAGAGTGTCGAGTCTTGGCTTAGCAACACCATTCTTCGTATGCTTGTAACATAGAGATTTTTAACTTGCCACCACTAAATAGCCTATCCCACCAAACCCTTTGTTTCCCTACCGTAAGCCTAACATTACAACTCTTTAAAAGACCTCTTTGATAGTCTTTCCTAGGTGCTTACGCCAAAGCGATGGAGGTTTGATCTATTCTCAAGCCTATGGTAATCTATGTACTAGGACCGGTTAATGAGTGTTTATCTTCCATTTCCAACTTGTTATATTTCATTTACACCCGAGAGATGTGAGTATCCAAACACCCCATGTGAGGTGCTAGTATGTAATTTCCGTGCTTGTTATTACTTTTGCGGGGCTTATATGTGTTGTGGATTGTTTTAAACCAATGCTTAATGACCCCTAACTTATAAATTAATTGGCTAAAAGCACATTTGCTTGAGGACAAGCAAATACCAAGTGTAGGGATATTTGATAAGGTTTTAAAATGTACCTTTTTGAGGGGTCGTTTAAGCCCTTATTTGATCACTTTTGTATCCGTTATTACTTAATATCATTCCTTTTCACTTTTTAGGTCTCTTGAAGGCAAATTGCTGGAATGACACTTATTTGGACGAAAAGGCGCGGATATACGAAGAAAATGGCCAAAGTCAAGAATCGAGACACTCAAGCTGCTGAAATACAAGGGGACGGCGTCAGGTGTTATATGTGACGCCGTCGCATCACTTTTGTGACGGCTCAGTAGCCAAATTGCTTATTTACAAGTGACGGTGTCAGGCTTTAAAAGAGTAGGTCGTCGCAACTCAGACGGCCTAGATTTGATCCAGACAGCGTCAAAGACTGCAGGGGATGGCGTCACAAGCATAAGGTGACGCCGTCGCAAGACTAACGTGGCCAAGACGAAACCCTAATGACGGCGACCCGACGGCATCACAAATCAAAGGGTGACGTCGTCGCGATTGTAATCTTATATATAGAATCCGAATTTTATAGTTTTCAGTGTTTAGTCTTTTGGAGTTAAAACCTAAACCGAACCAAGGCTGTCTTGTACAGTATTTTAGGGTTCTAAACCCTATCTTACACCAAGATAAGTGTTTTACTTCATTAATTCAATTACGTCTTCCATTACTTGTGTGTATGCTTGCATGTTCTCCATGTCCGGCTAATTTACTTGTGTGTTTACTTAGGGAATATGAAACTTAACTATTGAATATTGATTGGTTGTCTCTTATCTTAATTGTTAATGATCTAGTAATGCGATAGGTCATTCGTTGTGTAGTTAATGCTTGATTAATCTTTGTGAACCTTAGACTATAACACCTAGAGTAGTTGTAGGCTAAACCATCCAAAGAGTACCTTAGAGTTAGAGTTTATAATTCCTAGAGATTTTGTAGATGAGACCCTTTGGTAGTTTCAAAGAGTTAGGGACAAACGCATACCCTACGACTTTAGACACACAACGCGGTTAAGAATAAGGACGTGACAATTCAACCATCAATAGGAGATAATTAAGGAGTAATAAAACCTAAGTAAACACATCTTTAAACCATCATACGAGCACACAATAATTAGACATAGACTACATACACCTTAGATTAGATAAGTAGACAAGTAGAGTAATCGGTAGAAATACCAACCCCCAAATCCAAACCCCGAGATTCGTACCTTTCTAATTTCTAAAAAACATAAAAATATAAAAAAATAATCTTCCTCAACCCCAACCTTAGCGTATTAACTTCTCACTAGCATTCATATTCCCTTAGAGAACGATATCAATACCCGTGACTTACCCTAATACTACACTACAAAGATTAGGTTCACTGCCTAGGGTGTTATAAAACTTGCTTGAAGAAAAGGAAGTTCCTTTGACCCCGAACGACGCGTGTAGCGTTATCAAAAACATTATTTTCTTATCATCAGCATGTTGCTAACGGCTCGATAGTTGTCGAGTAGTGCAATCTTCAATGTAGCAAAATATAAATACAAGTCTACTAATTTGTTTTGAACGATGATTTTTTCACATTTTTACTTGACCCATAACTTCTTCATTGGTGGACGACTCATGTATCACAGCAAATTGATGCGCTCCCAAACAGCCAAGTTTTCTCACCCAAACCGGCCACTTGTGAATGGCCGACCGTAAGAAACTTAAAACGGTTCAGGAACGAACTCAATGAAGATCTGGAGAGTATAGTGTTTCCCCGGGTCGTTATGTCCCAGCGAGCTATGCAATGGATCACCAAACGAATAGTGATCGAGAGATTTGAACGGAAAAGGGATTTGGATGTATTATAACTAAGGAAAAAGGACACAAATTACAGAGGCTTAAATGCAAATTAAAGGAAATTAAAAAGATAAGAAATATTAAATAAACGCTATCACTATTTGCAAAATGATGTTTTTGATTTTATGTTTTTACAAAACTGAATTTAAAAACTACGTGACGTACAAATGAAAATGTGAAACTGAAGCAGTACTAATCCTAAAAATATAAAAATGACATTTTTACAATCCTAATGATAAAAGAAAATTTTTAGAAAAAGAAAATTATTTTTATAACTATTTATCTAATTATTATTAATTAAAAACTATTTTTAACTATTAAATAATAGCCTAAAATACAAGAAAATAGGAAATAAAGCTAGAAAAATGAAATTATGACTTAGAAAAATCTAAAATATTATAAAAGTTATTTTAAAACTGAAAATATATTTTTTAGACTTTTTAAATAATTATTATTAATTAAAAACTAATTTAAACTAATTAAAATTTAGAAAAATAACAAATGAACAGTAAAAATTATGAGACTTTACAGGAAAATCTAAAATATTATTCTAAGCCTGGAAAAAATATAAAAAGTTAGATAAGCCCACTAATAAGTTGAATTGGGCAAATAAGCAGTTTGAATAAGCACTTGAAATAAGCTAAAAGCTAACTATAAGCTACCATAAGCTACTAAAGCCTAAATCTAACCTAAAATGAGCTAATGCAACTGATTGGGAAGTAAAAAGCACAAGCTACAGAAAAAAAACTCGCGACCAGATTTTAATAACTATATGCCAAACGGCCTCTAAGGCCCTACTTTAAGCACTAATTAAGCTAGCTTGAAAAATTCCTAAAAATAAACTAAAATGGCCATGATGTCCACGACCAACCAAAGATCTCGTATCCCAAATTTCAGCTCAAATGGACTTATAATGAATCTGTGAAAATTCCACAAAGTTTGGCAAAAACTGACTTTTCCAACTTTTTTTTTTTTTTTGTTAAAACTTCTTTTCTAACAGATTTTGAGCTGCTGTTTTGGACAGAAACAAAATGCAATACAACACTTGAATTGGAACTGCTGCTACAGCAGCCAAAGGGGCAGAATAGGGGTTTAAAAAGCTAACAAATGAAATTCAAATTACAAGACAACTCAAGACATATTGAAAATGGTAAAGAGGCTACACTAAAAACTAATTTCTATGGCCTAAAACCTAACAGTGCTACACTAAAACTTGGATGAAAGTCATGCAGTTGGGACAGCTGAGGAATTCTAACTACAGTAAGCTAACTAAAAAGCTACAAATGAGGAGACTAGAAGCTATGATCTAATTTAGTACATGAAAAGCTAAAGTTGTACTTTAAATAAGCAAAAAGCTAAGAAGCAAATGAGCTTTTAAGGCCTAATTGAGCATTACCAGGTCTGCTAGGAACTGCATATCAGTTACACATTGGAACAAAAGGCAGAAACAGAAATGTGATTTTGGAAACTGAACTCAAAACTCTTTACCAACTAAAAACTTACTTGAATCATCAAATAATTTGAATTAACACCTGAGTAAAACCTTTTTAACACCAGAAATGGGTCAAAACATGAATTTTGACCCAGAAAACATGTTAACCCAAACACCCCTTTATCAGTTTTTAAGCACAATAATAAGCATGAAAAGCAGTTGGATAAGCAGAGCAAAAGTTAAATAAGCAATGTAAATCTGAAATAAGCTAAATACAAATGAATTAAACTAAAGGAACAAGGGGATAACAGTTTGGAATGAACTATGCTAGGGGAAATCCTAAACTAAAATAACAATGGAAAAATAAGCCATGGAAACTAAAAAATAGCACTAAATAAGCTGGAATTACACTACTTCCTAACCATTTAAACTAAGTTCCACCTAAGGGATCTTAATAAGCTACAAAAAAAAAACTAGTAAACACTTACAGGAAAGAAACACATAGCTGTTGTTGTGCTGCTGTTGTTGCGCATAAAACAGGTCAAAGTGGGCTTATTGAGCTTAATATTAAGCATTCAAGTGAGCACCAAATTCCGCCACAACCCCGGTCAGTTAAAATACTAAATTCAATGACGCTAAAAAATGATTTTCGGCCAAAATGAACTAGAACGAAACTACTAAAAAGGGTGTGAACCTGGGCTGATTGCACAGAACAGTGAGATAGGATCAAATATAACCTTCGCGACTAAACTAATCTAACTTATACCACCTAAAATCTACTTGAAACAAAGAAGTTACTTACCTACAATAGACTGAGATCACGGGCCTGTTTGGCAAGAGCTTTATTTGGGAGCTGTTAGCTTTTTGTTATGAAATAATCTCTTCTAAAATAAATAGCTCCGTTTGGATACGTTTGGATGCATTAACTTCAAGCTTTTAATTCAAACAAATAGCTCCTAAATGAAAAGCTGATTCATGAAGCTTTTTAAACATTTTGGAGCTGTTAAAACTTTAAATTACTGATATACCCTCTAAACATTTGTTTATAATTATGTATATGTCCTTTTACGTCATTTTACATCTTATAATTACATTTAACAGCTAACTTACCAAACACTTTTATTGAAAAAAAGATACAGCTTGTAGCTCATGTTAACAGTTTTGCAGTTAACAGCTTACAGCTTACAGTTTACAGCTTACAACATACAGCTTACAGCTAGTTTTGCCAAACATACCCCACATGAACACCAAAATGGTGAAAGAGATGAAACGAACCCACCAAATTAGCTAATTCAAACACCCCTGTAAGGGGAAGTAAACTTTTTTTTTTTTTTTTTTTTTTTTTTTTTTTTTTTTGGAACCTGTTAACGCTTTAAAACTTTAACAAACTTGCTTTTACCATTAACAACAACTTACAAATTACCTTAAAACCACTTAAGAACACATTGAACGGATTTCAAAATATGAACAAAAAGTCAATATCTTAGAAACTGAAATTAAAAACTGCATTAAGAATAGGAAATTAAATGCATTCAAATTAAAGATTACAAGAATTTTAAATGACAATTAAAGTAAAATGCGGCTTTGGCATCTTCTTGTTGCTGCCTCCCATGCCCGACAGTGATGCGGCTAGTGTGTTGGGAGTATGGGAAAGTGATAGGCTGAGGGAACAAGGCGTGCAGGAGCAGGGGAGCTTGGGTAAAAGAGAGGGACAAAGCGTGCAGGGTGGATGCTTTTGTGTTCCTGGTTTTCTGGGTTAATAGGGAAAGAGAAAGGGTTGAAGGTGGGGTGTATGGTGGGTTTGGATAAAGGTGGAATAAAGGAGGGGATGGGTAAAATGGGTTTAATATTATTGGTGTTTTATTCTTTTGTTTTGTGTATTTTTAGTTTAAAAAACAAAAGTGGGAATTTTTTTTTGTTTGGTTTTAAAAGAAAAAGGTTAATGGTTAATTGGTTTAGGTTCCATTCTCACTCCAAAAACGTGTCTCATGCTCTTGAAAATGTGGAAAATCCACTCCCGGCTCTGTTTGATTCAGCACATTTATGATTTTGGCTCGTCTTTGCTCGTTTTCGCACTGTTTTCATCCTTTTGTACCTGCGAGACATAAAACACACTCCAAGGATATTTTTTGACATATTTTGATCGTATTTGGGTGTTTTTAGTCGTTTTTGTGGGTTTAAATAATATAAAATATATGTGTATTTAGACACATATCACAAATCAAGATTCAAACCTCGCTCAGTGAATATCTTATAATGGTCAAAGAAAAGTCAATTACCGGTTTATACATAAGAGAAGAAAAGCTCAACTTTTCCCGATTTAAGTCTCGACTGCGACATGGTTATGGGTTCAAGTTCATGCAATTATTATGTTAAATAATACATAGAGCTAATTCCCTAGACCCCAAAGTACAATCATACTTACCCCAAGTAACCCATTTTTTTTTTAATTTCTCAAAATGACTCGAGGCGACTCTCGCCCCGGATGAGTTTAGGCTACTCCTCTAAAATATTGGCATGTGTCCCTACATTTGTAAGAAACAAGTACATGTTAAGTAAATGTGTGGAAGGCACTAGTCTATCTAATTTCTTGGGCGACTGATGCCTACTGTACCGCTGTGAATTCTTTTTGTTTCTTTGCAAAAAAAAAAGTCAAACTTCATAAATACCCTCTTATGTTTAAAATAAGCTCCCTGTGGTTAGTGAGGTATCACGAATTTAGTCCTTAATTTTTTTAGTCCCCAAAATTTTATTAATTTTCGTCCCTAATTTTTATAGTTTCATGAATTTAGTCACTAATTTTTTTATTATTTATTTAACTATTAATACATTAGAAGTTTCGTTTTTATACGTTTTTGCCGTTTTTATACGTCTTTATTATTTATTTAACTATTTATACGCTTTCGTTCGTCGTTCAGAACGAAAAGTTTATACCCTTCCATTTACACCATTTCTTTGTGAAAGAAGTTAGACGACACGGTTCTTATTACTATGACTTTCAAAAAGAGTTGTCATATCTCATTAACGGGGTCTGTTCTCCATGTCGCTTATTCATATCAGCCTCAATTTAAACACATCTTACCCACAATTGTAAATGTTATATAAATAGGTGTGTCAGGTACTTACAAACATAAGGTTTGTGCGCCTTTCAACCCATTCCGTCGTTTCTATTTAGCTATTTTATTGTATTGCAAGTTTGACCCCCGTTAAAAATTTAGCATTATGAAAACGGATTTTTAATGAACAGTCCCAGATGAATATGAGCCTTAGTATCGGAAAATTCCTAGATGAGACAAGTATGATACAAGCATATAAGTCACTTGAGAATTTAGCCCTCAAGTGACTTGTACTTTTGTAACCTCTTAGCTGCTAATTGATGTTTCGGTAAGGGGGTTATTTGTAACTTCATTTGGAGGTCAAACTTTATGCTTATCGGAACCTATAAAACAAACCCAAGACCCAAGGCTGCAGCCTTTGATAAGCTGATTCAGAACCAAGTTTTCCCAGCTTGCATGCCAAGCTACGAATCAAGCCTAAGCCTGACATACCAAACCTTTCCCTTGATCGAATCACACAAAATCATAGTAAGAACCACAAGTGAGTGCATTTACAGTTTTTTAAGCACTAAAAGTGATTAAAGCTACCTGCATAATTTCTGTTGCATGTGGCCCACACATTGATGCACCAAGAACTTTATCCGTCTCAGTGCTGACAATACGCTTCATGAGTGTCTTCTCGCGCCGTCTGTATATACATAAATAAAAGATAAAGAGTTTGTAATAGTATTTGACATAAAACTAAAAGCACCATGCAATTGCAATATTATAAATTGATGTAGGTAAATATAAAGATAAAACCGGAAAATCACATACTCGGAGATGGAATTCTTCATAGGATTAAATCCTGATGTAAAGATCAAAATGTCCCCATTGGGTTGTTCTTCACTTAGTCCGACAACTAAAAGAGGTGGTATACTGAAATGACGCAATATAAATGTTATACGGACATTATAAATTATGAGATGAGATGTATCATTAAGGTCAAGACTCCTAGTTACTCAGAAACGAAATTCATGAATTTTTTATGAGACCTGCAGAATGATAGAGAAGCTTGGGAATAAGGTGATATCTTACCAGAAAACAGCACGATACGGCTAGGGTGATGAGTGGAACTCAGCTGTGGTGATGAGTGGTGTGTGAATGATATGTTACAAACCCAACTAGGGCTTGTATTTATATTTGCAAATTAGGGCACGATACGGCGTATGCAGATGCTTGATACGCCGTATTCCATATATCTTGAATGCTGATGAAAAAGAAAATTCCAAGCGTATTCTGCGTATCTTTTAAATACGGTGTATGGCCATAGTTTCATGCGCTGTATATCATGGAACTTTTCTGAAAATGTGTTTCACGTACGGGTCATTTTGCTAATTTTGGTTACTTAAGTTATAATTTAGATTACATTTCATATTTTCAAAGTTAATGAACGCATATTTTTGGATAGTTAAGTAACATAAATGTTGTATTTTTACAAGTTCAGTAATGCTTACATATATTTATTATAAGTTCAATGAACTCAAAATGTAAAGTTCGTTTTAATTTAAATATATTTAAAAATAGTTTTAAGCAAAAGAAAAAAGTTTATAAGAATTTTCGTAATCTTAAAAATTGGTTTTACCAAGGTTAGTTTTTGTTAAAATTTTTGAATTTATTTCATAAATTTTAAAGTGATACAAATTTAGTTAGAAACTACAAAAATTCAAAGAAAAGGCTATGAGACTATTCCAATAAACAGAAGTTAAGTTTAACGACCATGGATGTAATTTTTTGCATGGTTAAGGATTGTCAATTCAATTTGAAACCATTAAAGATAGTAGATGCAATTTGGGACAAACCAGAATGACGATCCATGTATATACTCAAATATTAAATATTCCATATAGGCTTTTTTCCCGTTTTTATACAAATTTAATTGGTAGCCTGTAAACGTTGGTGCAAATTAGAACAAAACATGAAAGTATATAACATGAAGTGGAACAAAAAATAATACATGTAACAATTATTTGCTATTACACGGCCAAAATAAATTAAAGTTTGTTATCTTATGCAAATTTTTTTGAAAAGTTTAGTAACATGTTTAAGCTTATGCAATATTCATTTTATGTGTGTAACGTTTGATAACATTTACTCGGAGGGAAAATAATAAATATTCGTATTTCATATCCTACAAATCTTCCTACATCTATGATTAAAGTTAAAAAATATTTTTGTGGAAAGGGACCTCATTTGAAGCCAAGCTAGCATCGTGCTATTTTTGTGGACTAGGAAATTTTTAGCCTTTTAGGTTTATAAAATGAAATGCAGCAAGCTAGCCTACCCAATTACTGATGCATGTTTTGCACACTGGAAACAAATAATCAATAATTTATATAGTGATGTTATTTCTTCTTGCGTGTAAAGGAAATTAGGTGGTGTTGGGCTACATCACCATGGGTTAGAAGGAAAGATAGGTAAAGGACTTGGCGGTGGTGGCGGACTTGGTGGTGGAGTTGGAAGAGGTGGAGGGGCAGGTGGTGGACTCGGTGGTGGAGGTGGACTTGGTGGTGGTGGTGGAGGAGGTCTAGGTGGAGGTAGCGGCGGAGGTTTAGGTGGTGGTAGTGGTTTTGGGGGTGGTTCTGGTTTTGGAGGTGGCTAGGGAGGTCTAGGTGGCGGAGGAGGCGGCGGTCTTGGAGGAGGTGGTGGTTCTGGTGGAGGTTTTGAAGCGGGTGGAGGCTTTAGAAGTGGTGGTGATCTTGGAGGAGGTGGTGGTTCTGGAGCGGGTGGAGGCTTTGGAAGTGGTGGTGGTCTTGGAGTCGGCGGTGGTTCCGATGGAGGTTTTGGTGGAGGAAGTCACCATTAGACTCCTATAGTGTGCAATCGCATCTACGAAACATATTATCACGCTGAATACTCAGCTATATTCTTAGCGCTCGAATCTTGTACTATTTATTTTGTTTCCTCAAGGCTTGTCTTGATTTGCATGACTATTGACTAGTATCGTGCAATGTAATTCAGTCAGTTAACAACATATTTTTGTCATGAAGTGATCAAAATATGTTCTAGTATATCAAGATAAACAAACGAACGTACATAACATAATAGCGAGCATTCAAGAACGTAAATGAACGAATGAAACGTCGATCAGTTCATGTTCGTTCAATTATTAAACCATTGAGCAAGGGAATATCTCGTCGTTGTGCCCTGGTACCAGTTGCTATTAGTATATGCTTTGCTGTATAGGACAGTTTAGTGCCATCCAACTGTATCACCTCCACTTCATTTGGGCCGACAATCCTCCCATCCCCTTCAAACAGTTTGACTCCCGCATTTGAAAGTAAGCGCTTGTATACCCCATTTAGCCTCACTATTTCCTCGGTCTGCATTAACAAATATATGATGATGAGCAGTACTACCCTGATAGTTACACTTCATAATATCCAAATTCAGAAAAAAGATTATTTAGCCAACTGAAATTTGCATATGTGCTAATACTACCTGCTCTATAATCATTAGACAAAGAATTTACTCTTGACACTATGATTTAATGAGCGAATCCTACTAGAAGTTACTTTGGTAAACTAAGAAAGTCTTGGGGCTCGTTTAATTTGGGATAGAAGGAATGCCATATAACTAATCTTAAAGTTTCTGATTTTGGGTTTTCTGCGTTACCCGAGCAGCTACGTAATGACGGGATGCCATATACGCAGTGTGGAACACCCGCTTACGTAGCGCCCGAAGTTCTAAGGAGAAAAGGGTACGATGGTGCTAAGGCGGATATTTGGTCTTGTGGGGTGATTTTGTATGTTCTTTTATCCGGATGTCTTCCATTTAGAGAAGATAATGTTATGCATACACAAATAGAGCCTAAAATATGAAGCCTCAATAAAGTAACTGAATTCTCCATTTTCAACCCTTAAAAAAATGAATAAAATAATTATTTGACCATATCTTCAATCATATTTTCAAAAACTAAGACATTATCTGGTTTGCCTTTTCCAAATACTGGTATTATACCTAATACACGACGATAGTAGAAGAGCCTAACTTACGAGATGTTTTAAGTAACCCATGTAACAACGTTAAATATAAAACGTTAAACAACAAAACCTTTTATAATCGGTTTTAAGCTTAAACAAATTGCCTGCTAAACATCATAACATACCTTCTTGTGTAGTAGCTTTTTCTAGTCAAAACCAACATTCTCACTCACTTGCCATCCATACTCACTTGCATCCTACACATGTTGAAACAAGGATCAGTAAGCACCAGGAGAACTTGAAAAGCACCAAAAAAAGGGGTCTATTAATCACATTACACGTACCGATATTTCAAAACACAGTGTTGCACATTGGTCGTGGCCGCCGATGCCACAACCTTTCCAGGACCTATTGTTGCCGCCATGAGGGACACCGCCACTTAGCCAAGCACCTATGTGATATTGTAGCACTCCGAAACCCAACTCAATACCCCTCAACCGCTGTCCCGTACGTTCTCCACTACTACCTGGAAACAAATGACGGTACTTTTCCCCAAAATTTGTAAAGTGAGCTTCTCCAAAATATCGAGCACCATCTCCTTCATAACCCACTTCATACAGCTTATCGCCGTCCGAGATTGCCACAACGTACAGGTCTCACTTACGTACAAATATTGCTATTAAATTTCGCTTCGACCTCAGGTATAGCTTAACATAACCAACAAATCTACAACGAGCAATCTCGGGAATAAACTCCTGCCACATGAACTTATTAAAGTTCATGTGTATAAACTCCTCACACATGACCTGAGGTAAGATGTTTAGTCTCATATGGATGAAAGAGATTTTGCTAATATAATAAACTTCTACCCACAAAAGAAATACAAATTCACAATAGATAATATATATTGTCAAAAGTAACTCGTTGTTAGCTAAAGTTTCTATTCTTGGTTTTGGTTATGGTTGTTGAAAGAAACTAGACTTATCACTTATATGTGTATTTATGAAGTAAACGACCTTTTAAAACTTTTTATTTAAGATCGTGTACAGGTTTATTATTAGACGAGTTTCTGTAAACAATTTAAATGTGCCATAGAAAGGAAATGAATAAAGTATCAGATGTACCTACCTGCTAGTTGCATTTCCGAGACCACTTATTTCAACAATGAAAGAAATGTTTTTTGCTTGTGTATAGTACAATAACAGCATAAACAAAGATGTGTTTGAGAATGTGCATCGGTTTGAGTTATGTTGGGGTTTTCTTTTGAATATATTTCTTGAACTAGTTGTAGTGATTGTGTGACCAAGACTTGGTGATAACATACTAATGACAATGGTTCTACGACGAAAGATGGTGAGTGTAATGTAAGGGTGGATGATAAATGGTGTTGGTTGTATGTGTGTTGAAAATAGGTGTTGAGGGAGTGCTTATTAATAAGAATCAAGTGATTAGGTGACTAGCATTTAATTTTGTCAAATGATATATGATGTATGTATGTTACTTTTAGGTGAGATAACATACTACACACGAAAATACACCATTGCTTATTGTCAAAGGCTACGTAGCATTGATTTCAAACCCAAATTATAAATCATCAATTATATCACTTTTTGTGTTGCATAAATCAACAACTCACTTTAATTTTGATAGAAATATATACCTTTAAATGTGAGACTTGCAGCCTTGCAGGTATGGTTATTAAAGTTGTTGAGGTCTAAAGAAGTGTCATAAAGGTGGTTGGTTCATTTATTTTATACAAAAGCTTGGTTAACTTATTACTCTTTCGTTGCTTGTTTAAGTTATTGATACTATTTGAAAAAGTTAAGGGAACAATGGTGAAGATTCAAAGTTGTTGTTCAAGTTTTACTATGATAAAAAAGAGACAAGTACGTAGATGATAATTTGGTCAGAATATCTTAAACATTGCCTCGCCAATACGTTTATTGAGTTCTTACATGATTTTGTAAAGGTAACATGTCCCAACAACATTTCGGCTTGAGCTCATTTATTAAACGAGCCTCGAACAAGGGTAGGAATCAAAATCAAACTAAATAGCACTAATAATTGGCCTAAGTTGGAGAGAAGTGGTAGATGACTTGTTTGGCCCCATTGGCTTTGGTGCAGCCAATGTAAGTTCTAAAACGAGAGTACCACTTTTAGAGACAATAATACCACTTCGAGAATCATGAACTTGTGAACATTTTGATGATGTTTGATAGGATAGGACCATTGATATGTAGTAAACATTCTCTTGCTTTCGGGTTTCCGCTACTTTTTCTAGCTATTGCTTTTTGTTGTCGTTGATTTTACCGAACATACTTCTAACGATGAAATTCTGTGTATACAACTACACATATAGCGTAGCTCATTTATTACTCTTACAAAATAAAGGTCTTTTTCTAATGAAGTGACGTTTTTATAAAAATAAAAAATAAATAATAATAATAATAATAATAATAATAATAATAATAATAATAATAATAATAATAATAATAATAATAATAGGATTTGTTTTGGCGCGCGTGGTGCTAACTATATTTTTAGTAGGATTTGTTTTGCTATTGCTAGAGGAGTGGGGGCCCAATTAGTTTCTCGGCTCCCCACTAATTTCTTATAATTTCCTTTGATTTTCTAATGAAGTGATGTTTATAAAAGAAGAATAATAATAATAATAATAATAATAATAATAATAATAATAATAATAATACAAGTGATTCATAATAATAATTAAAAAAAGAATAATAATAGAAGTGATTTATACTAGTAATAATAAAAATTAAAAATAGAATTTATGTGGCTAATCTTTTTTATAATTATATAATAAAACATATTTTATATTTGTAAGATTCATACTACTCTACGTTACAGTTTTTTTAAAGTAATTTAGATGCAATATTTTACAATTTCGTAAGGGTCATATGGTTTATACCCCATCTTTTTCTATTTGACTATTTGTATTTTTCAATGCATTAATTTTGTAACTTTTTTTTTTAATTATGATCTCATATTTAATGTAACATAATTGATACTTAATAAATTCATTTAATGAACTTTCTTTTCGAGTTACGGTAGTATTTGTAACTTTTTTTCTTTTCAAATTTTTTTGAGTTACGGTAGTATTTAATTATTTATCATGATGAGAAAAAGTTCAAATGAGTGTAGTGCCTTTATCTTATGAAATTGTACCACTAGAAAAATGTTTTATTTTAATTAAATGTTCATTTTGCGTTTCAACTAATAGGAATAAGTTTTAGTGAGAAAAAAAATGATATTTAATCAAATAGAGTATCTAGTTAATGGACTTTCCTAAAACTTTATACATATTAAAATTAGACACTTATTATAAATCGGAATGAGTATTTATTTTACGAGTTTAGGCCATTTGATCAATATTTTAAAAACAAGGTGTTTAGTTATCACTTACGATTTACCATTTTTTTCTTTCAAAATCATAGTTAATTGTATGGCTAAGCAAACTAACCGAACGGACCGGACCAACTGAAACCAACTAAAAACCGACCAAATCGAAAGACCAGCGGTCTGGTCTCGATCTATGTTTTTGAGCAAATTCGATCTCGGTCTGGTTCGGTCCGGCGTACAAACCGACCATTTTGTTTTTTTTAACCGGACCGACCACATTCGGTCAGATCCGACTTTGGCCAATCCGGTTCGATTTTCGACCAATGATCACCCATAGTTAATTGGTTCTGATCCAACTGACCATTGTATAATTAGAAGTTAAGATATTATAAGTACTTTTATATACTTACACACACGTACTGTCTTTGTCACAGACAATTTAGTTGCGCCACGGGATAAATGGATGTTTATGCCAAACACATGGTTAGTTATTGCTTCACTCTATAACAGCCCAATTATATTCTTATCCATGCAACAAAAATGTGCATGTTTTCCGCTTTAGTACAGTCCAAACTGGTCACAACCAAGTTTTTTTCATTGTGATTGCACTTGTGAGGGATGATCATTACATTAATGTGACATTAGATGAAAATTGTCCAATCCCCGACAAATCACCCACAATGGCGGAGATACAAGAGTAGGGACACATCCGCATGGCAAGACATATATTTGAGTCGATAATTCACGTAGACTGAATATACAGTATTGATAATCGAAGACAATTGTATAATTAGAAGTTAAACGAAAAGTAAGACAAAATAATTAAGTATTACTAACAAAAACTAAAAAAAATAGAACGACATAATGTAAAATTAAAAAATAAAAAAATAAAAAAAAATAAAAAATAAAAAATAAAAAAACAACAAAAAGATAAAATTAATTAATAATAATGATTGTCTAATGATTGGTAAATAAAATAAATGAAAAGTTAATTAATACTAATGATTGGTGGGGTGGATCTCCTAAGTTGATGGGGTAGAAACCCACAATGCCTTTCGTAAATACTTTGTGATGTGAACCATGTGCAATATCAGTAAATGAAGCCCAACTTCACTACCTAACATCTTTATTGAATTAGCTTTGAAAGTCTTGCTAGTCACAATCAAAATCAATGAGGATAGCTGTTAAACGTTTCAGTATCTAAAGAACACGAAATTTTTCATCATGACAAATGTATCCACCACATTAAATATAGCCTAGTTGAAGAAAAGGTTATTTGAAACATGCTACTTTTAATATTCTCCAATTTATTATTATTATTATTATTATTATTATTATTATTATTATTATTATTATTATTATAAAATGTCACTTCATTAGAAAACCAAGAGAATTACAATAAATGAAATTGGTGGGAAGCCGAGACACTAGTTGGGCTCCCACTCCTTTCTGAATACAAAAGCTAAGTCTGTGAAAAATAAAAGCCCCACTCTTGACACTATTCGAGTGGCTAATAACAACAGACTTGATACGTGAAATCGTGTCCAAAGCTTCCGTGTCAAGCTCCCCAAATGTAGAGAAAGCAAACGGGATGAACTTGTAGCCATTTTCTTCACATTTGGACACGTTTTTCTTCTTCTCCACAGTGTTATGTAAGGCAACCCCGGGCGCCCACGCAGACGCATCAATACCCGCAAAAGGAGAGATTCCAGTCACATCCAAACACGCGTCCTTACCTTGGATCCAGTTGAATAATAGCAGGTCTGCCGGCCGCAACTCTTTCCCATCCCTCGAAAGAAACCCCAATGGAGCCTCCTTTTTCACCATAATCCCAACCTTGGAACATATGTCGACAAGAATATCACGCACCAGGTTATGTTTGAATTTCACTCCCACTTCACTAGAACAGTGAACTACATGATCCCCCCATTGGTCCATACGATGCTTGCAGCTCGGGCAGGAGCTACCTTCAGAAAACAGAGGTATGGTAAGCCTATAACATAATACCGACCGGAATTAGCGATGGTTCATCCTTTGGCCTAACCTATCAATAGGTATTGTGAAAAGGAAATCTTGTGCATGTGGTGCCCGGGTGCAACTGCGGACAGCTACCTGCCTCAGGCTTAACGACTTTTTCATCTTTAGCCAAAAAACAACTTTTTCATTCAATACCTGTAATATCGGTAAGACCGTTTCGGCTACATATTCATTTTAGTATTTGGTTTGAAGAAGTCGTCAAAACGGAATGTAACAGAAAATTTGTGTTTCACAAAAAGCAATTTGGTGATAGAGGTGCATTGTGAAGTAATTATTATGTAAAAATGGTATCAAAACTACAATCAACAATACTAGCCAAAACTACAGTGACAAACAGATGAAACCTTGAGAGAACCAAGACCGTATTTGAAACTTGTGAGAGAGATACTGCAACCCTAAAGCAGAATGAGAACTTATATACTGCAATGTTACACTTTTGAGCATAAAAGGCTCCATCAACCACAGTGTTCTTGTTTTTGTGTTTTGAGGGGTTGAATTTTTTTGGTATTTTTTATGGACTTAAGAAAAACAAAAACAAATACGAGGCTCAAATTCCAGATTCAATATCTTCAACTTTTGGAAATCAACACAAAGAGATCATGTTTGTGTGGATTGGTGTAGGAGAATAGGAGGGAGTTTACAAGGGATGACACACTACTAGAAAAAATGCCATTAGCAATAATTATTTTAACAACAATAGAGAAATCATTACTAAATTGTGCATTTAACATCTAATTTTAGCAACAAAATTGTTACCAAGGTTGCAATTTTTTTAGCAATAAAAAAAATTAGTTGGTACTTTTACAAAATATCATAAATATTTTTGCTAATTTAGCAACCACTAAGTAATTTTGTTGCATTCTCAAATTAGCATTAGCCGAATTAGCATCAATTGATGCTAGTTGCTAATTCGACCGGTGCTAATTTTAGAATGCAACGAAATTGCTTAGTTGTTGCTAAATTAGCAACAAATATTTATGGTCATTTGTTAAAAATACCAACTAATTTTTTTGTTGCTAAAAAAAATAGCAACTTTGTTAACAATTTTGTTGCTAAAATTATATGCTAAATGCATAATTTTACAACGATTTTTCTATTGTTGTTAAAATAATTGTTTTTAATGGCATTTTTTCTAGTAGTGACATGCTTGACTAATAAACTGTATATATATGTTGTACGCAATATGATCTACTTATGATCAAAATCTAAAAGGGGAGTTACACCAGATAGCTAGTAGTGGCCATACTTAAAGATATGATATAGAACATTTTGGAAAGATTAGAGAGGTTACGGAGTGATTATGCCTAGGAAGGTAAAAAAGATAGGAGTAACCAAGATTAGAATGGTTACGGAGTGATTTTGCTCGTTGAACCATTATACTTGGCTTGGCATACCACTCTGGCTTATAGATATGATATAGAACATTTTGGAAAGATGCAAGCAAAAAAAAGGCCATGTACAGTCGCACACCCACTGTAGCAGAAAAAGAATGACGGTCTTTGAACAAGAACGGTCAACTATATGCAAAAAAAGAATACAAGACAGGTGTGAGGTGTGTGCAATGATGAACTATCTTGCGCATGAAGTGGTTAAATAATGCTAACAAAATACAATAAGCCGTTCCATTTGGAATCAAAATCTGTTTTTTGTTCTTACTATGTGGTAATCGACTTTTAGCCAGTAAAGTCCACAGTTTGAATCACAACTGCATAGTAATTAGGCACGTCATTCCTAAATTATCTCATAACTCTCACATTCTATTCTCAATTTATAATTCATACGTTTCTCTCATTATCTCTGTTATAACTCAGACGTTTCTTTCATTATCCTTGTATCCTTTTTACATCGAAATTCTCCAAGGCATGATATTCTCAATTTATAATTTGTCCTTGCTTCTTGTTCCTTTTGTCTCGTTAACCTCTCCAAGGTACACCATGTGTTTTCCTTCATCTCAACTCTTGTTCATGCGACTTATGCAACATCTAAAACAAATCACAAAACATACTCCCTCCTTTGAGTTGCTCTAAGTTCTAGTTCGGTTTTGGGTTGGTGTTCACATCTAGATTTGGTTTCTACTCATGGGTGGTTAACGTTAGGTTATGTTCGGTTTGTCACGTTGAACCTTGGTTGTTCGATTCGTGTTCGTTCCTGGTGCCAGGCCTGGTCTCGCTCACCACAGGCAACCACCCTCTTGTATTCCTTAACACACCTATCACACAAGTAGTATTTGGTCTGTAAAACCCTTAAAAGCCTAACTCATTCGTATGTCATTAATTCCCAAACCATAATCGGTTATAAAACTTGTTTAAGGTGACACATGAAATCATAACTAAAATACCTTGTACTTGGCTCTTCGACTCTATTTAAAGTAACCTCTTTAACTGGCCAAAAAAAAAACGTGCAAACCTAGAAACCCTAGCGAGGGGTCTGTCGAAAAGAAAAGGTTGTGGCGTTAATGTGAAGGGTGTGTGTGTCGACTTGTGGTCTGTCAAAGGATTCTAACCGTAGCTAAAACAACTATGAATCATGTTAATAACCAGAACTAATAGAAGCTAGACGTAGGGTTTATTTGAACTCGATCGATATGGTTGCTTTATCTCGTCATTCATGGGTGCATATGGTGTCGAACAGGTAGGTCTGTTATGAGTGGGTTTGTGGAATAAAACTGGTGTTGTGTCTATGGATGAAGGTGTCTCTTTGCATGTCCTTATAATCGAACCAAAGTGTCTTGTATATCTAGTGTGTGCATGCACGTATTGTATGGGGTAGGGTCTGTTAGAACTTTGTTTGTGAATGCGTGTGTCATGTGTATACTACATGACAAGGCTTTAGCGACGGACATTTCTGTCGGAAATCCGTCAGTAAAAGCAGTTTCTAACGGATTTGTGATGGAAATGCTCTGTCGGCGATCTATGGTAGGTAATTCTTATCTGTTGGAATTCTGTAGGAAACTCGGACAAAGAAAATGCATCACAATTCTGTTGGTAATTTTTCCGTCCGAAATCCGTCGGTAAAAATTCGGTCAGAAATCCGTCAGTAAATATTCTGTCAGAAATCTGTAGGTAAATGTAGTCGTACATAGTCACATTTCTGTTGGAAATTGTTGTCGAAATATCATCAGAATAAGCCAAATAATTGGACTGATTAATGTAATCATGTATTCAAAATAGCTTAAATGAAACTCATAAATAAAAAGGATAACATATCTATTACCAAATGTCATCATTCACACGTAAGCACTCAAAACATACTAGATGAAATCAGGCTGTAAAATCCAAATATTCATAATAGTATCACAATATCCAATTCAACTACTGAGGGGGACGTGGATCGTTAAACTTCATTAACATCGAGTTAGTGTCGTTCATCTTTCGTTGCTACTCCCTCTCTCGAGCTTCTTCACGAGCATTCGCCTCCAATTCCCGTTGATGCATGTGTTCCTGCACTTTGATGTTCCACCTGTCGTTGCATCTGCACTTGCATCTCTCTTTCTTTTGATCTCATTTGTGCGTTATCCTCTTGCAATTTTCTTACCGTGTCTTCCAAAATTTGCACCTACATTGTATCAAGTCTGATTAAAAGCTTCAAACTTATAGAATGGCTGTTAAAAATACAACACTCTGTGAGAAAATTTGCACCAACTGTGCTCAATATGTGGCCATTGAGAAAATTTCTAAAACATCCACTAAACCAAACAAGACTTACATTTTTCCGTCCCCAAAATGAAGAACGTTTGGCATTACTATTGGAGCCAGAAAATTTGCTAACCGGAGTCTCCGACCATGATCGGGGACCAGCGAAAAGCTGAGACACCCCTTGATCTACTGAAGAAAGCATTGTCCCAACTGATCGATGAGACTCGCTTCTCATGAGCATGCTAGAAGTCTCCATCTCGTTTCCAATTTCCTTGTTTCGCTGAATATGTTGCTCATTAATTTGAGCATTAGAATTCTCAAGACGCTGAGAGTCCAGTACATTAGAATTTGTTGATGGGTTAACCTTGTTCCTTGGAGATAGAACATCTGATTCATCAGCTCCATAAGGCTAAATTCACAAAATCAATGCTTCCCCATCAGTAAATGACCAAAGTGAAAGAAAATAAAGTAATGATCAGATTACAGTTTTAGTAGTTTATGAAATCAACATTTAGGATAATCACAATACATGAAGGTGTGATCTCTCAAATTCTTAACTATAAAGCAATTGGCCTAATGATCAACAAGAAAGTGAAATTACATGGCTTACAACCTGCTGAATCGTTTTATTTTAGTAAGTCAGATTATAATTGTAATAACATAAACTTATATTAAATTTAATGCGTTTAGGTTGTATAAGAAGAGGACAAAGTGACAACAGTTTGTATGTGACGTAATACGAAAACCCGGTTTGACTGGTTTTATTGGCTTCATGAACTCAAAATTTAGAAAGATATCAATAAAGAGGGAGAGCAAGTGGGAACCTTGAATAAAGATCAGTGCAAACATAACCACTACTTTCGCTCAGCTTCCACTGTGAATACGCTCAGGATCCTCATCAGTTTCATGATCAGCTTCATTTTCTGCATCATGGTAACCATTTTCTTTAATTGCCATATTTTCGTCGTCCATTGAATCTTCACTTGCACTATTGCCTATCCGAGATTCTGCTGACATAGAACTTTTAAGCATAGTATCATCCTGTTACACAAACCACAATAGCAATATTTTAAGTCAGAAAAGACAAAAAGAAAAGAAAGAACATATTAGAACAAACCAAATGATAGCATCTTACATCAAAGATGTTTTCATACTCCTCAAGTAAAGTTGCAATAATACCTTGAGCTTTATTAGCAGCATTTGCTGCAGCAAGAAGCTGCGCAACATTGTCACCATTATCATCGAAATCATCCTCCAATTCGCATTCACCGGCTAAAAAAGGTCGTAACAGTAATGGCGCCATACAGTGTGCCTCATCTTTAGGATTCTGCAGATGCATGCCACAATTTAATATACTTAACATCGCAATTATATAAAAACCTATAAAGAAAAACTAGTGACTATTACTAATTACTATTAAAGGGTTGTATTCTAGAAGAGTAGAGGTGGAAATATGGGCGGAACCAGCAGCTTGGTAACTGTTTGGACTTTGGGTCCATTTGGTTGATGGTCTGGGTGATACACAGCCCTTTTGACCAAATATCCACCTTGACGCAGTCACCAACAACATGAGCATCCTCATCAGAACCAAATTCAGTCTTGCCTGGAATAAACAGAGAGCCAACTTTAGTACTCTTGTTACTTGATTGTTAATGTAAAAAGGAATTAACGTAATAGAGGTGACTATTAGAAATCACTCAACAACTCCTGGCTTCCAATCTAGGCACAAAAGGAAACGTGTTTAACCTGTTTCATAATCCTGAATTCTCCGATCAACTTCCTCGACATCTGCAGCTTGTCTCAAGATCCCTTCTATTTTGGTTCCTGTAACATCAAGTTCATAGAGTACAACTTACCACAACGGTAAAAAGTTAGGTGATTACCGATAATAGAAATTTCAGATAACCCAAGCCTGCTAAGGGGTTTTTGGATGTGCTGTGTGCGCCTTAGAAGCAATTATAAATAATCAAAATTAGATAGCCGGCTATAATAAAAAATAATGCAGAAAATAGTGTTTGAAAGTGCTTCTGTGGCTTGCTTTTTTCATAGTCATCTGTTTAAGTGTTAAAAAATTTCTCTTAAATTATTACAATGAACAAAACGACATCTGTGTGGTGTGTGAAATACTTAAATGTAATCAGTCTCTCAAACTTTTGGAAGTGCTTCTGTGGCCCGAATGTCAATCATGAATCTGCTTGTACTAAACAAATCATTATACCTAAAAGCCAATTTGTTGAGAGGCGTTAACATTTACATGGGCACATCTATGACAAAGTGGATGCCTAACAACTAAAAGTTTCCTGATCAATATACAAGAGCATAAAAGATGTTCAGGGCTAAATATATAGTACATGGGATCAAGCTTATGAAGTCTACCAATAACAGAAGCATGAGTTTGGGACAAAAATAATTTTGGCGCAGGTAATCTTACAAGTAATTTTGATCAATTTCATCAAAGTTTCATGTTTGGACATTAAATTTCTACTCCGAACATTTCATCAAAGTTTCAGGTAATCTTATAAGTCTACCAATAGTACATTAAATTTCTCTTGATGGTTGTTCGGAGTACTCTTCGCGTGTAAGAAGAGCTTGTTCGGAGTAGATGTTTCATGTTTGATACCCAATAACATAGAAAGTTTTACCCAGCCAATCCTTGTAGCCATTTGCATTGACACATTCCTGTTTGAACTAAGAAAATTTATGGTAGATGTGAGCAGGGTTGAATCCAATAAGTAATTCCATTATTCGCTCTTATATACTGAAGTCGATTTGACATCTCGGACGGGAGGAGGCAATAGGGGTGCCTAAGTAACAGGTTAAAGCAGGTTCGGCTCAAAATGGCAAGTATCGTGCAATTCAAAATGAGTTGTGTTTTATATGATTACAAAATGGCTAGTAACACTTGTTGTATTAACGAGAATGGCGACCAACCGCCGCGTTGCGGCGGAGCCTTTTTTTTACATTTTTATCTGGTAATTTATGTAACGGAAAAAATCGTTAGTTTTTGTAGTTTTTTTTTTTTTTTTTTTTTTTTTTTTTTTTTTTTTTTTTTCTAGAAGTGTTTTTTCTTAGTTAATGTATTGTAAGTTGAATTTCAAATTATTCACTTGTTAATGTATGTATGTATTTTTTTGTTTTTGTTTTTTTTCCATGTATATTTCTAAAAAGTGGAATTAAGTAATTTTTATTTATTTATTTTTTGTTTTCTTAATTTTTTAGAAGTAATGATTATTGGGCTTGTGTACCATTTTTTTTGGCCTTTTTGTTAGGCCCATTAACTTATGCCTGTGTTAGTCGGTTATGGAGAATAGACATTTCATTAGGGTTTAAAAAAATTTGGGGATAAACATTTCATTTGTTTGGCGAAATTAGGTTTCACATTTGCACCGATGCCTCCCAAATTTCCCAGGTGTTTACAGATTTCGAATCAAATTGGTGATAGGCGAGTTGAAAGGGTTCTAGAGGCTGTGTTTTCTCTTGAAAAGAATGCTTATCTGTGTGATGAGAGGGACTACAATCGAAGGATTGAGGAACTCTAAGTTAGGATTGAACATAGGCATGGGATTTATAAGGAGTTGAAGAAACTTGGGATTGATTATGTTTTTGATGAGTTTTTGTCGGAATTGAAAGCTACGGAGAAGATGGATTTTGAAGAAATGGGGTGGTTAATTAGGAGAAGCTATGCTGCTTCTTTACGTGCTGCTGACAAAGAAAGGATGGTGAAGAAACTAAGGAGGTTTTAGTAAGGTTGGTTGTTTCTATGTTTTTTCTATGGTTAAAGATTATGATGTTTAGTAGTCTTTTGTATCAGGTAGTGGGTTATGTGTTAGGATTGGAGTAGTTTTATGTAGTATATGTATCTTTTGTGCTTTGAATGTATCGACATTCCGTAGCTGGAATTTGTATCTTGCTTATGTTAATATTAATAAAAGCAGTATTTTCTATGTCTTATGTAAATTGCTGTTATGTTTATTTGGCTATCTTTCGTTTATACAAAAAAAGAAAAAATAAAAAAAAGATGGTGTCTATGCCAAACGTTGAAGAATTAAAAGAAGTGCAAATGATGGTATGGTTACAAAGATAAGTGAATTGTGCAATGGTTTGCAGCTAAAAAATTCAAAATTTCTTGATCTTATTGATTAAGAGAAATGTATTAGCCATTTTTATGTGACAGCGCAAGTTGGGTTACAATGTTTGGTGAAACCTCAGGCTAGGAATGGTGAGATTATTGCCATTTTGATTCCTCCATCTGGCAATACAGATACCGAATTTTCAACAACTTTTGGCAGCTTCACATTGTATCTATATTAAATTCAACTCTTATAATAATAAGTGTACAAATTTTTATATAACTTATACTCATTGTGTGAATGATACTGGTGACATGCTTAGCCAAAGCTTATGAATGGCCATGCAAGGCCTGCTAGAGTTGTGCTATGTGAAGGTGTTTTGTGACACCGCACAAATACTTAAAAAATAGTTTGCATCTTAGTAAGTATTAAATACATAGTTGTGGTTGTTGATGGTTGCATTATGTGACCTTCTTTTGCCGCCGATTTAACGATGCGATAAGATAAAGCACTTAGATATATAAACTTTGCGCATTACTGCGGCGCAAGTATGTTACAAAAGATAGTCTAATAACATAAGTACTTATTTAGAGCAGTTATATGCTGTTATAGGCATACTTAGATAGCTATTTACAGGGTAACAAACGGTTGTCTAGTGGCAAGTAGGATTCGTTAGATGCATTAATCGTCTTTCTTGCTTTTTTTGGCACTTGGTGTTTCGGCTTCTGCTTCCGTGGTTTGAAAGAGTTGTCTGCGTGTAGTGCTCTTTTTCTTTTCTTCTTTCGTTGAAGAGGATTCTATTAGATGGATTTGTTCTTGCACAGGGGTCGTTGGTATGTTTGGTTCGATGTTTGGTATTGCTGTTGGTATGTTAACATGTGGGTTTGTTTCTGCTGTAGTAATTTCTTTAGTTGTTGATTCTGCCTCATCCTTTGTGCTTTTTGGTAGTGTGTTAATTTCTGGCTCTGGTAGGGCTGCAATTGTAGGTGTCATGTCCCATGCTTTGTCAAGGAAAAACAATCTCTGCTCTGTCGTACTATCTTTTCCATAGTGTAGCTGAAATATATATGTTTTTTGTTCTAATGCAGCTAGCTGTGGTGGAATTCTGTATGGATCCAAGTCCTCTAGTTTCTGGATAACTTCATTGCAGCTTTCGACGATTGAGTGTGCTTCATCACTAAAGCAGGTTAGCATTATTTTTCCGGTGTCATCAAAGATAAATGCTTTGAAGCAGTAACTGTCATAAATAGTTGTAAAATAATTATCAGGTTAGATACTAAAGTCAGGTATGTTCAGAGTGAATATGTATTATAATTTTTATGTTTTACCTGTAGTCGATACCACTGTTGGGATCTGTTTGACGGCAGTGTCCATGTGGAAACGTTCCTGATACTTTAGAGTGACATGTGGTGCATCTTTTGTAGAACCATGGAATTGTGGTGCTGATATTCTCAACAGTTGCGACAGTAGTAAAACGGACATTCTGCAAAGGTATTTTTCGTTAGAAAGTTTGCGTATTTTTTATTGTATGTATATATTCTTTTATGAATACCTGTTGATGTTGTGGATTTTCTGCTAGGAGAGTTCCTAATTTGACACGGTTTCTTTGTTTCTCTTGTTCGATATCAGCACATCGCTGGTGTTGAACATTGGCTATTATTGGTGGCTCAAGGAAATAGTTGTATCTGCAGAATTATAACAGGTGATATAAGTATTCGTTTTTATTACATATTTATTATTTGTTTTGTATTATGTTAAAATTACTTACACTGATCGGATTTCATTTGCCTCTGGTATGTCAGGATTGAAATAACAGTGCGTTGCGGGTGTGCTTGAAAGTTGAAGGCCTATATAAGGTAATGTGATTATTATTATTATTTGTATATGTAATAATTGTACATAAGTATAGAGAATTTTACTTACCACCGTATGATTTTACCAAACATGAGGTTATGGCTATTGCTGCTGGCTTTTGGCTTTCTTCATACTCTTTCATGTTAAAATTACGCGCTTTTTCATTCCACAAAGTAGCTCGTACAGTCATACCGCTGTTACAAAGAATAATGGCAATGTTTAGCCATTGTAAATTTTAATTTTCAAAATATAATCACACTTAAATGTTACATACTCAAGATTTTGTATCCTGATGTCTCTCCAATATGTGACTTCTTTTGTAGGCTTAACTGATTGTAGTAGATCAGTCACATATTGTACATGTCCGACGTAGTCTGCAAATAGTATAATTAGATTAAATAAATAATATTGTATCTAGTATTTAAAATAGGTTATTTTTAGTAGAGTAAGCGTGAAAGAGACATTATACCTGTTAGGAGCCCTTCTTTCTTATCCACTTTCGAGTGAAGGTCAATGTACTCGACAAAATTAAAGTGATGTGCTGGGAATCCTGTATTAGACGCTTCTTGTATGTCTGTATATTTTCCAAAAGCAAGTGAAAATGGATTGTTAACTGTTTGCGTCCATGCTGTTGCATCTTGAAATCCAAATCCTTTGATTTTGTATGCTTTGTGAGTTTCAAGTATGTTGAACCGATCTTTCTCACGTGGCTTAATGTTTGCTTGAATTGCTCCTCCCTAGGCAAAAAGAAAGTAGTAAATGAAAAGTTTTTTGTTTTTCACTCTTAAATTTTTTTTCTAGAAATGTAGAAATTTACTTGTTGATCAAGTAAAATGCATGAATGCATAGATGGAACCGATGCTTTGTTAATCGTTGTCCATTTACGGTAAACTTTTACATGGATGGTTTTATCAAGATCACTTGGTTTTAGGGTCAATAGGTTTGTGGTGTCTGTTTGCGCAACAATTTCTTTCCCATGAGGTTTTGACTGTGAGCTGTCTTCAGAAGCAACAATCTCTTTTCCATAAGCTTCTGGTAGCAAGCTTTTGTTCTCAGTACCTGCCATTAGTCTGTATGCAGACATATTATTTTAAGTGAATTACATAACTGAACTATCCACATACTCTTTTTACAAGAATGAACTCTTTTCTATCATCTTACCAAACTGACACAATGTACTACGGAGTAGTTGAGTATTTTTAACTTTATGTATATAGTTAATGATTTCATATCTTTTAAAATCTTTGACTTTTCTTTCCAGTAGCTACCCACCACATAATACCACTCTACTTATATGAGAACACAAATACCAAAATCATATCCATAACTTCTTCCTCAAATACACCTGCCGGTTATCTTCCTCAAAGACACCACCATAATTTTTTTTTTCACAGTGAAACAAACACACTGTTATCTTCCTCAAAGTCACCACCATAACTTCATCTTTTGCCGGTTAACTTCCTCAAAGACACTTGCCCAACACTGTTGCCCAGGGAAACACCCGTAAAAACTCAAGCCTCACCTTAATAACTCAAGCTCCACGCCCAAGCCACCCCAGGCCACGCCCGGCTCCACGCCCAGGGCACGCCTCATTCTCCACGCCCAGCCAAAAAGTTCCACGCCCACGTTCACGCCCAGCCACCCATTATCCACGCCCAGCAAACAAGTTCCACGCCCAGGGCACGCCTCATGCCACGCTCAGGCACGCTTAGGTCACTCCCTCGCCCATACCACGCCCAGAGGAATTGGTGTACACGTGTACGGTTTAAAACGTATTAGGGTACCGATCTAACGTGAAAAGTTCATTTTAGAAAATTGCATGGGCGTGGTTTATATGTGTAAAGTACTAGGGGAAAGTGTTCATTTCAAAAAATTTCTCTATTATTTTTGTTAGATTTACTTTATATTTATTATAATAGTATCATAGAATAGTAACATGCATATAATATGATGATTATGCACCAATGTCAGATATTTGCTATTGTACATGAATAAATAAATAAGTATAAATGTGTGCAAAAATTATTACTTATTTTTTATTTTTTTGTTTATTTATTTTTTATTCATTTATTATTATTATTTTTTTAATTTATCGAAAAAAAACCTGGTCAGTTGTCACTTGATTCAGGAAATCTCTGTATACTATATTCTTCGTCGTATTTGGATCTTTCCCCGGTTGTTGTTGGATAACGATTTTCAGTCCTTGAGGAGATGTCGCCCTAGAAAGCGCCACATATAATTGACCGTGACCAAATACAGGTTCTGGTAGATAAACGCCAATTTTGTTGAGCGATTGCCCCTGGCTTTTATTTATTGTCATTACGTAGCAGAGCTTGATCGGAAACTGCTTTCTTTTAAAAATGAATGGTAATTTTTCGTCTTTTTCAATCAGCAGTATCCGCTGTATGAAGACTTTTTGAGACATTCGAGTTCCTGCAACTATGCGTGCCTCTAGAATCTTTGAATTTATCCTCCGGCTAAATTAAGATTCCTTAATAGCATTATCGGAGCACCTATTTTGACGATAAGATTATGGGGAGGTAACCCTGTAAACCTAAGTGTGTTTAGATACTCCGTAGGATAAAGCAATTCAGTTGCACCTCCATCATTTGTTTTAGGTATAGCTTCGTCATTGCTTTTGTAACTTGAATGACTTCCATGAAGCATATCTAGAATCTTTGAATTTATCATATCTGCGGTCTCATTTTTAGGACATACAATAGCTTTTTCTTGAAGTGACTTTGCAGTTGGCGTTTGTAAGCTTTCGTTATCATAAATAAAATCTATAAGTTGTAGCAGACCTCCTTCATTGGCTGGAATGCAGTATTCTTCTGGTATGTTCACCCAAGATACGTTTTCTGGATCAGATGGATCTGCTGCACCAATGTCACCATTACCAACGTCTAATAGCCATTGTGAAAAGTTTTCCATATGTCGACGTTCTTGTGGAGACATGGATCTTTGTTGTAGCCTCATGTTTTCCTTAAGCATAATAACATCAAAATGTTGCCAAAGATAGGACTGCGTAATAGATAAACCAATTATTTCTTCTTTGGATGCATACTTCTTTACAGGCAATGTTTGCCTGAAATCGCCGCCTAAAATGATGGTTTTCCTTCCAAACAGGTCATTTGGGCAGTCGAATAAGTCCCTAAATGTACGATCGAGAGCTTCAAAACATCTTCGATCGTTCATTGGGGCTTCATCCCAAATGATCAAATCTGTTTGTTTAAGCAATTTTGCTACTTGCGTATTCTTCTTGATAGTACACACTGATTCATCGGTTAAATTCAGTGGTAGCTTGAATCTAGAATGCGATGTCCTACCTCCTGGCAGTAATAAAGCGGCTATACCTGAAGATGCAACAGCCAAAACAATTTTTCGGCGTGATCTTAGTGTATAGATCAGACTTTTCCAAACGAAAGTTTTGCCCGTGCCTCCGTGACCATAAAGAAATATTAACTCTTGTCTTTCATTCTCTACTGCATCAACAATACGTTCAAAAATATTTCGTTGCTGTCTGTTTAGCTTAGGAACCAAACTTTCACTTTCTCTTCTGAGCACTTCAGGATCGTAGCTTCGCTCTTCCATAATTGCTCTATTCTGTAACATTTCCAACAAATGTTGCGGAGGCAATTCTAGCGCAAAATCCTTTAAGGATTTTCCGTAGAATGTAAGGCCTGCTTCTAGGTCATAAAGAAGACCCGCATGCAATTCATCTTCTGTTAGATTGACTTCTTGTATATGCAGCAATTGTGTAAGGACAAATGGAATGTCTTCAGCCATATCATTTGCATGTGTTTGAAATAGTAAAACTGGATTAGAGACATCGCAGAAAATAAGTATTTGACAAAATAGTGCACGCATTTGACCAGCAGTTGCTGATAATGATGCCTCGTCTAACGCTATACTCCATTCTTGGTCACTACCTAGTAATCCCAATCTTTCACATGCGGCTCTATTTGTAGGGCATACTTCACCATCGACTGTCCGTATATGCTTAAAAGATTTACGGCCAGGTTGATGACAAAGCAACATCCTTAGGTAAAACAGGTCACCGGCGCTAGGATGTATGTATGTTAGCCGGCCGATAGCTGAAGTATTTATGTGCCGTTGATAAGGTTTTAAAAGGTACCATTTTGAGGGGTCATTTAAGTCCTTATTTGATCACTTTTGTATCCGTTATTGCTTAATATCGTTCCTTTTCACTTTTTAGGTCTCGTGAAGGCAAAATGCTGGAATGGCACTTATTTGGACGAAAAGGCGCGACTATATGAAGAAAATGGCCAAAGTCAAAATCGAGACACTCACAGTTGCTGAAAATAGAAGGCGACGGCGTCAGGTGCTATTGGCGACGCCGTCTCAAGATTTGTGTGACGGTTCAGAACTCAAAACTCGTGTTTTCAAGAGACGGCGTCTAGTTGTGAAAGAGTAGGCCGTCGCTACTCAGACGGCCTAGATGCAATCTAGACGACGTCAGAAGCTGAAGAGGACGGCGTCACGGACATAAGGTGACGCCGTCGCAAGGTTAACGTGGCCAAGACGAAACCCTAATGGCGGCGACACGACGGCGTCACTAAACATAAGGTGACGCCGTCGCACTTGTAATCTTATATATAGAATCCGAATTTTTCAGTCTTTGTGTGGAGAGTTTTTGGAGTAAAAACCTAAAACCGAACATAAGGTGTCTTGTACAGTATTTTAGGGTTTTTAACCCTATCTTACACCAAGATAAGTCTTTACTTCATTAATTCAATTATGTCTTTGATTATTTGTGTGTATGCTTGCATGTTCTCCATGTCCGGCTAATTTATTTGTGTGTTTGCTTAGGAAGTATGAAACTTAATTATTAAATATTGTTTGGTTGTTTCTTATCTTAGTTGATTAATGATCTAGTAATGCGATAGGACATTCGTTGTGTACTTAATGCTTGATTCATCTTTGTGAACCTTAGCGTATAATTACCTGAGTGGTTGTAGGCTAAACTATCCGAAGAGCGCCTTAGAGTAGGAGTCTATAATCTCTAGAGGGGTTTGTAGACGAGACCCTTTGGTAAGTTCAAAGAGTTAGGGAGAAACGTATACCCTACAACTTTAGACACACAACGCAACTAGGAATAAGACGTGACACTCAACCATCAATAGGAGATAATTAAGGAGTAATACAAACTAAGTAAACACATCTTTAAACTATCATACGAGCACATATTAATTAGACATAGACTCCCACAACCTTAGTTTAGATAATTAGATAATAGTAGAGTAATCGGTAGAAATACCAACCCCCCAAATCCAATACCCGAGATTCGTACCTTTCCATTTCATAAAATATAAAAATACAAAAAAATAATCTTCCTCAACCTTAACCTTAGCGTAGTAACTCCCTACTAGCATTCCTATTCCCCTAGAGAACGATATCAATACCCGTGGCTTACCCTAATTACTACACTACAACGATTAGGTTCACTGCCTAGGGTGTTATAAAACTTGCTCGAAGAAAAGGAAGTTTCCTTGACCCCGAACGACGCGTGTAGCGTTATCAAGTTTTTGGCGCCGCTGCCGGGGAATAGAATAGCTAGTTAGTAGTCCACCTCGTTTAGGTTTCTTTGCTTGATTCCCATCAAGTAAATTTTTTCTCATTTTTAGCTTCCTCATAGTCTATCCCCCTTCTTCGTGACCTTTGTTCGTAACCATTTTCATTAACTATTCCGTTAGCCGTTATGGAGAACGCGAATCTGCCAAAACTGTCACCCAATCAATGAAATCCACTACATAATCTACCCTTTCCACTCCAAAATGAGATCTTGAGGTTCCAGCAATATCATGATGAATCCTTTCCGGAGGCATGGACTCGAATTAAATATTTATTACAAAAAGTCCTTTATCATGGTATTGATTTACTGTTTCCACTACAATTCTTTTACACTCGTATCGCCCACGAAACCCAAAGGAGACTTGACTATGTAGCGGATGGGGATATTTGGGGACGTGGTGTTCGAATTGCATGGGAAACCTTTGAGATTCACGCCCAATTTAGAGGTGGAACATGGGACCCAAAAAACGAATCTTTAGACCTATTTTCAATTTGGAAACTTCGGTCGGAAAGGTTGTTTAGGAAGGAGATGATTAGAGTTGAGGTGCCAAGGTGCATGTCATGGTTAGGCGCTACCACAGTACAAAATGAATACATAGGTGATCTTTATAAGATGGAGGATAGAGTAGAAAATCCAATCCCATCGGATAACCCACAAGTCCTACCATCACTTGAGGAACACACATCACCTATAACTTACCCGGAAGAAGTAGAAGAGACTATAGGAGCCCCAATTGATAGAGAACCTTTGGACCAAACGCCACTAGAGAATGTAGGTTTAGATGCTAGTTGTCATGACCTCTCTCTTAGTCCTAGGGAAGTTCCTAATTTTGATGAACCGGAGCCTCAACCAAAAACCTTACCCAATGTTCCGTCTTTAGATGTGAATCTTGGAATTGAATTAGGCCCCAGTCCACCCATCAAAATAGATAGTCCGGGTAGTTGCTTGATAAAGGTGATAGATTCTAGGCCATGTAGAGTGGAAGCTAATATAGGAGTAACCCATGACCTTACACACTTATATCACCCATTCATGGTTGATAACAAGAAACACTATGGGTTTAAACCGGGTTTATTAGGTCAAGATGGATCCTTAACTAAGAATCTTTTGAAGTTGATAGAAGATGATCCATTTTTAGGAGGGAGATTTGATTCACCCGCTACACCAATAGACTTAGGTAAGGTTATAATGAATGGAGCACACTCCTTTGAGCATATAAATCACCCATCACCCTCTCCTCACGTGGCATATTTCCACCCTAAGGGTGTGTATCGCTACTATCACCCGCACTTAAACTTAAGTGTAGGGAAAACTTCCCCTTTATCTGTTAAATAAGGGTAGAGTCAGGCTCGTGACTCGAACAAAAACAAGCGCTTCTTGGGAGGCAACCCATGTGTATTTGTTTTTATTTTTATTTGTTTGTCGTATATCTTTGATTGATTGTTTATTCTCATGTTTGAATTTGTAAAAATGCTTTATTTTGTTTTTAACCTCGTCTTAATTGCATATAAAGGTATTTTACATAAGGGATAAGTGTAGGGAGGATTACACACGTTTTCAAAAGAAACGTAAACATGAGAATAACAATTAATTAAAAGATATTTATGTTTGTTTGTTCGAGTCAAATGCTTGTATCGAGTCATAATGAATGTTTTGCAGAAAATTTTTCCAGATTCTAAAGATGTAAATTTTCCAGAATTTTTTTCAGAAAATCGCAGACCAGTTTTTGTCAGGATAACCTGACGGCGTCAGGATTGCAACCTGACGGCGTCAGGAAGGAGTAAAAACATCAGATTACTTTTTCTCGTTTTCTGAGCTACTTATAAATTTTTGGAATTTTCCAGGTCTTAATTTTCTTAGAAATTCTGTAAACATCCATTCCACAAGCATTATATCCTAGTTTAAATCGAGTCTTATATATATTATTACCGCCGATTTTACGCGAAGGTTTCGTTTGTTTTCTTCAAGTGTGCAGGTTTAATTTATCAAGAAGAAGTTACATAAGATTGAGGAGCTTTTCACGCATAAATTCTTCTTGGAAAGAATTTAACCATTACTTCACACACGGATCCTACCGAGCTAATCAGGGGAGTATTAGTTTCTTTCGTTTTAATTACCTTCTTTTATCATAACTTTGATACTTTCGGGGAACATTGGGGACAATGTTCAGTTTAAGTGTAGGGAGGGAAAATAAAACGGGAACTTTGAAACTATGCTTATCCTTGACTATTTGCTTTGTCTAATTGCATTTGTGTAATAAACCATGAGAAAATGTCGGTTAGGGTAATTTTGGCACCAAATTTAAAATTTTTCATAACATATAGGAGTGGGCCATTAGTCTTAACAAAAGCGTCTCATGGATAGGAAGTTGCATGACTAGCACAAAAACCATTTACCACCCAAATTCCACCAAAATGTGAGGATCGCCCTTAGATTAGTAGGAATTAAAAGCATTCATCTTTAATGCTTAGAGTGTGAACCGGTAGTATATTAGATTCTAGAACTTGTTTTGTGATGCATTCCGAGATCGCAAGTGAGGCTACACTTGTGTAGTTAGGAATAACTAAATGATAAGAGGCATTAGGATAACCCTTGTTTGATACCTGTAATATAATTACTTCTTCCATATCGGTTGAGTAATTCCCCCACACCCTTTGCGTTGTACTCATATTTAGTACACGATACCCCTAGTTAACCCCTCAGAGCCTATCCTTTTCCCGGTTCTCGTGATGTTTCGGTTTTTCCGGAATATCAATGAAGAGCATTGTTTACACCCCACCCCCAAATATACACCCAAATCGCCTTAGCCTACCCCTTATGCACTCACTTTTAGTGCAAATGTTTGTTATCACCCTAAACCCTTAGTTCAATTATCTAGTTGCTTGCATAAGTTGCTAAGTCGAGTCATATCCTTTGTATACAGTTTTGGGATGATTGGGATTCATGGGAAAAGTTAAAGTTTATGAAATGAAGGGAAGGGAACGTTAAATTCAAATTCCCTTTGTTTGCATAATAATGTACCCCAAGTGTTTTGATCTTTTCAATTCGGGTCAAATTAGTGTTAGAATAATAAAAACTCAAGTGTAGGGATGTGTCTATAAATCCCTAATATTTTGATGCTATCGTAGAGGATGGTAGAGTAAAAGTGTATGAAAAAAAAAAAAAAAAAAAAATTCGAAAAAAAAAAATAGAAAAAAAGAAAAGAAAAGAAAAAAAATAGAGTGAAAAAAAAAAAAAGAAAAAAAAAAGAAAATACGGGCTACCATCCTACATCTATCTTTAAATTTATGTTTATTTATTTTATTTTATCTAGAGTTTAGAGTGTCGAGTCTTGGCTTAGCAACGCCTTTCTTCATATGCTTGTAACATAGAGATTTTTGACTTACCACCACTAAATAGCCTTTTCCACCAAACCCTTATTTCCCTACCGTAAGCCTAACATTACAACCCTTTAAAGACCTCTTTGATAGTCTTTCCTAGGTGCTTACGCCAAAGCGATGGAGGTTTGATCTATTCTCAAGCCTATGGTAATCTATGTACTAGGACCGGTTAATGAGTGTTTATCTTCCATTTCCAATTTGTTATATTCCATATACACCCGAGAGAGATGTGAGTATCCAAACACCCCATGTGAGGTGCTAGTATGTAATTTCCGTGCTTGTTATGACTTTTGCGGGGCTTATATGTGTTGTGGACCGTTTTGAATTAATGCTTTATGACCCCTAACTTATAAATTAATTGGCTAAAAGCACATTTGCTTGAGGACAAGCAAATAACAAGTGTAGGGATATTTGATAAGGTTTTAAAAGGTACCATTTTGAGGGGTCATTTAAGTCCTTATTTGATCACTTTTGTATCCGTTATTGCTTAATATCGTTCCTTTTCACTTTTTAGGTCTCGTGAAGGCAAAATGCTGGAATGGCACTTATTTGGACGAAAAGGCGCGAATATATGAAGAAAATGGCCAAAGTCGAAATCGAGACACTCACAGTTGCTGAAAGTAGAAGGCGACGGCGTCAGGTGCTATTGGCGACGCCGTCTCAAGATTTGTGTGATGGTTCAGAACTCAAAACTCGTGTTTTCAAGAGACGGCGTCTAGTTGTGAAAGAGTAGGCCGTCGCTACTCAGACGGCCTAGATGCAATCTAGACGACGTCAGAAGCTGAAGAGGACGGCGTCACGGACATAAGGTGACGCCGTCGCAAGGTTAACGTGGCCAAGACGAAACCCTAATGGCGGCGACACGACGGCGTCACTAAACATAAGGTGACGCCGTCGCAATTGTAATCTTATATATAGAATCCGAATTTTTCAGTCTTTGTGTGGAGAGTCTTTGGAGTAAAAACCTAAAACCGAACATAAGGTGTCTTGTACAGTATTTTAGGGTTTTTAACCCTATCTTACACCAAGATAAGTCTTTACTTCATTAATTAAATTATGTCTTTGATTATTTGTGTGTATGCTTGCATGTTCTCCATGTCCGGCTAATTTATTTGTGTGTTTGCTTAGGAAGTATGAAACTTAATTATTAAATATTGATTGGTTGTTTCTTATCTTAGTTGATTAATGATCTAGTAATGCGATAGGACATTCGTTGTGTACTTAATGCTTGATTCATCTTTGTGAACCTTAGCGTATAATTACCTGAGTGGTTGTAGGCTAAACTATCCGAAGAGCGCCTTAGAGTAGGAGTCTATAATCTCTAGAGGGGTTTGTAGACGAGACCCTTTGGTAAGTTCAAAGAGTTAGGGAGAAACGCATACCCTACAACTTTAGACACACAACGCAACTAGGAATAAGACGTGACACTCAACCATCAATAGGAGATAATTAAGGAGTAATACAAACTAAGTAAACACATCTTTAAACTATCATACGAGCACACATTAATTAGACATAGACTCCCACAACCTTAGTTTAGATAATTAGATAATAGTAGAGTAATCGGTAGAAATACCAACCCCCCAAATCCAATACCCGAGATTCGTACCTTTCCATTTCATAAAATATAAAAATACAAAAAAATAATCTTCCTCAACCTTAATCTTAGCGTAGTAACTCCCTACTAGCATTCCTATTCCCCTAGAGAACGATATCAATACCCGTGGCTTACCCTAATTACTACACTACAACGATTAGGTTCACTGCCTAGGGTGTTATAAAACTTGCTCGAAGAAAAGGAAGTTTCCTTGACCCCGAACGACGCGTGTAGCGTTATCAGCCGTCTACGCTCCCATGTCCTGTCGTTAGAATACCATACAAATTCTTTTGGAAAATCTAAGTATGTTAGGTGGCTGGCATCTGCAAATTCGCGATTATAACGTAACCATTCAGTCAATGTTGTCTTCGTATTGTGCTCGTCATTGACAATTTCATGTAACGCCTGCCCTGCTCTGAAAGTCACCCGCTGCATATTTTCGAGGTGCACTGCTAATATCTAGACAACTGGCTGTCTGAAATGTATATCGAAACCAAGGATCCTCCAACATGCTTCGTGTGGTCCAATATATCTTGCATCTTGGAAATTTTTAATTTCATCAACCATTATTCTTGGACAACTACTGGTTGATTGCTGATCACCAATTGTTCTTGTAACACGTGCAACGATTCTATCGGTTCCTTTTGAAATATATTTAAATAGGTACTTTATCATCATAGTCCATTCACAATACTCGACATTAATATGAGCATAAAAGCGCATAGAAAGTGTCTCATTATATGGAACAACATATGTATTGTCAAGCTCCATATTCTGCTTCATTGCTTTGACCCCTGAATTTCTTCTACGGTAGTGAACAAAGCCCTTTTGGTCAATAAAAGTTTCTTCACAATAGAGTTTAGGAAACCCTTTTTTACCTTCACTGCTATCTTTCATACATGGTGCAGATGGATTAGCCAAACCACATGGTCCATGTAACATGAATTCTGAAACTACTCGATGACCTTCTGGATTAGTTCTTGGGTCTGGTAATTCAGCAGAAACATATTTGTCAATATCTTCATTTCTGTGAATACGTGAGTCTTCTTTTAACCACAAAAGCAAATGACAATGCGGTAGACCTCGTTTCTGGAACTCAACAGTATATAAAACTGCAAAATTATTAACTATAGTTACATATCTGAATATAATGAACTTTGTATAAAAAAAAGTATGTATATATAATATATTATCTGCTTCAACGTCTCCAAATGGCTTTGCTTCGCGTAAGAAATTTACAAGATCATGTATCTTCCTTTCAAAAACGCGGTCAACAACTTCTGGTCTGTCAGCTGGTGTGAGGTGCGTAAATTGCTGCATATAGTCTTCTATTTCAGGCCACCCAACATTGCATGTAAATGTAATAAAAAATGATGGGTTGCCATGGACTCGACATATTGCAAGAGCATCCAAGTAGTGGCTATACATGTAGCGCGGTCCTCCTGTGAATGAAGCTGGAAGTATTGTTCTCGACCCCACATCTGAACCATCTACGTCTCCTCGAGAAATAGCATCATACAGACCTAACATATAGTCATTTCTGATGTCTTTTTGATTGTTTCTTATAAAGTCTAGCCTTTGTTGTTCAATGCTACAATAAGCAGTAACAACATATTCTTGAAAAAGTCGTCCTGCCTTTAGTAGCATGCTATTTTCTTGGATCCGGGGGTGAATTTGATATGCATAATACATTTTCATTGTCATATGTTTTTCTTTTTCTACTGATTCTCCTCCTTTACCTAGTAATTTTAAACCTAGGTGATAGCCTTCATCCCCATGAATAAAAAGAAGCGGAAAGTGAAGCGACATGTAGTGAGGATTTAGCTTATTTATACGCTGTGGCTGACCACCACGGGGTTCGATAATAACGTCATAATTAGTTTCAACATTTGGGCCTCCTTAAAAAACAATTGCACCTATAGAATCTCCTGCTGGGAGATCGTATTGTTTAGACCCAACGACACCAAACAACTTTATTTTAAAATCTGGGATATCAGCCCTTTCTATTTTATCACGCGCAGTTCTAAAGAATTTAACCAATTCGTTGTGCCTGTCCAACACTTGTATCAAATTTTGAACGATATCTTGCCTTAGCCTGCTACCACTTTTGTTAAAATACTGTAGACGGTTGTTAATTTCATTTGCTGTATCGTAGATATAAAGCTGCAAAAACTTTGGTTCTTTATTTGGCTTAGGACACATGCTTCCTATCCAGTGGTAAATCTGCCCAGAAACTTTGAAAACGTAAGGGCCCCTTCCTTTGTTAATAGAATCGTCTACTTCTGCTCCTAGAGATGTCATGGCGAACATTTGATTATAAGCCCGAATATTTTCCATAAAATGCCTGTCTTGAAAGATTTCTTTTATATAGGCCGGTGAATCTTGAGTTGCAGGTAAACGAACTTTACCATTATTGCAACAACGATGGTACTATGGACACCTTTGACTGCCGCTTTTAATTCTCTCATCATACCAGAAAATAGCATTACAATGGTTACACACTTGGTTACATCTGCCAATCGAAACATATGTTGACGGTGGCCCTATAATAAGTTAAGTAGATCAAAAAGAATTAGGCATACGATATATAAATAGACGTTTCATTTTACCAAAATAATGAGACCTTGGAATGAGCTGACATACCTTGCCTCATACATCTACGCTGTGTAGTATGCGCACGTACAATGTTATATGCGCTGTGCAAATCTTGTTCCCTCACTAAAATAATAAACGAAAGATATGTAAGTATAATAATGATCTTTGTTTTATAATATTGTCAGTAGAAGATGTTATAGGTATGTACCTTGAATAAACCTCGGTCTTTTACTTTGCGTTTGAGGAGTTTCACTTATGCTTGGTACATGCCTTGTTCTCTTTGACTGTCTATTTGTTTTTTGATTATTTGTAGGTACATAATTGTTCGAAATTCGGATATGGCTTCTGCCATTAACTTTTGAAGGTACAGAATCAAATGTACTTGTAGAAGTCAGCATTACATATTTTACAATTAAATGGTATGTATTGATGTCGATATAATTAGTTTAAAAAAAATTGCACTGTATAACCTTGGATGCGAGAATTGTATTCTTCTGAGATGCTCATTCCATGCTCTAATTCATTAGCCTGGTGTTCATCAGTAGTTTCACTTATGCTTGGTACACGTCTTGTTCTCTTTGACTGTCTATTTGTTTTTTGATTGTCTGTAGGTACATAAGTCTTCGAAATTCGGATATGGGTTCTGCCATCAACTTTTGAAGGTACAGAATCAAATGTACCTGTAGAATTCAACATTAGGTATTTTACAATTAAATGGTATATATTGTTGTCGATATAATTAGTTTAAAAAAAAATCGCACTATATAACCTTGGATGCAAGAATTGTATTCTTCTGACATGCTCATTCCATGTTGTAATTCATTAGTTTGGTGTCCATGAGCATTTTCACTTATGCTTGGTACAACCGTTGTTCTCTTTGACTGTCTATTTGTTTTTTGATTGTCTGTAGGTACATAAGTACTCGAAATTCGGATATGGCTTCTGCCGTCAACTCTTGAAGGTACAGAATCAAATTGATTAGGTTGGTGTCAATGAGTAGTTTCAACTGCATTTACAAAGGAAAATATCACCTGGTTAAAAAGGTATGTACTTGTTGCCTATTTTATAAAGTGAAACAAAAAGAACATTAAGAACCTTGACTGCCACGAATGTATTCTTTTGATTTAATTCCTACAGAATCTGCCGTATAATGGTGCTCTAAGCTATTTTCACCTACAAAAACAATTTTACCTATTAAAAATTAAAAAACATGATGCTATTTGTATGGTAGGAGAAGCAGATTTAGAAAAAACAGCAAAAAATAACTTACAATGAGAAGATATAGTATGTGAACTTGTAGGATTAGCAACGGCGTTGTTTTGTTTTGAAAACACATGCACTGCCTCGAGTGTACTATGGTGAAATAAGCTACTCTTTTGTGTACACATTCTTTTGGTGGTATTCTCAGGACATGTATCAAGACCCATAACATCGGATAGAGATCGGTCCCTTTTTAAAGTCTGAAGCTGATAATCCATATCTTCAACATCCGAGGATAGATCCAAAGGAGGTAGACAACTAACAGTAGGAATGCGACGAACCGCCTTTTGTTTGGTCTTCATAACTATAACTACTACTTATTTGTGGCTTAGAAGGTATGCATATAAAATTATAGCAGTTATTGGAGATGCAAGGATCTAAAGCATATTCTTTAAGTAGTCAGCAGCATAAAGCATAGAACATGCAAACAACCATGCAGAAAAAAACTACCATACAGAAGCAAAGGAAAGAAAGAAACATACTGTTACCATTACCTTCTGAAGTGGAGTAATTACCTTGATGATTCTCTCTGTAATTTTTTTTGGTTCCTGTATCTTGTTTCTTTGGTCTAGTATGCTTGAGGTCTTTTCACTTTGGTTGCTATGTTTTTTTTTTTTGTTTTTCTGTAACATGCATTGTATCTGTACAATGGTAGAGAGAAGGTTCTTGATTGTTGGAAAAGAAAAAACGTATGGGCAGATTGTACTATGCAAAGTGATCATTGACATTTGTAACCTAACCTCTGAATTGTAACCTAACGTCTGCAAGTATACGTGTACATATACATTATACAACTTGCATCTATCAGACCATCACATGTATTGAATTTTATAAAAAACAATCGGGTAGCAGGCCATCTATTGGGCTCACTGAAACGGGCCAGGTTACGTTATGTGAAATGACGTCGTTTAAGGAGAATATATGGAAGGTGAAGTGACGTCGTTTGGAATGTGCTTTAATATATATAGTAATTTTTTGTGTATTTGTAATTTGAAACAAAATTATATCAACATCTAATGGTGGAGCCAGAAATTTGGGTTTTTAGTTAACCCGGTCGAGTCAACGGTTCACCGGGTTACAAGTTCAATCAGTTGAACCGTCGGGTCAAACCGGTATTATGACAAATGAAAAATTACCAAATTTTCGTAGAGAAAAACATATAAAACCGCTGGGTCAAACCGGTATTATATTCTTATATATCTTTTTACAATTCTAGCCAAATACGGGTAATGTAACAATTAGCAAATTTAGAGCAAATAAAAAATGGTTTTAACACTATTAAATTATAACTAGTACTCCTAAACCGATTGAATGAATAAATTTATATAAACAGCGTTTACTTAATGGTTTTTAAAAGCTTGTTTCTTGAACCATGAAATGGGTTGAGGCTAACTTGAAACATGAGTTGTGGGCATACACACAATAAAAGCCCAAAAACTAAAAGAATTTACACTGAAAAGTGTAATCCCAAAAACGGTTAAGTTGAAACACGAGTCGACATAGTTTAACATAGCATATATGTGTACATAATAAATTTTAATGTTTATGTCGGAAATCTGTCGGAAATATTATTTATTTCCGACGGATTTCCGACGGAAATATTAAAAAATAAAAAATCATTAAAAATTAAAACATTTCCAACGGATTAGCGACAATAAATATAGATGTTGGAATAGCGTCGGAAATTCGACGGTAAGTTATGTAAATTACTGACGGATTTCCGACAAAAATTGAATTTCTTGTAATTCCGTCGGAAGTTACTCGGAAAAGCACGCTTGTCGCTGTTTCGTCGGAATATGGTCGGTAAATTAGCGACGGAAAAGTATCCGTCGGAAAATCTGTCGCTGAAAGTCCACCTTCTAGTGTAAGTCGACTATAAGTTTAGGAATTTGGTGTTCACTGAGTTTTAAACAAATGAAAGGATGGTTTATAAATTGTGTGTGTGTCACGTGTGTTTATGAAAAAAAAAATAGAATTACATTAGTTCAAAGTACATTGTGACTTGTTAATAAAATTAATCTTTAATTCTTACAATTTATAAAAATCATGGGTCGAACAAGCTATACCATGCTGGGTTTTTGTTTTACACACGTAAAGATTGGGTTGAAAGAATTAGTTTTTGGTTCGGCTTTGCTTGGTTAAAATTATGGTTGTCTTACAATGTGACCTTTTAATAGTATATATTAGCGGTCTCGAGTTTTCCGTTATCCCCATTTCGACTCATTATAGTTTCTTAATCAATTTATCATCTTTCGAGATACACCTAAACCCATATTTCTACTTCATGCGAATAAACCTTAACACGTATTAATGTAATGTATCTCTAAATAAGAATAAGCCCTAAAAACGTTAACAAATAATAATCACTACAAATCAGTTTTAGCATTCTATAATAAATAGACTCCCAAATAATATATGATTATAAATTGTGTAGATACTTTGAAGAAGGAGTAGCTTGAGATATCTATGATTTAGTTGCTTGCTTACCTCATTATTTCTCTTCAGTGTTAAGGTGAGTACTCGTGGCCCCATTTTCCGATATTTTATTGGGGAAAATAATACTCAACTACTATTTCATTTACATTATTTTTTTCGCTGTGCTAATTTCATATTATTTCCTTGGACATGTTTGTGTATATAATTGTGCGCATGAGTATTGGTAGTGGTTGACAGATTTCATTTAACCAACAGTCTTCGGGATTGGTTGGATACCTATGATTACATTTAGCCAACAGTCTTTGGGACTGGTTGACAGATTTCATTTATCCAACAGTTTAGCTCCAGCTGGTTTGCGATAATAAATGATTGGATTCCTATTGTGTACAGGACCACTTGGTGGTCGGATTTCATGATGTGGATTCCATTTCATTTACTGCTTGCTCTGCGCTATTATTTATACACATGTCTTACTTATAGTTTCCATGCATAACAAACTATTTTATACTTATATTTCCTTAAACCTGCGAGCTCACCAACATTATGTTGACATTTTCGAGTATTATTTTCAGGTGATTGATAGTCGTATTTTTTAAGGCATGCATGTTGAAGTCATACATTGTTCTCATATCATGACCGAGTGACTTAGCCAAGCCCCTTTTCTAAAGACTTAACTTTGATAAAATTAAGACTTATGTTTTACATTATTATGTATTGTATAAAAACCTTTATGTAACATTGTAAACTCATTTCTTAAATCATATAAGGCGTTGTTCTACTATCTTATGCGATGTTACATTTCGTTTCACCTCTTGTTTCCGCTCTTAGCGGGGTGTGACAGTTTTGTGTCGGTTCGGTTCGATTTTGTGTCGGTTCGGTTCAGTTTGTATGGATTATGCGTGTTTTTTTTCGGTTATTGGTCGAACCGAACCGAAACCAAATCGAATACGGTCCTTACTGTTAAACACGGGAAACTAAACAACACAATCATCCCAACTCATTCTTTACACCAGTTTACGTACCATAGTAAACATAGGGCCATCAGCTGGGACATGATACTAAAATTGTCGCAAATTTTTAACTATTTTTACTCATTTTCTCCATCAAAACTTTGAAATTTTAATTCTTAATTTTCTTAGCCAAACATGTCTGGTGAACAAACTTCTCAAATTTCAGAAATAGGCAATGACCACCTCAGACAAATATCGAAAACTGAGTTTCACCAACCACCAACCAACCTCACAAGAACACCATCATGGGAAGTGCATGCAAGAAACAACCATGTGAACTTGCATATAACACTCTTCCAAAAAGGACCCACACGGTGTCGCCCTTTGGATGGGACGCCGTCAGGTTCTGTTGATCAGTCTTGAGTGGCTTCGATCTTGACTTTGCTTTTTTCTTCATAGTTTTGCTCCTTTTCGTCCAAATGCGCTTCATTCCAGCATTTTGCTTCCAAAAGACCTAAAAAGTTAAAAGGAACGAAATTAAGTAGTAACGGATATAAAATGTGTCGAAATAGGGCTTAAATGACTCCCTAAAAGCGTACGTTTTAAATCCTTATCAAATATCCCTACATTTGGTATTTGCTTGTCCTCAAGCAAATGTGCTTTTAACCAATCAATTTATAAGTTAGGGGGCATGAAGCATTGGTTTAAAATAGTCTACAACAAGTAAAAGCACCATAATAATCATAACAAGCACGGAAATTATATACTAGCACCTCACAAGTGGTGTTTGGATTCTCTCATCTCTCGGGTTTATATGAAATATAATATGAATGAAAATGGAAGATAAACACTCATTAGCTGGCAAAGTACATAGATTACCATAAGCTTGAGAATAGATTAAACCTCCACCGCTTTGGCGTAAGCACCTAGGAACAACTATCTAAGAGGTCTTTACAAGGGTTTTAACGTTAGGCTTAGGGTAGGGAAGTAAAGGGTTTTGTTGGATAAGGGATATTTAGTGGTGGCAAGTCAAAAATCTTATGTTACAAGCATCTAAAGCGTGGCGTTGCTAAGCTAAGACTCGACTCACTAACACTAGATAACTTGAAATAAGACAAACATAAATTTATAAAAAAAAAAAAAAAAAAAAGATGTAGGATTGTAGCCCGTATGTTTTTCTTCATTTTTTTTTAACATACTCTTTTTTCTTCATTTTTTTTCGACTTTATTTTTTTTTTCATTCTTACTCTACTATCCTCTACGATAACATCAAAATATAAGGGATTTGTAGGAGCATCCCTACACTTGAGTTTTTATTTCTCTAACACTTATTGACTCGATTTGAAAAGATCAAAATACTTGGAGTATTTAATTACGTAGACAAAGGGAATTTGAATTTATCGTTCTTTCCCGTTACTCCATAAAATATTACTTTTACCCATGAGTCCCAATCGTCCCAAAACTGTGCACAAAAGATATGACTCGACTTAGCAACCATGCAAGTAACTAGATATTTGAACTAAGGGTTAAATAATGATAACAATAATGCACTAAAGATGAGCGCATACAAGGTAGGCTAAGGTGATTTGGGTGTACATTTAGGGGTGGATTGTAAACAATGCTCTTCATTGATATTCCGGAAAATCGAAACATTACGAGAACCGCAAAAATGATGGGCTCTGAGGGGTTAACTAGGGGTATCGTGTACTAAATATGAGTACATCGCAAGGGTGTGGGGTAATTACTCAACCGATGTGGAAGATGTAATTATAATATAGGTTTCAAACAAGGATTATCCTAATACCTCTTATCATTTAGTTACTCCTAACTACACAAGTGTAGTCTCACTAGCGATCTCGAAATGCATCACAAAACAAGTTCTAAAATCTATTATACTACCGGTACACTCATTAAGCATTAAAGATGAATGCTTTTATTCTTAAAGATTTAGTGGCGAACCTCACATTTTTTGGGTGAAATTTGAGTGGTAAACGGTTTTTTTGCTAGTCATATAATTCCTATCCATGAGACGCTTTATTAAGACTAAAGTTTAGCTCGTAAATGTCATAAAAAATTTTAAATTTGGTGCTAAAATTGTCCTAACGAATATTTCTCGTAGTTTATTACATAAATTACCAAGGACAAGACAAATAATCAAGTGAGTGAATAGTTTCTAAGTTTCCATTTTATTCTCCCTCCATACACTTAAACTGAACATTGTCCCAAATATTCCCCGAAAGTATCAAGGTAATGATAAATGAAGGTAAGTAAGGAAAAGAAACTAGTACTCCCCTGATTAGCTCGGTAGGATATGTATGAAGTTGCGGTTAAATTCTTTTCCAAGAAGAACGCATAAGTAATAAGCTTCATCCACTGTGTGTTTCTTCTTCTTGCCCAATATAACATGCACACTTATAAGAAAATAAACGAAACCTTCGCGTAAAATTGGCGGTAAAACTATATATGACACATAACTACACTAGAAAGCATAATATATAATGCTTGTGGAATGGATGTTTGCAGTTTTTCTAGAAAATTAAGACATGGGAATTTCCAAAATTTATAAATTGCACAGAAAACGAAAACTGATTATCCTGTTTCTACATAGCCTGACATCGTTAGGTTTTAATCCTGACGCCGTCAGGTTGTCTTGACAGAAAGTGGTCTGCTGCGTTTTTCTGGAAAAATTACATCATTACAACCTAAAAAAATTCCTGCAAAATATCCATTATGATTCGATACAAGCATTTGACTCTAACAAACACATATGTATATCAGTTTAATAGTTTCAGTTCTCATGTTTATGTTCTTAAAAACTTATGCGATCTTCCCTACACTTATCTTTTTGTAAAATACCTTTATATGTAATTAAGACGAGGTCAAAGACAAAATAAAGCATTTTCACAAAGTCAAACATGAGAATAAACACAAACGAAAGAGATATATATATATAGACATGGAAATAAAACAACCAAACAAGAAAGAAACAGTTCACATCACAAATATATACATATATAACAAATTGTCCCACGTCACCACTTCACAAACCACATTGTGTCAAGATAATCCTAAATTATTACAAACCCAAATTTAAGTTGTCTTAACAAATATCCAACCATAATTGTTCACAACCAAATCATCAACAAACACATAAATCACTGATCGGGAGGGCCATAGCGGTAGTCATAGCCTGGAGGAATGTGGCCAGTGTACCTGTAGGGCGGGTAATCCTCCTCTCGACCGGGGAATGGATCAATCTGCAGATGGGGCTCTAGATGATCTCGTATAGACAAGTACTACATCTGTCGAACGGTGTGATCATACTTCCAGTTAGCCCGCTGGTCTTATTGAGCCATCTACGTATCCATCCTGCCCATCTATGCCCCCTGGTGGGCCTGCCAATCCCCACTGGCCATGTTCCTGTAGGCATCAGCGGAGCTACCTGTTCCATCCCTCTACTGATACTGCGGCGGCAGCTGATGCTCATCGTCATCCTTATCATCATCATCCTGTCCTGTGGGTCGAGGGCGTTACCATGCATATGCGCCTCCTATGTCCATGATGATCTCCACAACATTGAGGTACATAGGAACCTTCCCTCTCAGATTGTCATTGGACTTAGCCAACTTGGTGACAAACATACCCCCATAAACCCTATCTGCCTACCTCATACCACTAGCGCTCCTCAGATAGTCGGCCAACCAGAATGGGATGTTGCAGTACACCCCATCAGCATAAATGCAGTAAAGATAGAACAGATCTGGTAAGGTGACACGATGAGTCGTGTCCTTGCGCCCCGCTATGGTGAAAGCAATGCAGCGGTGCGCGAGCCTCATCCGCGGGTCTCGGATCTGTGAGGCAAGGGTACTCCCAGTTGGCCAACGTATTCCAAAACTGAATCCCCCACATATCTTCCCTAGTGGCCAATCCTGCACTCAAGCTAGCTCTAAAAACAGGGCTCTCAGCGTCCCTCTCAGAATATAACCCTACCCTCTAACCAAACTCCAAAACAGATATATTCCTCCAAACTCCACCCAATATGAACCGTATCCCCTGAGCATCAATACTCCCCCAACAAGCTAAAACATTCATGGAATAAGAGGCGTGAAACTCACGCACCAACTCAATGTAAACGGGCTCACGAATGCGGAACAATCTTTCCCATTGAGAGTCAGTAAATTTGTCCCTCCTAATGATGTCCCTGAAATCCCTCGCAAGATCATGATCATGCAGAAAAGTCCAATCCAGAACTGCCCCCTAGTCAATAGTTTGGTGAAGCAATTCGTTGTATCGGTTTTGGGGTGCGTCTGAGTCAAACACTCCCCAACCCAACACGGTGTTGGCAACACTTTCTTGTGTACCAGAAGATTGTCCCCTGGTTCTTCTCGACCTCTTGCTCATTTTCTGAAACAGGGAATCAAAGATTGGGAACAAATGAGTAGTGATCAAACAACAAAACAACATCAGAAGGTTCTGACGGCGTCACAGCAGCAGGCTGACCCCGTCCCGACCAAAAAATTTTAAACCCGACATTTGCAAGGGAAAAATCCAGGTTTTTAACCATAACCCTTAACCCAAACACCCCTGCTGCAGCAAAAAAGGTGTAATGGCAAGGTGGTTTAGTCCCTAAGCCTTCCAAAGCTTCTCGCAAAATCAAACCCACATGACAACACTACCATTCGCCTAATCTATAGTCTAATTAACAAGGTTCATAGGCGACATTTAGCATTAATCAAACTAATTGGGAAGGTTTCGGATCAAAGAGGAAACTAAAATTGAGAGAGGAATAGAGCAATTGAGTAGGCCAAGATCAACGAAAATTACTTACCTTGTAGAGATTGATGATGCAAAGTGGTGAAATTGACTTGGAGAATTCATATTGGTGAAGTGTGGGGTGAATAAAATGTGTAGGGTAGAGAATGAAATAGATGGGTGGTAGTTTTATCTGTCTGATCTGGCTTAGCGACGACATCACCCTTTACGTGGTGACGGCGTCACGACCAATTTTTTGCAAAATAGGCTGTTTTTATGAACCTGCTCGGATCGAAAACTTTGTTGTTGTTTTTGACAAATATTTTGGTTTGCATTTTAAAATCCATTTTGTCAGTCCACTTGCAATCTCCACAACGGTAAGCAAAAAACATGTCAACTTGTTTTTTAACGGGAATTCCAAGAATTTTTAGGATGTTGGGTATGAGCATCTTTCGGCCCTGGTTTAAAACCGAAGGAACATTTCCCTATGTTATGGAAGTTGAGAAGTGAAACTTGCACCCTTCCAATGAACACGTCTCTAGGAAATATTTCTTTTATGCAAGGAGCGTTGAGACTCGAGTTCTTGCCAATTTGTGAGTCCTTGAGAGGGATTGTCTCGTTTGTTGGAATTGAAGGGAGTTCAGGAATTATGCTCATGAGCTCCGGTATCGCGTACACCTTTTTGATCCTTCTAGGAATATCATTCTTTGCGATTTCTTCACGCAGTCTCATCATGAAGTTTTTGGCTAGCTCCAAGAAAGTGTCGCGGGTTTTTCTTATGTGAGTTTCGTGGCGTTGTATTTCTTTCTCTTGGTTGTTGACGAACGTCAACATTATGTCCTCGAATTCATCTTGACGTGATTTTCGTGGAAGCAAAAACTCCTTGACCGAGTGCACGTGTTCACGAAATTCCTTTTTATGATCACGTGTGGCCATTTCCATCAACTCATTCACATGTGCCTCCATACTCTTAAATAGTTGTTCTTGGGCATCTGAACTATTTTCTTCAGGGAGTACTGGATCTTCCCACTCTTCTTCTTCATATTGTGCTAACCCTTCGATGACTTCCCAACATATTTCAACATCGAGGTTACTTATCCTTCCGTCGGTGGCATAGTCAATGGTTTGTCGAGTGGAGGGATTGACATGATCGTAAAAGATTTGGACTTGAAGCCAAAGATCGATGCCGTGATGAGGGACTTTATGGAGCAAGTCCTTGAATCAAGTCCACGCCTCGTAGAGAGTTTCACCTTGACGTTGTTGGAATATCAAGATGTCATTCCTTAGTTTGGTAGTTCTTCCCGGTGGGAAAAATTGGGTGAGGAAACGAGTGGTGAGATCATCCCAACTTGATATGGATCCAGCGGGAAGTCGCTCAAGCCAATTACTAGCTTGGTCCCGTAGAGAGAATTGGAAGAGACGCAAGCGCGTGGTAGCATCAAGGTCGATAGAGTCAACGATTTTTAGGAAGTCCTTGAGATGCTGATTAGGATCTTCATAAAGAAGTCCATAGAATGCACATCCGTTTTGCACCAACCAGATGGTGTCGGATCGCAGGGCCGTAGTTTGAGCTTGAATGGGGAGCTCAATTGTGTTCCTATAGCCTTGATGGCTCGGTCTAGGGTATTCACCAAGAGTACGACCTCTTGGCGGGTCAAGTGGTGGTGGGTTGAGTGGAAGTGGTTGATGTGGTGGTGGATTGTCACCTATGGTGATAAGTGACAAGGTTACGAACAAAAGCACAAAGAAGGGGGATAGACTACAAGAAAGCTAATGAAAATGAGAAAAAAAACTTACTTGATAGGAATCAAGCAAGGGAACCTAAACGAGATAGAGATCTAACTAGCTATACTATTCTCCAGTAGCGGCGCCAAAAACTTGATGTGCGTAGGAGCGTTCGGGGTCGAGAAAACCTCATTTTCTACGAGCAAGTTTTTCAACCCTCTAGGCAGTGAACCTAATCGTTGTAGTGTAGTATGGGGTAAGCCTCGAGGATTGATATCATTCTCTAGGGGAATAGGAATGCTAGTAAGAAATATATAACGAGAAGGTGGGGTTGAGGATGATTCTTTTTTTTATATTTTTTAGAAAGCTAAGGTAAAATCTCGATGCAATTGGTTGGGGGTGGTACTTCTACCGATTACTCTACTTCTACTAATTATCTAATTATCTAATTACTACGGATAGCTATGTTTAATTGAGGTGTGCTCGTATGATGATTAAAATTTTTTTCACTTAGATACTATTACTCCCTAGTTATCTTTTATTGGTTGGTTGAGTTGTCACGTCCTTTATCTTAACACGTTGTATTCCTAAAAGTCGTAGGGTGTGCGAATCCCCTAGTTCTATGAGGTTATCTCTCGTATATGATTCACGGAATTGACAAACCTAAGCTATTCCATCTATATACCATATCATCATTAAGCATACTCAAGCAATAAATAGAACGATAGCCTAGATGCACTCCTAAGCCAATTTCAATTAAGACAAGAAACAACCTAACAATAATTAATAACTAGGTTTCACAGATCTAAGCAAACACATAAGTAATTTAGCTAGACATGATAGACAAGTAAACATACACACAATCAATTGAACATGGGGTAGACATAATGATAAATTGGATTAACAAACTTATCTTGATGTGTAAAATAGGGTATGGGACCGTAGAATACTGTCCAAGTCGGACTACAACTGAGTTAGGGTTTGCTATCCAAAATTCTACCTCTTAAAATACAGAAAAATCGAATTCTATATATAGATTTACAATCGCGACGGCGTCGCCTTTTGCATGCAACGCCATCAGGTCGCCGTCATTAGGGTTTCGTCTGGGCCAAGTCATCGATGGGACGGCGTCACTTAAGAGTTGTGACGCCGCCAGTATTTAGTTGAGACGTCGTCTGAATTCTAGATCTGGGCCATATGGAGTGAAAACTGTAAGTGAAGCCCTCCATATTTTAGGCGTGACGTCGTCAGCCTTTGTGACTAGGAATTTCGCTGAGTCGTCGCGTGCATGTTTTGATCAAGTCTTCATATATGGACGACGTTGCCCTTTGGATGGGACGCCGTCAGGTTTTGTTTTTGCTCCTTTTCGTCCAAATGTGCTTCATTTCAGTATTTTGCTTCCAAAAAACCTAAAAAGTGAAAAGGAACGAAATTAAGAAGTAACGGATAAAAATGTGTCGAAATAGGGCTTAAATGACCCCCTAAAAGCGTACGTTTTAAATCATAATCAGTAAACACCCAGGGACCAGTCCGTCACATATACACCCGAACATTTATACCTTAATAGAATACCAAGGGTAGTCAACATCAAATAATTTACCAAAGCGCTCCTAGATCACATGATTCATCATGGCACTCAGTCAGTAAAAGAGGCAGCGTGTTCCAGCGCGAAACATTCCATGGGATACCTTCATGCCATCATCTGACCATGTGGTTATCACAACAACGATAGCCTCATATAAACTCAGCAAACTTTTCTCGGAAAGGAAACCTTTACTCGCAAATTTTAACGGTCAAAATATAGATCTATACGTTTATAATATATGGTACAAACTTGAGGATGATCCAATGGTTAAAGTCGGGACCCCTATTTTCCCTGAATTGTTGCATGTTGAAAGAATTTAGAAAGAACTTTAAGATTATAGCTTCATTGGTATGATCGAAGGAACGATAATTAAATGATTAAAATTTGATAAAAGATGGATCGAGAAATAATCAAGTGAATAAATGAATAATGAATGAAGATATAATGACACATTATATGTTGACATAGTCATGACTATGGGGGAGAGAGATCTACAACTTTGGTTTTGGAGTCGAAATATGAAATTTTGCCCCGTTCCCACCACAAATCAAGTCATCAAAAAATTCATATTTTGATGTAAGTCAAACACTCGCGATGCATGTAGCTGCAAAATATGATTATAGCTCTATCTTAGATTAAATGAGGATCACCAAGGAACTCCGATTTTAATGATTAAAGAGGCCACGGAACCCGGAGAGAGAGAGAGAGAGAGAGAGAGAGAGAGAGAGAGAGAGAGAGAGAGAGAGAGAGAGAGAGAGAGAGAGAGAGAGAGAGAGAGAGAGAGAGTTACACAACTTTAGTTTCAGAGCAAAAAGTTGAAAAATAATCATGTTATTGTCGCGAGTCAAATCACAAAATAAATCAGTTTTTGATGTGAGTTAAACACCCATGGCGCTGATAGCTGCATAAATATAAATTTAAAATTTGATAAAATATGAATAATTAAGTGAATAAACAAAAAGCAACCAACACATCATATGTTGACATTTTTACATTTTTTTTGTCATAACTCCTTCATACGAACTCTAATCTTGATGATTCAACTTTAGTTTCAGAGCATAAAGTTGAAAAATAATCATGTTATTGTCGCGAGTCAAATCACAAAATAAATCAGTTTTTGATGTGAGTTAAACACTCATGGCGCTGATAGCTGCATAAATATAATTTTAAAATTTGATAAAATATGAATAATTAAGTGAATAAACAAAAAGCAACCAACACATCATATGTTGACATTTTTACAATTTTTTTTTGTCATAACTCCTTCATACGAACTCTAATCTTGATGATTCAAAAGGTCAGAAAACCGAGAGAGAGATCTACAACTTTCATTTTAGAGCTGAAAGCTAAAATCTTGTTCGTTTACGTCATGAGTCAAGTCATATAAAACTTTAGCTTTTTACACGAGTCAAACACTCACGACATTGAAGTTCACGCTTTTAAGACATATAGACAATGTGCGTTATTTAATTCCTGCAGATAAACCATAAATTACACATTTGTGCATGTAATGGATTGTGTGTTATATTTATATGTGTTATACATTATCATAAGTGGACTAAAATTAAACCGTCATTAGTTAATACGGTTTAGTAAAAATGTGGAAATTTATTTTCCCCGCACTTATTCATAAATGTAGTAACTAAAAAAGTTAAAGTAAAATTAGTTAACTTGTTCATTAAAAATAGTTGGGAATTTTCCCTCCATTTTTTCATAAATTTTGCAATAAAAATGTTCAAAAAATTTTATCTATAATTTTTGCAACAAATATCCGTTGCTATATTTGCAATTTCGTTGCTAATAATTGATGGTTTGGTTGGCAAAAATTAAAACTTCATTGCAAACTTGTTAGCAACGAAAATTTTGGACAAAGTCGTTGCTAAAAAGGAGATGGAATGTTCCCACCAAAATTTGAGAAGATAGCAACAAATTTAGCAACTAAAAATCGTTGTTAACCGAATATTCCATTTTCGCTTAATTTGGTTGCTATATTTGTTGCTAATGTGTGAATTTAGCAATGACTTATTGGTTGTTGCAAAATTTTCGTTGCTATTGGCACTTTTTCTAGTAGTGGCCAAAAAGTGTTGAGATGGCACTGCTTTTTCCCACAACACCATCCTTGGCACGAGATTGTACCTAGCTCTCTTAGGGTTATAGTATTTATATAGGGAGTGAGGAGTAGAGAAAATAAAGGAGGGTTGATATATGTTTGGTGTTAAAAGTTTATTGCCTCTGCTGAAGAAACATGGAATCGAAGGAAGAGAGAAGCAATGTTTTTGTTGTTGCTTAAACATATAACAAAAAAATTGTAAAGGATAAAATTTAAATACTATGTGACTGTATTATTTTTGTGAGTGATCATGAGTAGAGAAAATAATAAAAGTGGTCAATGTTATAAACCCATTAGTTGGCATATCGTCATTTCTACTTCAAAAACAAAATCCCAAAGTTAAAAATTATGGTTTCCAGTTAAAAATAAGAAAATGAAACTAACTTGTTTACTTTACCTAAACTAATTAACATATCTTGGTGAATGAGAATTTTATACTCTTGCTGAAGTAGAGAACATAAAGATGATCAAATTTATTTAACCATGTGTAAGAGGGTTGGTGAAAGAGATTTATTGCATGCGTTTGGTTGGTGTCAAAATGTATGAAAAATATCTGTTAACAAAGATATGTCACTTTAACTCTTTGAGATTATAGATGGCTAGTTATCAACCTTTTCATGAAATATATTAATGGAGCATCAGAACATTATATTTAACTATGTGTAAGAGGGTTGGTAAAGCTTTGTGCAAAAGATTTATTGTGTCTCGTCCGTGTCATAATGAATAAAATGTTGTATCTATGTCATTGATGGTTTTAAGTTTCAACCCACATAATGGATAGCTGCCATCTAACTACAAAAATAAAGTACAAGGTTATTATTACCCATTTTTTGTTTTTTTTAATGAAAATGAAAATAGTCTTACATCAAATATGGTAGAATGGTCATTGTGGAAGTACCATTCATTTACTTTAAATGTTTTGCTACTACTCCGTCTGTATAAAAAATTTGATTTATGTTTTATCTATAAAATAAGAATTTAGTGGGTAAGGATGATATGTGATTGGTGACGAGTGTGGTTAACAGAAATTACTAAAATTTTGTGGAATATAAAAATGGACATTTATTCTGAGATGAAGACTTTTATGTTTTTTCACACATTGTTATAAAGTATTGGGGAAGAAAATAGTCTGACTTTAAATATAGTAGATGGTGACTGACTGAAAAGTGATAGGTTATTAATACCCCTATGATTTTTTGGTTTTTTTTAATAATTTTGTTCATATTATAAAACTGTGAAACAGAAAGTGCAGAAAAAAAAAAAATAAAGTTTAACAAGTCAAAAGTATTAAACTGACAAAAAATATAAAACGAAAACTGTAATAAACTGTATTTTACTATAAACCATTGGGGACAAAAAGGGGGTGAAGGTTGTTAAAAGTACATAAATAAGTAGGCAAGGGGTAGCATAACATTTTTTTTTTGAAAGGTAAATTTCATTCAAAAAGCACCACGAGTTGTCCTCGAAGAAAGGACACCCGGGCAAACAAACGAGATTACATCAAGTCTAGCGGATATTTACACCAAACATTCCAATCTATACCTTTCACTTTAGATCTATTTTTAAACCAAAAATACGAAGTCATTTTGATGCTCTCAACCACTTCTGTAGCACGTCGCCTTGACTAAAAACTTTACACGTACTTTTGCTTAATGAAATTGGGGAAGAAGTGTTGTGATTTAAGACAATAGTTAATTGTATGTGTAATAGGTTTGGTAATGTTTGGTTAGAGAGAATTAATTGTGTTTGGTTGAAAGATGTATTGACTTTAAAATTACACGATATTTTCATGAAGTTCAAAGATAAAGTGAAACAATGCTAGAATTCCAAATTTCTATAAAATGTAAACTTTAAATGTAATAGTCCCTCAATTTAGGATGCATGAAATTCAAAACATATTTGAAGGAAAATAGCATTTTATGTTTGTATTGAGAAAAAAAATATATGAAATTGACCCAACAATCAATACAACACAAATATGTGTTGCTTTATAAGCATAAAATCGAACTTTTTTACTAAATATTGTAACACTCAAAACTAAAACCATGAAATACACGCCTACAATGTTAAAAAGGGAAAAATTCCAACACACTTAACGTTATTGGGATAATTTCGTGTTGATAACAATGACCTATAACACCGTTATGGTGTCGTAACAGAGAGTGTTATAACCATAAGAGGGTTCGTAATGTTTGGTTTTTTTATGACAAAGAAAGTAGTAGTAGGGTGTCTAAAAAACTTACTAGTGGTCAAACGACATAAACATGTTATGCTGAATGGGTTTTAGTTGTTCTTTCGGAAGTTAGGGATTGGATTGAGTTTTTAGTTGGTTATTATTCAAGGTCCCTATAGCCTCTTCTTAACGTATTGCCATTTTCAAGTTTCTCTATCAAGTCGGTTCTCAAACAAATTTTAATTAGAAGCATGTTTTCAAACTCAAATCCAACTTTTTAGATGTTGGATTATATAGTTGGTCAAGTTTCAAATTCAACTTTTTAGCCAAGATTAGCAAGTACATGTTTATCTAAAAATATAAACTTTAGCAACTAACTCTAAGGTTTGAGATATTAGATTATGGTAAGCAACTAAGCAAGAAGTATTGCGTTTTCTAGAAACCGTTTTGATTATCACAATTGAGGCATGCACTCCAAACACTGTTTTGCCAGCAGGATATTATATGTGGCAAATATATCATGTGTATGATAAGGATTTAAAATGTACGTTTTTAGGGGGCATTTAAGCCTTAAACTAATGTATTTATGATCAAATATTGCCTAAATTTATTCTTTTTCACTTTTTAGGTACTTTGGAAGCAAAAGGCGAAAATCATGCATATTTGTATGAAAAGGGATGAAAATGTGAAGAAAATGATTAAGTCATGAAAAGTCTAGAAAAGAGCACCAGACGGCGTCACGACCTATAAGGTGACGCCGTCACTTTCAAATAAAGATACCAAAACAGCCCAGCTTTTACTAGAGACGGGTCAGTGAAAAAGCTATGAAGTAACAAGTGACGCCGTCACTTGTTAGAAGAGCCGGAATTTTCTGGCAAAATTATAACGTGACAGTCCATAATAATCAAAGAGGGACGACGTCAAAGATTTCTGGACAACGTCTGGAGTTACAAAGCGACCTCGTCACAAGGCTGACTTGGAAGATACGAAACCCTAATGACGGTGACTTGAAGGTGTTACATCTATAAAGTGACGCCGTCCAAACTGTAAATCTATATATAGTTTTAGAATTTTCTACATTAAGTGTGCAACATTGGAGAGTAACTTTGGTGTACGATTTTTATCCGCTTTTTAAAGTATTTTTAGGGTTTTAACACTCTCTATCAATAAGAGGTAAGTCTCTTAATATCTTCTATCATTATGTTTGATTCATACTTGATTATGATTACTTGTTTCTTTATCTTTAACATGTCTAGCTAAATCAACGTAGTATTTGCTTAGATGTAATGAAACCTAGTTGTTAACTATTGATTGTCGTCTCTTGTTTAAATGGATGTTACGCGTTAGGTTAGGAAAACTTGTTTCTTCCTTTAGTGTTGCGAGCTTGAACGTCTGAAACAACATATTTATGTCCTAGAGTGCACTAGTAGACTTTTCGTTGTGTTTATTGCATGAATTGAGATTGTTAATAATAGGAGATTTTGGGGAGATAACTTAGGTTACTTAGCGATCCCAGTTTCTTATAGGAGATCAATACATTCATAGAGTTAGGGCCTTAGGCACCTCCCTACGAATAATGGAATACAATGCGCCAATTAAACAAGGATGTGACAATTTGAGTAATCAATAGGAGATAACTAGGAAGTAATGAAATATAACACGCTTTTACCTATCATAAGAATCTTATTTACTTTTATTTGCAATTTAGTTTTAATTATTATTTTTAATTAATTTGATTAGTAGTCTTAAGTAGTTGATAATCAAACCCCCAATCCAAATTCTGAGATTTTAATTTGCTTTCATAAAATATAAAAAGATAAAAAGAAGCATCCCTCACCTTAGACCTATTAATCATACATCTCGACTTTCCCAAAACTATTCCTCTAGAGAACGATCGATCCCCTGAGTCTTACCTATACTACATTACAATGGTTAGGTACACTTCCAAGGAGGATTGTAAAACTTCTTCGGAGGGTTACGTCCGCCGCGTCAAGTTTTTGGCACCTGAGTCGGGGAATAGTTTAGGCTCGTTTTCTATTTCGTTTAGGTCTACTCACTAGATTCCTATCAAGTGAGATTTTATTTTTATTTTATTAGCTTCCTAGCAGTCTATCTCCTTCTTTGTGCCCTTTGTTCGTAAAACTTCTCATTTGCCACCATGGTGAATGAGATATCTTTTCACCAAGACCCACCACATCTTAACCAACCACCACAATGCCTACCCATTCTCAACCAACAAGACCCACCAAGAGCCCGTACTCTTGGTGAGTACTCTAAACAGAGCCATTAAGGCTATAGAAACACCATTGAGCTTCCACATCAAGCTCAAACTACGACCCTACGATCCGACACCATCCGATTGGTGCAAAACGGATGTGCATTCCATGGATTTCATTCCGAAGATCCATATCAACATCTCAAGGACTTCCTTAAAATTTTCAATTCAATTGACCTTGATGTTGCTACTCGGGAGACAACGCGACTGCGTCTCTTCCAATTTTCTCTACATGATCAAGCTAGCAATTGGCTTGAGCGTCTACCCGCGGGATCTATCTCTTGTTTGTTTGTCTAACTAGAAACTTAACTAGAGATTGATTTTGTGTGTTGATTTTGTTGCAAATTATTGGGATATGTCCATATCATAAATAAGTATACGGCCGAAAATACGTAAGCCTACTGGGGTCACACACGTATACATTTTGAGAACACTTTATTTAATGTAATTAATATATTAGATGTGTTAATTATATTAAATAATTATACATGAAATATTTAAACGGTCGTTAATTATAATGTTGAAATTTATAATTAATTAATACACATTTTATTAACAAGTAATGGACTTGTTAGTACAAAACCGAAACCCGTTGGAGTGTTGGTTTATGATTGATCGAAACGCAAGAGTACATGAGGTGCGTTTGTTGGTTTTGCCAAACTTAAAGGGGTATCCTATTTAGTCTTGGACTCCACGTTGGTTATGTATATATAACGAGTATAAGTGCACCCGCGCGTTGTTGCGGAGACATGCGTGTCGTTTTTTATCTGCGTTGTTGCGAAAAACTTATAACGGAATTTTTTTGTGTTTTGGGCCTTGGTATGTTATTTGGGTTTTCCTTTATTGTAAAATTTATTTGGTATGTTAAAGGTTCATTTCGAAAGTTCTTAAAACAATATATATACGTATTAAGCTTCAATGTTTTTTTTAATATGTTATAAACATATCAATATTGAGCTCGTTTTGTTCGATCGGTAGATATTTGGTACATAATTCAAACTTTCTTAGTGTATGTCTTTGACCCATGCGGTTTAAATTAATTTTATGATAGTTTTTAAAGTATATCAATATTGACCTTCAACATTTTTATTAAATCGTACATGTATCAAAAGTATATCAATATTGGCTTGTTTTGTTAGTAATCGAAAGGCCTTTTCGAATGTCTTTTTTTATTGAAGAAATCGATGGATATCTGATAAATATAAGGTAAATAAAGTTTGTTATATAAAAAAAGTCGTAAATAGCAAAAGGTTTAAGGTGATTTTTGCAATTTCTTGCATAGTTTATTTTTTTAATCTTCCTCTTTTAATCACACTAAATGGGCTGGGTTGGGCCATTAATCTTCCTCTTTTAATATATATACTCAATGAATGCGATCGGCAACAAACCGACAAAGGGTTTTAATATTCGATCGGTAGAAAGAAAAACCCAAAAGAAAACTATTCAAAGAGTTTGTTTTTGTTTATCTCATTCGTTAGACGCAAGTAATTTAGAACAAAAGCCAAGATTGCCTCGTTCATGTGTTAAACACTAGCATACTAGTGTTCTTGCTTAACGTGTTTTGTATGCAACCGTAGAGAGTTCATACTTTTTGAACTTGGTGGTTTCGTGTGTTTGATTAATTACTCACGCGTGAGTAGTAAAGACTTGTTAACTTATTTGCTAAAAGGTACACACGTTCTTAAACCCTATGTTAATATATTGCTTATGTTATAATTGATCTTAATTGTTTCGGTTGCGTACTCGCCATTATGTTTAGATAATGGTGACATTTGTGTTTTGAACGGTGCTTAAAAAACTTAAGTTATGTTTAGGTTGATTGTTTATATAGATACGATAACATCATAAGGCTTTTACCACTTGTTTTAATATCTGTATGCTTTTGGTTGTTAAAATTAATCTGTTATTCATACATTTTTATCTGTCACCAGACAATGTCAACTTCTAGTTCATCAAAAAGAGCTTCGGGCTTAGATGTAGAGATAAGAGGTTATTTTGAAGAATCCTTGAGACGCTCTTACCCTAAGTTAAATGAAACCTGCGAATTTCAAGATATTAAAGGGGAAGCTCTTGCAAAATATAGGGATGATTACATGTGGTAATGTAGTAATTTATAACTTTCTTACTTTCTGATTTTTTTATTACTTCTGGATGATGACAAACTTACATTTGCTAAATATTATAGCTGTAGTGTCCTGATGATATGCAACAAATTAAGATCCAAAAATCCAGATCTTTTTTCGAAAATAGGATCCGAAGATGTTGCCCAGGTAAACTAATTGTGTAATATGCTATTTTTTTTTAAACGCAATTGTATATTCATGTGTGTGATATTTTATTATTGCAGCGCATTGTGGATAATCTTTCAAAATCTGATATGATACCTCAAGTCTCTATCCGCAATGGTTGTTTTTTAACCTTCAAGCTATCCTGGGAATGGATGGCTAAGGTATTGTTTTTTAACGTTCAATCTTCTCTTCTTTCCTAGATTCTCACATGTTTAAATTTTCATATTCATCCTGTCTACACTTCTTTGCAGAGGATTGACACAATGTTAGTTGATGGTATAAAGACATGGGCACCAGAATATGATTACGAAAGAGTAGCGTTGTTCGTGCCGGAAAGGGCTATAGACTCGATTCCGCATGCAGATGCATTGCGAGGTTATTTTATTCAAGAAACTCTAGCTCATATGTTTGACTATTCTGGTGTTGGTGTCTCCTTCGATACCTTGGTATTGTAGCTGTTTGAATGTTTGATTATTTCGTTGTTATTCATTTTTATATATATATATATATATATATATATATATATATATATATATATATATATATATATATATATATACCAATCTATCTCACATGTTTTAAGCAGAATTTTAGCCCACAAATATATGAGACGCAGATATTGCGGGCTAATAAGGAGGTAGGAAAGCACTTTTTGATTGAACGAGGTTTCATTAAAAAGAGAAGTGGTAGAATGGAGGAGCCTCCTCTTTTTGTTGCTGCTGAGACAGAAGAACCGGTGTCAAGAAAAGAAATTATATCTAGGGATCTCACAAGACTATGGTACTTTACTTATGTCTAAACTAGTTTTAGTTCCAAGACATGTTCTTTAAATGTCTGCATGCGTATGCCTTTTTGTAAATAGCGATGCATCTCACTAATGATGTATATAGGTTTGGAGTTTACGAATTTGAAGCAGACTTCATAATTTGTGTGGCTCCATTACGCCGGGCAGGGTACATTAAAAGGTGCCTCGCTGTACGTAACTTAGTAACTTTTACACAACAACTTTTAACTGATAACATGTTCATAAATAAAGATTAGTAACTTTGAATACTGATTCTTTTCCCAGGTTGCGAGAGATGTACAATGGCTTAATGATGATGAGATGGCATGTCATTGTGGATACAGGACATCAAGTAATGAAAAGGAGAAGCTGGATTGTTTGCTAGGCGAATTCTTTAATTATTCGAAAGCCCCCTCCCTTGTGGAGCTAGGTATATTGCTCATTTATTCTATATATATATATATATATATATATATATATATATATATATATATATCTATACTACATAAAATGGAAAAACAGTCAAAGTGAAAAAGTGGAAAAGTGAAAAAGTTTAATGGTCAAATGAGAGAGAAATATATTTGTGTAATTAATACTCTTATTAAAACACCCCATTACTTAAAAGTACAATAATTTATTCACATTGTACAACCAATTAAAAACATATCTACCAAATTAAAAACAACCAATTAAAACACCCGTTATTAAAAAGTACAATAAAATTTTCACAATGTACAATTTAAACAAGCTACAACATAATTCTAAATATAAAATAATTAAACACACTAATTAATGTTATTTTTAAAACACCATAAAATAAAAAGTACATGTTATTATACACATTATACAAATTAATAAAACACACAAAGCTTCATACAAGCTAACAAGTTGATGATACATATAGTTTTAAAAATCGGACCGGACCAACGGGTTCAACCGGAAACCGGTGTAGCCAACGGTTCGGCTAACCAATAACAGCCATCCGAAAACGAACTAGAGAGGACCCGTTAAAACCGATACAAACTGGTGAATCAGGTCTCATCGAGATCTATTTCTCCGGTTAATCGTCACAGGGTACTCGCCGCTGCAACGCGCGGATACCCTGCTATATTATATAGAAAGGAAAAACCAAAAAGTGAAAAGTAAAAATTTGAAACTATCAACACATATCGAAAACGGGTTGACCCAATACGCTTCAAACCCGGTGGGTTGACCCTGTTTAATTTGACCCGTTTTAACCCAACCTGTCATATTGACTTGGTTTAAATCGACCCGTTTTTCGACGGGAACGGTTCAACCGGGTTGAACCGGGTTTCAAAACGTTATGTTTAATCCTCAAATATTCAAACTTTTATTATTTTTTGTTTAGAACCCATAAACTTTTTTTTAACACAACACGATCTGTCGCTATATAAATATATTATCTATAAGTTTTTCTTCAAAAACGATTATAATGTTTTACAATTATGAGAAAATATGTGCACATTTAACTTTTCATTAGGCTAAATACGCTCATTTCAAAAAAAAGATGGGGCTAAATGTGCCCAAATCTTTTACAAAATAGCTAAAATTAGCCAATTTTTATTTTATTTTGGGCTAATCTTATTCATGCTAATTTTGGTCACCATTAATCCCATCATTGTTAGTTTTTACGCGACAAGTAACATGTGTTGTTAGTTTTTATCCCATAACTGATGTAATGTCTACTTTCATTTTCATTAAATGATTTTATATGTTGTTTGATAGATGTTAAGAATTTTGTCTAGACTTTAATTATCGTGTAGTACAACCGTTTGCAATTGCATTTTCATCGGTTCACGTTCTATTTTAAACGCTACACAAAACACTTACCACAATATCACAAATCATTAATTATCTGACGCTAGAAACAGCTGCCGCTAGGCGCGGGTACTCGTATATATATATATATATATATATATATATATATATATATATATATATATATATATATATATATATATATATATATGTAATTATGAGATTTAAAATAGCTTTTTCTCTTTTTATAGGCAAGGCAGTCGGTTATAAAATAACTGCTGAAGCATTTTTTGAATTTGCACTAAAGTAAGTTCTTCACACTTTTGTCATAATTTTTACCCTTTTGTACTTTATTATTTTCAATTTGCTGTAATCAGATTTTTATTTTCAAAATGTTTTATATTGAATTCAGCAATGTAACATAAGCTATTTCCTTTGTTTCATAAAACGAGACACCCTACTTTCAGGTCGGGTTTCATGCTTATTCATTTTTCATGTTGTGTGTGTTCTTGACAGATATGCTTACGTGAAGAACAACAGGTTTGCCGAGTTTCCATTGAGCATTGATGAACTGTTTGATGAAAAGGTATTTTACGATGTTGTATATATATTGAATTTCTCATTGATTTGAAATCTTTATGCTGGAATTTTTATGATAAATAGGGAAATACTTTCGTATATCTGCTACATACACGAGCTCTGGTTCATTCAATTATAAAGAATCCCCGGAGAGGCACCTTCAAGTTAAAAGAGGCATGACTTTCTTTTCGTTTCAATGATGTAACTTTCTCATCTTGGCCCTAATTTTATTATTTCTTTTTTGTTCTTGGCCCCAATAGGCGTTCGTTGCCAAAGAACGTGAGTTAGCATTACATTTAGTCCGGTTTACCGATGTAAGACCAATATCTTAATCAACTTCCACTACTTCACATGCAAAATCTCACTTTAAGTTACAAAGCATATGTTTTGGAATTGAATATGATTGTTTAAATATACAGGAGGTTAGAGAGTCTTGTTTATCTATGATGCCACACATTTTGTGCGAGTATCTTTGGGATTTGTGCAAGAAATTTACCAGTTGCTACGGCAAGGTATATTTACTTACATATGCTTTTTTTCTCAAACAATATTGAATGTAATTTTTGCTTCTCATAAGGCTGATTTTCAGAAAGTTCATTTGATTTTCAAAAAGACAAATGTAACTATTTTTTTTTTTAATCCCGGTGTATGATTTTGAAAGTTTTGCCATAATCATTGATGTATTGTCTTTCCAAAATCTATATTTTCCTACAATTTTAAGTTGATTTTCTAAAAAGTTAATTTGATTTTTAAGCACTTGTGATTATTTTGGCAGGTCCGGCCTGTTGAGAATGGATTATTGCTGTGTAGGGCAACTTCAGTAGTGATGGAAAAGTGCTTTGATATTTTGAGAATCAATACGGTAGGCATTCATCATTTTTTTTTTTTTTTTGGGTATTGGGGTGGGGTTTCTTTCCTCTGATCCTGTTATGCAGGACTATCTTTTCTTATACATTTTACTCTCTGTGAAAGGGGTAGTATCTAAGATTTATTTAATATTTTTGGTTTATGCTCTTTAAATTAAATTGGTTTGGGTGTATTATGATAACATTACAACTCAATAACTATCGAGTCAATTCATGTTTAAATAACTTTGCTATGAAGAATTGAAGTATAAAAAGGATATTTTTTTTTTCAAAAACCAAGCCAAGTTTAAATAACTCAAAAGTATTGTATTAGTTTATATTAAGAAAGTTAGTCACAATTGCACATTTTATACTAATTATTTTTTTTGTGTAGACTTCTTCTAGTGGATACCTTCGACGAACTCCTGGAACTGTGAACCCATTAATTCCTTGGTCTGCAGATGTTTCTGATGCCAGGTAGATATTGAAATAATCCATATTTTTTAAGCTAAGCATTCTATTTAAGTAAAATATATGCGTGCTTGCATATAGTGTTCTACCTTTTCATTATTTCATTATGCCTTTGAAAAATGAATTTTTGTAATATGTAATTGAAATATTATATATAATATTTATAAAATTTAACAATCTTGTTACAATTTTGTTAGTTTTTTAATCGGTTTCGAAAAACTAGTTTTACCATGTTTTTTATTACGAAATGACGCAATCCGGCTACAAAGCCAAAATTGACAATATTTGGATGACTCTGGGTCCTACATCTTAAGGGAGATTAACAAATACTAAGGTCTTGCGCTCCTACCACAAAATAATATTCCTTTACCGTTCGAAGAAAACAAGCGGTAATGGTTTATCGACTTTAATAAAGTAGTTGAGTTCTATTCCAGAATAGGGAATTATATATGTCTTATGCTTTTGGGGTTGGATCTCAAGATTAGTACGTGTTGATAGTTAAATTTGAATGAACGGAAATTAGTTTAGAAAGGTGAGGTTTATGCAATGATGATTAATAATTGTATTTTTCACTAGACAAATACTATTGACAGATACGACCTGTCACTTTATTTTTGCAATTACATAAAAAAGCTCAGAAAAGCATTTATAATCAGTGCCTTGCGTCATGCTTACTGTTCAACTCAATTTCTCGATCATCTCTCTATATATATTATTGTTTACTGTTCAACTCAAATTTGTTTTTGTTTATAAATTTTGATGGTTGTTTTGATTTTCATCAGGCTTAAAAATCTTAATCCCCGGATCGAGTTATTTTCAATTTTTGTGAGCATATATGCTGATGTTGAAGAGGCTTATCTATGTGGAGACATTTCATTAGTAGATTTTAATGGGTTAGAACATGGCTGGTTGAAGTCAGATAACAAAGATTTGGGCAATGTTAAGTATTTTGACCGTGATTGGTCTAATCCCTTAGCAATACGCAATAACTCCTTTATATACTTAGGCAACCCGAGCTCGCGTTATGCACTTTCTTTAGCTTCTACTATTGAGATTCAAACGGATCTCGTAGTTACTTCCGAGAAGAATGGTAAGCATAAAGGTGGATGTTTTGAACTCTCCTATGGGAAGCAGGAATTCGAGAAGTCTGACTTTTGGCAAAACGAGGATAAAAGAACTGAATGTGGCAAAATGGCTTTTCAATCCAAAAGTGGGTTTTTACAGATCCATTACATATTGTTGAAGGATGCCATGGATGCTACAATGGAGTTAAGTTTTGAGTCAACCAATTCAAGAAGTATAAAAGTTCGTGGACGCATCTCTGCATACTATGGCAGAGGTGTTTTGGATGAATGTAAAGAGGCCCAAAAAATGTTTCACCATGCCCTTATCTTCAACACCGATGGTATGTTAGTGTTGCCCGGTAAAAAACTTGATTTACGTAAATCTGTTCTTGCCGTACCGGCCAATGGTGACCTGAATCTTGAAGCTTCTTTTAAACATGGTGAATCCGGAGAAACCATCGTGACCGAAAAGGTCACATATTCTGTGGTAACCAACAAAGGTTTCGAAAAGTGGGAGATGCCTGTGTCGGTCAAAGGTAAGAGGGTTGGCAGTTTCTATCTTAAGCTGGAATGGATCAAAGGGCCAGGTATCTTCAGTTAAGGTATAATAAATTGTACCCTCCTTCAATTGAATCTCACGGATACTAATTACATTAGTCACACTTTATGTATAAGAACATGAACACAAGGTTCATTCATTTTCTCTTTATTTAGAAAGGTTACACAAGTGTTGCTGTATTTGTAATGTGTAGAAAGTAGATTCATATTTTTCCGTCTGCTTATGCGGTCGCTGAGTTTTAGCATCATATATTAGATTGCAACTATGCCCTTGTTGATCAGCTCACTTTTATATATTTGCTAACCATGAAAAATCTTGATGCAGCATCTCCTTGCTTCCGCTGACAGGACTGGAAGCTGATCTGCTACCTTGCCTTTGATGCCTCTATGTCTGTTGGACAAAGTTTACGTTTGCTCGAGCTTCCTGCAAGTAGCCATGTTGATAATCTCGTAGCTGAAACTACGTTTAGCTGGTAGTTGTTTTGCTTTCTGATTAGGGGATGTTTAGTATGAGGAATCATATTAGAATGGAATCCAAGAGAAAATGAAGTTGATAATTATTCTGTTGTTTGGTTATATAGTAGAAATGGAAAAGACCAATCTATTTATCTTAGCACCTACGGTTTACGCTTTTCATTTTGACATAGTTTAACAAACAAAGCAACATCTATCTAGCAATGAAGATCAATTCCATGTTTTCATCTGATTGTCCATTTTTTAGCCCACAAATTTGAACATGGATGAGCTTTCATCAGGTTGGAACAACAAATATGGGAGCAACAAAACAAAGCCTCATGATCTATCAACCTAGACATTGATTGTGTGTAACACGAATTGAACACCCAATTTGTTACATTTAACTAGTCAAGCAACAAGTAGTAACACATTATACATTTTTTATAGTTTAGTTACATTGATTGTAACAAGAATTTGAACACCCAATTTGTTAACATTTAACTACTAGTCAAGCAGCAAATAGTCTCCAATATTATTATAGTTATGAGTTTAAAGTTTAATTTCATTGATATGTTTTTTTTCTTTATCTTATAAATCCGTTAAAAACCTAGCCATACTTGGATTGAACATAAGAGCATGGGTGTCATGGCGTTTGAGCCACACCATTCTTACGTGGAATACCAAATGGCGTCGCCATGTAGGTGTTATCGCACCACCCCCTACTAACGCCATTTCTCAAGTGAGTAAACTGGTGCAATGCAATTTCAAGAAAAGTCAAAGAAAAAAAAAACTAGATTTGAACCCAATGGCTAGAAACAGGCAATTTTCAAAATAATAATAATAATAATAATAATAATAATAATAATAATAATAATAATAATAATAATAATACTAGGGAGCCCAACTAGTGTCTCGGCTTCTCACCAATTTCTTGTAAATACTTTTGTTGTTCTAATCAAATGATGTTTGATAAAAAAAATAAAAAAATAAAATAAACCAATAAATAACCATTTTTACACACTATATAAACCTTTTTATACAACTACAACTTATAATGCCCGCACGGAGTTTTTTTTTTTATAAATTTTCTAATAAATTTTTATTAAAAATGAAATAGCTTAATTTTTGTTTTTTGTTTTAATTATGATTCTTAATTTTGATTTATAATTATATTTGATGCACGTGATAAAAGTTCATATATTTTCATAGACATGGGTCATCTTTATGTACAAATTTTAACTACCGCATGTTAAAATCATTTAACTATTTTTAAATTAAAATCCTAATTCACATTTAAATTATAATTATATCGTTTGATAGTTCATCTTACCGAAACATATCATCCGATTAATATGATGAAGAACTTTTTAAATTTTGAGTTATCAATAAATTCAATCTCATCTTCTCTTTGGATGCAAAGAATGCTGATAATCAATCTTTTCACTGCCAAAGTTTTTGATAATCAACGTCAACTGGTTGAGACACTTTGTACGTAGGTTTTACCACTTCTGGTTCTGTTAGTTGATTAGTATAAGACTTAGGCATGTTATGTGTTTAGGCCCATATTGCAAGCTCAAAATCAACTGACGTCTACCACTTGTGTTTCATGCGAGCGCAAAATCACATATTTACAGGTCACAACAGTCATTAATGAATAAATTTCCATACCTTAAGTCACGGGGGAGAATGTTTGCTGAGAAGAAACACTTCACGCCTCACAACAACTAAGAGTTAATCTCGGTTATTCTTCAATTTCAAAAATATTACAACATAAAATTATCCCTAAATACTTCCCAAAACATCTAATGGGGATTTCATCAACTTGAGTACTTTGTATTTGGCCATTGCTAAGCAGGACTGCCCACGCGTTGCTGCGAAGTTTTTTCCGTTGAACACCGCACATCGATGTGCAAGTAACGGAAATCAGAGCTACATCAGAGCAGCTGCAAAGCATGGCGAGTGCAGTCATAGGCAAAGCAAACGTTGATGTAGGAATCATGAGTGGGTGTTGTTGTGGATTTTAAAAGTATCGTATTGACTTCAGTGATACTAAGTCTTGTATCTGCGTATTTAAATTTTGGCTTTCAGTATATTCACATTGCAGCGGAGCTTCTGAACCAATGAGCATTAGTCCAATGGTTGGAGCACTTGTGCTTGAGTCAATAGACCTAGGTTCAAGTCCCATCATTGGCATTTGCTTCATATAGGTACCCACCTCCGCAAAACCTATGTGCACACTGGAGAGATTTTGTAAGAGCTCAGGGGTCCGAGTCTTGGCTCGTGCTCACTCCAGTTGGTGCCCAACTAGGCCAGGAGAGTTGCCGAAGCTATTCCTTGTGGGGTGGACAATGGCTGGTGTCAAAAGGCACCCGAGGTCAGAATGTTCCCGCCAATCTACACCTTTTGTGAAAAAAAATCTTACCCAAATAATTACGCTACACCCAAGATCAAAAGTGATATTTTTTAGGCTAAAGTTTCAAACCCATGTGAATTCAAAATTGTAACTCTTCTTATTTATACATTTAAAAATCCATAACTTAAGAAATAGGCTTAAAACTAAATACGACAAAAGGAAATACTATATCAAATTTCAGCTCAATTCTCTATCATGTTAGGAATACTAACTTGTTTTAGATTTAGTTAAGTCAATTGTATCAACCACTTCTGTGATGAAGGTTGCTTGAGACCTAGAAAAATAATTAAAGTATAAATAGCACGTTTAGAGCATTACATTTTAACATCTTGAAAACTTATGTGCTTTAATTAGTTATAGTTTACAAAAGGGCAAATATCAAAAAAAAGTATTATACTTGCCACCTATTCCTCTTCAGGGTAGCGAACAAATTTTTTTGCTTCTGCGGGTAATATACTTTCAAATTCATCCTCTTTAGGGTATTTTCATGAATAGTTGGACAATTTTGCCCCTATTACCCACAAGAGGAAATGGAAAGTATGATACTTTTTTTTTTAAATAATAAATAATGTACTAGCCATACGGAAAACGTGTTTTGGCTAAGAAAACGGAATAAGAATTAACAAGGGTAACGTATTTGTGATAGGGAAACGAATGTATTTTGGCCAGAATTTGATCGGCGACGATCAAACTCAATAGGTTTATGGGTTAAGATGCCGGAATTGACTGCTTTGATACCAGTTGATACACTCTTACAGGAATCAACGGGATTCAAATAAGAATTGAGCTCAAGAATTAGTTAATAGGATTTGTTATGCCTTACTGACTTGTAGAAGTTTATTACAAGAGAGAATTACAAAATCAAAACCGCTTACAAATGTGAAATGAATTGTGTTATATACAAATGAAATGATGAAATGGCTGTAACGGCTTTTCCCGCCTAAATGGTAAGGGTTAAAACTGCTTATTTGAACCCCACACGTGTCATGCACGCGTATACTTATTTAAACTCATGTCCTTTGCAAATGGAAGTGGCTGGTGGAACTAAATTATCTTAATAAGTAAATAGTGTAAACTTAAAACAAAACATTTTTATCATAGATTTAACACAATTATAAATCATTAAATAATTTATCTTAATACATATCCAAAATTTAACATAATAAAAAACTAGGGCAAATGATAAAAAAAAGTATCATACTTTCCATTTCCTCTTGTGGGTAATAGGGGCAAAATTGTCCAATTGTTCATGAAAATACCCTAAAGAGGATGAATTTGAAAGTATATTACCCGCAGAAGTAAAAAATTTTGTTCGCTACCCTGAAGAGGAATAGGTGGCAAGTATAGTACTTTTTTTTTATATTTGCCCTTTACAAAACAAAACAGATATACCAAATATAATAATCATTTCAATACAACTATAATTAATAACAAAAAATACCTAATGGAAGTCTACATAAAAAATGTAATAGCAATCTGTAATGTTAGAAATAGTCAAGTCATCCAGTTCACGCCGTAAAGGTGAGGTCAAATCGTAAATCATAGATCAGTGATGGAAAAAAATGGCTCACTACGTAGAATTAGGTGACCATCCATTTCTTTAATCATGTGATAGTTGATGGTTAATCTATATTTATGTCTAATTATAGGATGCAATTATGTATATGTTTATTGAGGCATTTTTTGTTTGCTTGGTACTACCTGGTTTAATGATATGTTTTCGGCACTCAATGATGAAGAAGTGAATGGTGCTATATCATCATAATTTTAAGTCACGCCTACATTCTTTTTCAGAACATCAAAATGCATTTCATTAAGCTCTAAAAGTAGGAATAAAACATACAATTTATCTCCCATCAACATACACTCAAATAATTTTAATCTTACTGTATTCGACCCGTGCGCTGCGGTTGAGCTTCTGTAATTGTACGCATCTTGCAGAACCATCATAACTTGCAGACCTTAAACTTTCAAAACTTTAACACATGCAGATGAACTGAACAACTTTGAAAACCTAGTGAATAGAACAAAAATATTTGCATTAGATGGAATTCATTAAAAAAAAAAAAAAAAAAAGAGAAAGAAAAAAAAAATTATATGATGACATGTCAATTTAAGCCACATACAGAGCCTAGATTACTAAATTGTACACCATTCAACGGGCATAAATATGTATGGACCATACTACTTTAGAGATAGCCTAAACATTAATTCCAAAGCAACAATAAGGCTGTGAATTCACTGTAATTTAGAGCAATCAAATAGATTATCATCATTACGTGTGTGTCCATGTGAACTTCTTACCCCATAAGAAGTTCCGAGTAAGAAGTTCCGAATCATAAAAAAAGTTATGCGGTGCAAGGGGAATAGGTTGCTCCAACGCGAATTGCTTGAATGTTAGGTTAGTAGATTACATTGGGTTATATTTTATTACGCAACCTGCTCAACCCATCCATTCTTGCACCTATAATATTTATCGAGAAAATATAGATCTTCATGAACCAATGAATCTTCTCATGAAACTAAACAACATTGTAGAAGGTTGGTGCAAAGAGAACCCATGTTTTAGACTTGCTGGTACTATAAGAAGAAACCATAACACATGAGATATTATACGATTGTGATGCATGTAATCACAATGTAATAACCACGTTGAAAAAAAACATCCAAACACCCCTATAAGACTTATCAAATAATCTCATATTCGAGATATACCTACAATATGTAAAACCAATTATGGTTTTAGCTCATAGTCCAAAGCCCATGCGTATTTGAAGGACCTTCTGTTCATCTCAGCACCCTCCTTCTCGAAACGTTCAATCATATACAAAGCTCGTGTGAACTAAAGAATCATAGTGGGGTGTGTGTGCGCGTGTGTCATGGGCCAATGGTAGGGGTACGAGAAGGTACTTAATACACAAATAACAACTCACCATTCATCTGATTTAGGGTATCGTCTGTGCCATTTTGGTATAGCTAGCCCGACGTCGTTGCAAATAAAATGTATTACATCCACTACCCAAAATCGCAACTACACAATCATGATTGTTCTCAGATGCTAACTACTGTCGTCTTTCTTGAAAAAAAAATTGAATTTCTTAATTGAGGTGAATTATCTAGTGTATGCATTTAAACTAACTTATGTGATGTAGGAGTTTTCACCCTCAAATGATCCACTACCCAAAATCGCAACTACACAATCATGATTGTTCTCAGATGCTAACTACTGGCGTCTTTCTTGAAAAAAAATCGAATTTCTTAACCGAGGTGAATTATCTAGTGTATGCATTTAAACTACCTTATGTGATGTAGGAGTTTTCACTCTCAAATATCAGTGTCACGTAAGGTACATGTTGTAGAAAGGAACCAAATAATGATAACTTGTATTACTGATAATGAAAAGGATAAAGATCCTCTAATGTTTATCCTCTCATGTTGGTCATGTTGAACCAATCAACAATAAGAAAATGATAAAATAGGACCACCACTAATTGAAATAAGGGATCCATTATTTTGCTTTCTCTCACAATAACACTAACATGATAGAACATGAGAGAGTTGAACTTTAGAGGATCTCAATCCGAAAAGGATAAAGATCCTAATGAAAAAGGTCTGTACGATATAAATAAACAAAATAAAGAGGTGATGCCCTAATGCTAGACGGACTAATGGGCCGACAAAAGTGGACCGACCTTATTAACTAACATCCCCCCTCAAACTCACAATGCTGCAGCGAGGAACATTGAGAGTTTGTCAGATAAAAAACAAAAACGAGGGCCACAGTAAGGCTTAGTAAATATATCTGCAATCTGTAGAGAAGATGGAACAAACGGAAAAGAAATGGTGCCCATTTGAAGATGATGACGGGTGAAGTGACAATCAATTTCTATATGCTTGGTCCTTTAATGGAAAACCATGTTGCACGCAATCTGAATAGCACTACGGTTATCACAATATAATGGAGTAGGATTAGTAATGTGAATACCCATATGTGCAAGTAACCAAACAAGCTCGCTAGTAGTAACAGCCATGGCACGATACTCAGCTTCAGTAGAAGATCTTGAAAGAACATCTTGTTTCTTACTCTTCCACGAGATAAGTGAATCTCCAAGAAAATAAAAAAACCCAGTTGTAGACTTGCGAGTAACAGAATCACCAGCCCAATCAGCATCACAATAAGCACGCAAGTCTAAAGAAGATGTGGAAGGAAACAAGAGTGTCTGAAACTGAGTACCTCATTGATACCGGATAATCTGTAAGACAGCAGCCCAATGAACTATAGTGGGAGCAGCAACAAACTGACTAACAATGTGGACAACATAAGCAATATATGGTCGAGTCAGTGTAAGATAAACCAAACTCCCAAGAAAAGTGCGATATAAACTAGGATCGGGTAAAGGCTCACCATAAGCATGAACTTCATGTCCTAGAGTGCACTAGTAGACTTTTCGTTGTGTTTATTGCATGAACTGTGATGGTTGATAATAGGAGATTTGGGGGAGATAACTTAGGTTACTTGGCGATCCCGGTTTCTTATAGGAGATCAATACATTCATAGAGTTAGGGCATTAGGCACCTCCCTACGATTAATGAAATACAACGCGCCAATTAAACAAGGATGTGACAATTCGATTAATCAATAGGAGATAACTAGGGAGTAATAAAAAAACAAGTAAATACGCTTTTACCTATCATATGAATCTCATTTACTTTTATTTGCAATTTAGTTTAGTTTTAATTAATTTAATTAGTAGTCTTAATTATTTGATAATCAAACCCCCAATCCAAATTCCGAGATTGTAATTTGCTTTCATAAAATATAAAAAAATAAAAAGAATCATCCTTCACCTTAGACCAATTCATCATACATCTCGACTTTCCCAACACTATTCTCCAATAGAATGATCAATCCCCCGAGTCTTACCTATACTACACTACAACGGTTAGGTACACTGCCTAGGAGGATTGTAAAACTTCTTCAGAGGGTTACATCCGCCGCAACAAGTTTTTGGCGCCGCTGCCGGGGAATAGTTTAGGTTCGTTTTCTATCTTGTTTAGGTCTACTCACTAGATTCCTATCAAGTGAGATTTTATTTTTATTTTATTAGCTTCCTAGTAGTCTATCTCCTTCTTTGTGCCCTTTGTTCGTAAAACTTCTCATTTGCCACCATGGTGAATGAGATGCCTTTTCACCAAGACCCATCACATCTTAACCAACTACCACAAGGCCTACCCATTCTCAACCAGCAATACCCACCAAGAGCCCGTACTCTTGGTGAATACTCTAGACCGAGCCATCAAGGCTATAGGAACACCATTCAGCTTCCACATCAAGCTCAAACTACGGCCCTACGATTCGACACCATCCGCTTGGTTTAAAACGGATGTGCATTACATGGACTTCGTTCCGAAGATCCAAATCAACATCTCAAGGACTTACTTAAAATTGTCGATTCAATTGACCTTGATGTTTCTACTCGGGAGACAACGCGACTGCGTCTCTTCCAATTTTCTCTACGTGATCAAGCTTGCAATTGGATTGAGCGTCTACCCGCGGGATATATCTCTTGTTTCTTTGTCTAACTATAAACTTAACTAGAGATTGATTTTGTGTGTTGATTTTGTTGTAAAATTTTGGAATATGTCCATATCATAAATAAATATACGGCCGGAAATACGTGATCCTACTAGGGGCACACATGTATACATTTAGAGAACACTTTATTTAATGTAATTAATATATTAGATGTGTTAATTATATTAAATAATAATACATGAAATATTTAAACGGTCGTTAATTATAATGTTGAACTTTATAATTAATTAATAAACATTTTATTAACAAGTAATGGACTTGTTAGTACAAAACCGAAACCCGTTGGAGTGTTGGTTTATGACTGATCAAAACGCAAGAGTACATGAGGTATGTTTGTTGGTTTTGCCAAACTTAAAGGGGTACCATATTTAGTCTTGGACTCCACGTTGGTTATGTATATATAACGAGTATAAGTGCACCCGCGCGTTGCTGCGGGGACATGCGTGTCGTTATTTTATCTGTGTTGTTGCAAAAAACTTATAACGGATTTTTTGTGTGTTTTGGGCCTTCGTATGTTGTTTGGGTTTTTCTTTATTGTAAAATTTATTTGGTATGTTAAAGGTTCATTTCAAAAGTTTTAAAATATATATATATATATATATATATATATATATATACGTATTAAGCTTCAATATATTTTTTTTAAATCGTGCATATGTTATAAACATATCAATATTGAGCTCGTTTTGTTCAATCGGTAGATATTTGGTACATAATTCAAACTTTCTTAGTGTATGTCTTTGACCCATGTGGTTTAAATTAATTTTATGATAGTTTTTAAAGTATATCAACATTGTTACAAATTTCTTAATAAAGATATTTGGTATATAATTCAAACTTTCGTAGTGTATGTCTTTGACTCATGTGGTTTAAATCTGTAACAAATCTCTATATATCTATTAGATATTTGGCATATAAAGTTTGTTATATAAAAAAGTCGTAAATAGTAGAAAGTCTAGGGTGGTTTACGCATGTTGTTGCATAGTTCAAGGTAATTTTTCTAAATATTTTTTTAACAGTTTTAGGCTTGGGTGGGCTGCCGTTTTTGTGCTATTTTTTTTAAATCGCATCTAAAAGTATATCAATATTGGCATCGTTTTTTGCGAATGTAAAAATATATCAATATTCAGCTCGTTTTGTTTGTAACCCGAAGGCCTTTTGGGCGGTATATTTTCTATAAAAAAAATCGCTAGATTTTTGTTAGATATTTTGTAGATAGAGTGTCTTATATAAAAAGGCGGTATTTATTTATTCAAACTTTCATATAATTGTACATCTTTGGTCCCTGTGGTTTAAACAAATATAAAAATAGTTTTTAAAGTTATTTGGTAGATTAAGGTGCATTTTGATTTTTTTTCTTCTTTAAATCAATCTGTATATTGACCTTCAACATTTTTTTATTAAATAGTACATGTATCTAAAGTATATCAATATTGGGCTCGTTTTGTTCGTAGTCGAAAGGCCTTTTCAACTGTCCTTTTTTTATTAAAGAAATCGATGGATATCTGTAAAATATATGGTAAATAAAGTCTGTTATATAAAAAAAGTCGTAAATGCAAAAGGTTTAAGGTGATTTTTCCAATCTCTTGCATAGTTCAAGGGGCTGTTTGTAATTATTATTATTATTATTATTATTATTATTATTATTATTATTATTATTATTATTATTATTATTATTATTATTATTATTATTATTATTATTATTATTATTATTATTATTATTATTATTATTATTATTATTATTATTATTATTTTTTATTATTTTTTTATTATAAACATCACTTTATTAGAAACTCATATGATTTACAAGAAATTAGTGAGGACCCGAGATACTATTTGAGCCCCCACTCCTCTAGCTATTGCAAAACTAATCATACTTAAAATATGAGCAGCAACACATGCCCCAATGTCTTGAGTCACAAAGATATTTCGGATCCGTTTCAGTAAGGTCACTGCATCCTTCTCAACTTCTCCAAAAGAAGAGAATGAGAAGGGAAGAAATCCATATCCAATATCCGCGCACTTACCCTCATACTTGACGCGTTTACGTTGTGCGGCCTCAACCACCGCACGCCCCGGCACAAAATCAACCAGGCCAGTTTGCGTAAGGAGCGATGACCCTGTCAGATCAACACATACATCAAGACCCCCGTCCCATGAGTAGAGCAACATATCAGATGGATGTAAAGGGTTGTCCCTTTCTCCACTAAGCCCAGTATCAACTTCCTTACGAGCCGAAATCCCCGAACGTGAACAAATGTCAATAAGAGTATCACGCACCATGTTATGCCGATGTTTCATACCAATAATACCAGCACACGATAAAACATGGTCCCCATAAATATCCCCGGTAAAGACCCTGGAACAAGCTGAACACGGCATCTGAACAGAGAATTGGGGAACACCTAGCCGATAACATAAAACACACCAGTAGGTCCTGACATTCATAGTCTGTCCCAACCCAGATATCGGGACCACCCTAAGCCAGTCCTTAGTGTACTACTCCATTTGCGATCTCCATAGCGCCATCTGTCGAGTAGATAGGGAAAAAGTGGATTCAGCCGTTTCGGTATCACGTGTGAAATATATATCTGCCAATTTCTTTATTAGTTTGGGGGCAGCGATCTCACTTGGATTACTCAAAAGTTCAATCTCCATTTTCGCATTAAAATTACAAAAGGAATCATCAAAGGAAGGCCCAAAAGTTACAATACCAAAATGTCGGAGGAGCTTAGTCTGTAAGCTAGCAGATTGGAGTTTAGACGCAAGGAATGCATATTATTATTATTATTATTATTATTATTATTATTATTATTATTATTATTATTATTATTATTATTATTATTATTATTATTATTATTATTATTATTATTATTATTATTATTATTATTATTATTATTATTATTATTATTATTATTATTATTATTATTATTATTATTATTATATTATTATTATTATTATTATTATTATTATTATTATTATATTATTATTATTATTATTATTATTATTATTATTATTATTATTATTATTATTATTATTATTATTATTATTATTATTATTATTATTATTATTATTATTATTATTATTATTATTATTATTATTATTATTATTATTATTATTATTATTATTATTATTATTATTATTATTATTATTATTATTATTATTATTATTATTATTATTATTATTATTATTATTATTATTATTATTATTATTATTATTATTATTATTATTATTATTATTATTATTATTATTATTATTATTATTATTATTATTATTATTATTATTATTATTATTATTATTATTATTATTATTATTATTATTATTATTATTATTATTATTATTATTATTATTATTATTATTATTATTATTATTATTATTATTATTATTATTATTATTATTATTATTATTATTATTATTATTATTATTATTATTATTATTATTATTATTATTATTATTATTATTATTATTATTATTATTATTATTATTATTAGTATTATTATTATTATTATTATTATTATTATTATTATTATTATTATTATTATTATTATTATTATTATTATTATTATTATTATTATTATTATTATTATTATTATTATTATTATTATTATTATTATTATTATTATTATTATTATTATTATTATTATTATTATGATTATTATTATTATTATTATTATTATTATTATTATTATTATTATTATTATTATTATTATTATTATTATTATTATTATTATTATTATTATTATTATTATTATTATTATTATTATTATTATTATTATTATTATTATTATTATTATTATTATTATTATTATTATTATTATTATTATTATTATTATTATTATTATTATTATTATTATTATTATTATTATTATTATTATTATTATTATTATTATTATATTATTATTATTATTATTATTATTATTATTATTATTATTATTATTATTATTATTATTATTATTATTATTATTATTATTATTATTATTATTATTATTATTATTATTATTATTATTATTATTATTATTATTATTATTATTATTATTATTATTATTATTATTATTATTATTATTATTATTATTATTATTATTATTATTATTATTATTATTATTATTATTATTATTATTATTATTATTATTATTATTATTATTATTATTATTATTATTATTATTATTATTATTATTATTATTATTATTATTATTATTATTATTATTATTATTATTATTATTATTATTATTATTATTATTATTATTATTATTATTATTATTATTATTATTATTATTATTATTATTATTATTATTATTATTATTATTATTATTATTATTATTATTATTATTATTATTATTATTATTATTATTATTATTATTATTATTATTATTATTATTATTATTATTATTATTATTATTATTATTATTATTATTATTATTATTATTATTATTATTATTATTATTATTATTATTATTATTATTATTATTATTATTATTATTATTATTATTATTATTATTATTATTATTATTATTATTATTATTATTATTATTATTATTATTATTATTATTATTATTATTATTATTATTATTATTATTATTATTATTATTATTATTATTATTATTATTATTATTATTATTATTATTATTATTATTATTATTATTATTATTATTATTATTATTATTATTATTATTATTATTATTATTATTATTATTATTATTATTATTATTATTATTATTATTATTATTATTATTATTATTATTATTATTATTATTATTATTATTATTA
>BPTQ01000001.1:306090006-306187506 GCA_019973895.1 Chrysanthemum seticuspe | reverse complement strand
TATTATTATTATTATTATTATTATTATTATTATTATTATTATTATTATTATTATTATTATTATTATTATTATTATTATTATTATTATTATTATTATTATTATTATTATTATTATTATTATTATTATTATTATTATTATTATTATTATTATTATTATTATTATTATTATTATTATTATTATTATTATTATTATTATTATTATTATTATTATTATTATTATTATTATTATTATTATTATTATTATTATTATTATTATTATTATTATTATTATTATTATTATTATTATTATTATTATTATTATTATTATTATTATTATTATTATTATTATTATTATTATTATTATTATTATTATTATTATTATTATTATTATTATTATTATTATTATTATTATTATTATTATTATTATTATTATTATTATTATTATTATTATTATTATTATTATTATTATTATTATTATTATTATTATTATATTATTATTATTATTATTATTATTATTATTATTATTATTATTATTATTATTATTATTATTATTATTATTATTATTATTATTATTATTATTATTATTATTATTATTATTATTATTATTATTATTATTATTATTATTATTATTATTATTATTATTATATTATTATTATTATTATTATTATTATTATTATTATTATTATTATTATTATTATTATTATTATTATTATTATTATTATTATTATTATTATTATTATTATTATTATTATATTATTATTATTATTATTATTATTATTATTATTATTATTATTATTATTATTATTATTATTATTATTATTATTATTATTATTATTATTATTATTATTATTATTATTATTATTATTATTATTATTATTATTATTATTATTATTATTATTATTATTATTATTATTATTATTATTATTATTATTATTATTATTATTATTATATTATTATTATTATTATTATTATTATTATTATTATTATTATTATTATTATTATTATTATTATTATTATTATTATTATTATTATTATTATTATTATTATTATTATTATTATTATTATTATTATTATTATTATTATTATTATTATTATTATTATTATTATTATTATTATTATTATTATTATTATTATTATTATTATTATTATTATTATTATTATTATTATTATTATTATTATTATTATTATTATTATTATTATTATTATTATTATTATTATTATTATTATTATTATTATTATTATATTATTATTATTATTATTATTATTATTATTATTATTATTATTATTATTATTATTATTATTATTATTATTATTATTATTATTATTATTATTATTATTATTATTATTATTATTATTATTATTATTATTATTATTATTATTATTATTATTATTATTATTATTATTATTATTATTATTATTATTATTATTATTATTATTATTATTATTATTATTATTATTATTATTATTATTATTATTATTTTATTATAAAACATCACTTTATTAAAAACTCATAGGATTTACAAGAAATTAGTGGGGAGCCGAGAAACCAACTGGGCCCCCACACCTCTAGCTATAGCAAAACCAATCCTATTGAAAATATGAACCGCAGCACGTGCCCCAATATCTTGAGTCATAGAGAATCGTCGAATACGCTTTAGTAAGGTTACTGCATCCTTCTCAAGTTCTCCAAAAGAAGAGAAAGAGAAGGGGAGGAAACCATACCCGATATCAACACATTTAGCGTTGTACTTGACACGTTTACGTTGTGTGATTGGTGCAAACCGTCAAGTCTAATCACACAAGCTAGCCACTTGTGAATGGCTAACCGTAACAGACTTAAAACTGCTTAAAACACAAATGCAATTTAAGATCAGAGGAATATAGGGAATTCCTGGGTCGTTAAGTCCCACGGAGGATGAATTGGTGTATAAACACTTGATCAGATGATAGAATAATCACTAAGGATAGTGATCAGTAAGGTTTTGGATGGATAATTACCTAAAGAAAAGATCTACAAATTACAGCGACTTAAAGGCAAATTAAGAAAATTAAAAAGTTAAAATATATTAAATAAACGCTATCACTATTTTTACAATGATGTTTTTGTGATTTTATAAATTAAAATGACTTAAATAAACTATATTAACTAAAACGTAATCCTAAATTATCTAGAAACGTGGTTTAAAATGAAAACGAGCGTTACGTTTAAAAATTACGCTGGAGCGCAAGCAAAAACGTAAAATTTATGAAATAAAAGTCCTACAAGTGTAAAAACAATTTTTTCACGTACTATATGATAAAAGAAAATTTTAGAAAAAAGATTTATATTTTTTTGACTTTTATATTTTTTATTATGAATTAATTACTATTTTACACTAATTAAATGTTTAAAAATACTAAAACTATTTGGAAAAATCTGAAACTTTTTTATAAATTACTTTATACTATTACAAAACTAAAAAAAATGAAAAGGATGAAAAAGCTGTTTCAAATAAGCTGGAAATAAGCTCTTAAGCTCGTATAAGCTTATTGAGCAAGGAAGACTTAAGTATTAAATGGTGCGTGATATAACCAGTCAAAGACCCAAGGGCAACTGGCTATACAGGTACACACTAACACTCTCAAGGTTGGGAGGTCTCAGGTTCGAGCCTGCCTCCCACCCTTTTTGCAAAACATTTTATTTTTGATTTTTTTTCTTTTGCAAAGTTGTTAAGCCACTAAAAATAAGCACTTTTTGTAACTGAGACTTTTTCTGAAAACCAATAATAAGCTCTGTGAGAGCTTATTTTCTTAACAGTTGGCTTAAAATAGAAATAAAACCAAAGATTCAAGCAAAATGGCTTATAAGCTATACAATAAACAAGATGAGAATTGGAAATGAGTTAAATATTAATAATAAGCTAGTACAACAAATGAAAATGCAAATAAGCTAAAAATAAGCACAAAACTGACTCAAATAAGCACTTGCATCAACTGGTGCACAGGGCAGTGTTATGAATCACTAGGCACTTTTGAGCTTAATTTTAAGCACTTAGATAAGCTAGAAACTAAAAATAAAAACTGGAATAAGAAAGTTGACCAGTTAAGCTTTCTAAAAAACTAAATTACAAAGTTTGGATTTCAATAATGAGCTTGTGAGAAGCTTTTGAAAAAATGGAAAAACCACTGAGTCAAGACTCAGTGAATGCTGAGTTTTGGACAAAACAAATAAGCACTTGCAGGCTTATTAAATAAGCTGCAAATTGAAATTTTAAGCTTGGAACTTAAAGAGGACCAGGTTAGCTGTCCAAAGAACTAAAAATCACAGGATGAAGCCAACTAATAAGCTATTTGTGAGCTTATCAAATTGGGCCTACTCACTGTGCACAGGACAACATTTTGACTTTTTAAGAAATTAAAACAAGTTGACTTTAATGAACTTAGGATCAATCTTATGCACTGATTATGTTATGTTAAGGTGTAATGAGAGTGAATTGATCAATGGTAACAACTGATGAGCATGAAAACAAGATTTTGAAACATAAAAATCCAACAGACAATGAATAAGAGGAGATCAAAGAGGATTTTGACTTTTGCTTATACAAGGACTAGATTTTGTTACTTCTCTGAGTTATTATGAACTAATGAAGCATAAAACAAGTACAAGTAACAACACAAGAAACCTATAACACAGTTGAACTTATAAATCCAAACAGTCCTTTAACTTAGCTTGTTTTGAGATTTTCAAAGTAAAACACTGATTTAGACCATGAACTTTATTGCAAACCTTAAATTATCATTAAAGAACACTAATTAAGCATTAAACAACAACCATGACAACCTAAAACTCAATAATGATCTTTATGCTATTTTAACTGTTAAAATGAAATTTATATGAACTACAAATTTTAATGAACTAACAACTGGTTTTATTGTTTAATTTAACTTAACTAACACTAATAAACAATAAGACACAGAAATTTAAGCTTATAAGCTACTTGCACAGTAATATGCAAAAAACACTTATAAAGGCTTACAACTGATTCAAGCACAAACTGAGGACTTAGGCTCAAAGATCACACCTATTGCTTCCCATGAAGCTCTAAACCCAAGGCAATCCTTTATTAACCCTGCTCCAATGTCTTGATCTTCATTTTCACAGACTTTTGATTTTTCCACTATTTTTTATGTATTTTTGGTATTTTTTTCTTTTTGATACTAAACAGAATTTTAAGGTATCTAAAAGCTTCAATAAGCTTTCTGAGGAGCTTATGTGTGCTTATGAGTCCTTATTATCCACTACAAACAACATTCAAACAATTTGAGATTTTGAACTTTTGAAAATGCATAAACTGAAATCATGAACATAAACTGGAATTGATGTTAACAAAGGTTTTATTTTGCATTAATAACTTGAAATACAGAGCTTAAAGCTTAAACAAACACTGAACTTGAAATTTAATTAAAAACGACATAAGCTAAAATTACAATTATTCTAGATATCTTCTCCAATGACTCTTCCTCTTTCTTTATAGCCTTTTTGAACTCCCCACATGTCTCTGATCATATCCCATCAACAATCTCAGCCTTTGATTCAGTCAAACGTATCCTAGCCATCAAATTGGATTTTGGCGCCAAAATTGAGATAGATTGCTTGGGGCAGTTTTAATCTAATTAAGGAAGTTTGGAGTATAGTAGAGGTGGAGGGGACAATATGTGAAGTAGGTATGGGCTTAGGATGACTTGGAAAGCAAAAACAGGTTTATGTGAGTGCTACAGTAAAGGTTCATGGTGGGGAAGCATTAACTGCTTGTGGGCTAAGATGTGAGGAGGGGGGATGAGCTGGAAAGGTTAATGAGGTGGAAAGGGTGAGGTGGAGGTGAGAAAACCATGGTGGTTTTGGGTTACAGAGGTGGGTGAAGAGGATAAACAGGGATGGCGGTTTTTCTTTTATTTAAACGTGAGTTGGGCTTGGGTTTGGGCCAGCCGGGTTATAGGATTTGGACTGGATTTGGGTTTAAATATTAAGGGTGTCCGTTTGGTTTAGTTAAACACACAAGGACCAAAAGTGTAATTCTGCCAAAGTGAGGGACTGAACTTGACAAATTTCCAAAGCTCTCACAAGGACCATTCCTGCCATATGTGAATAATACAAGGACCAATATTGATTATTTTCCATTTTTGAAATGTCCAAGGACCATTTTTGACAATTTTCAAACTCCAGGGACCAAACTTGTAATTTCTCTCTAAACTTATCATAAAGGACCAATTTTGTCATTTATTAATAATACAAGGGTGATGTTTGAATAATTTCTATTTTTGAACACCCAGGGACTATTTTTGACATTTTTGTAAAGTTGAGGGACTAAAGTTGTCAATTGTGATTTTTGAACTTTAAAGGGTTTGTTTTGACAACTTTTGAATCTCATGGACCTAAAATGATATTTTACAAGTTTTTGAATTACCAGGGACTGATTTTGACAACTTTTGTAACTTGGGGGACTAAAACTGCCAATTATGCAAACTTGATACGTTTTTCATCAGATTTTGATGTTTTTGCATTTAAAACATATAAAACACTTGTTTGTGATATTTTCATCATTTTGATGTGTTTCTGAGTGTTTTTAGATGTTTTTGGCATTCTAACAATATAAAAATGATGAGTATTTAGACACTCATCATTGTGCGGCATCAATAACCGTACGCCCTGGCATAAAATCAATCATCCCAGATTACGTCAAGGGTGATGACCCCATAAGATCATCACATACATCAAGCCCATCATCCCAAGAATAAAGCAATATATCCACCGGTCGTAAGGATCTGTCCCTATCTCCATAAAGCCCAATATCCGCCTCCTTACGAGCTGAGATTCCGGATCGAGAACAAATATCAACAAGAACATCACGCACAATGTTATGCCGATGTTTAATGCCAACAATACCCGCGCATGAAACATCATGATCCCCATAAATATCTCTAGTAAAAACCCTAGAACAAGCTGAACACGGTACCTGAACAGTGAAAAGAGGAACGCCCAACCTATAGCACAACACACAGCGATAAGTCCTGGCATTCATAGTTTGTCCCAGTCCCGAAATCAGAGCCACCCTAAGCCAATCTGAAGTATGATCCTCCTTTAGTGAGCTCCATAAAGCCATCTGTCGAGGGGATAGATGGAATGTAGATTCAACAGTTTGGGTAACCCGATCGAAATATATATCTGCCAATTTCTTCATAAGTTTGGGGGCAGCGACCTCGCTAGGGCTACTCAAAAGCTCAATATCCATATTCACATTAAAAGTACACAGATCATCATCAAAAGAAGGACCAGCAGTTACAATACCAGAACTATGGAGAAGCTTAGTCTGTAGGCTAGCAGATTGAAGTCTAGAAGCTAGGAAGGCATAGTTCAAGACATCACCTGCAGAATATACACCAAGCCCCCCAAAAGCAAAGGGCAGGGTGGCGAGTCTCCATTGCCAATCACCAAAACCAGGCCCAGACGCAGTGACAATACGCTCCAAAGAAGAACGAAGTGCCGCATCAAAAGAAACCTGGGCACACTCAAAGACCCGAGGAGAACATGTGCGCATAGAAAAATACAACTTGGAAATACCAGCACATGCACGAAGTAACAACAACTCACATTGAGGGTCATTAGTTTGGCAACCGCATCTATAAGTTCAATAGTTTTAGCAACCCTTTTCAAAACAAGCTTACTACCAAACTCAAAATCCACACTAACGGGCCCACCCAACAATTTAACACCGTGTAAGGGACGAGAAATATTGGGGGGAAAAACACCCGCAAACCTGCTTCTGGGATGTTCCTTTGGCCAAAAAACTTCAGTTTTATCAACATTGAGGTGTAAGCCCCGACAAGGTCCATCCATCATAATTAACTCTAAAACCTTACCCACAACCAAAGTATCACCAATAATAGTACCATCATCCAAATACCATGCTTGAAAAGAAAGGTCAAAAGAGTCTCTAATCTTACATGCCAAGGGATGTAACACTAAAGCAAAGAGGAGAGGCCCAAGCGGATCACCTTGTTGTATACCTTGATGAGACCAAAGAGTATGCTCACCATAATATAATCTGGCAGGACTGGAGTAACAGAATTCCACCCACCGTGAAATACCCGGGAAATGAAGTCGAACCTCACGCAACATAACAACCCGATCCACCATGTTGAAAGCATTTTTAAAGTCAACCAACAACATAGAAAGACCAACATCCCCCCCCTCCCCCCCACGATCCTCAATCAACCAATTCACAGCATGAAGAATAGCCTCCCCTCCACCCGATACCCCAACACCAAATTGTAAATCATCTAAATAACCATCTGAAGAATGGCCAATCATGGAAGCACATACCTTGGAAACTAATCGCCTCCAAACAGTCCCAACAGCAATAGGACGGATACCCCCTCCTGGTTTGACTAAGGGTGTGAGAGGAGCACTAGCAATGTACTCCCCCAACACCCTCGGGCATTTACCAGCAAGAAAAAGGTTCACCACTTGGGTGATAGAAGCGACCAACTCGTCAGAAATATTATTATTATTATTATTATTATTATTATTATTTTTATTATTTTTTTTTATAATAATCATCACTTTATTAAAAACTCAAAGGGTTTACAAGAAATTAGTGGGAAGCCGAGAAACCAACTGGGCCCCCACTCCTCTAGCAATAGCGAAACTAATACGATTAAAGATATGAACTGCAGCTCGAGCTCCAATGTCTTGTGTCAAGGAAAAAAGTCTGATACGCTTTAGTAAGGTTACCGCCTCTTTCTCAAGTTCTCCAAAAGAAGAAAAAGAAAAGGGGAGGAACCCGTATCCGATATCTGCGCATTTAGCCTCATACTTGACACGTTTACGTCGTGCAGCCTCACTAACCTCACGCCCTGGCACAAAATCAAGCAACCCCGATTGCGTCAAAGGAGACGAACCTGTAAGATCAATACAAACATCACGCCCGCCATCCCAAGAATAAAGCAATATATCAGTTGGTCGCAAGGGGCTGTCCATATCTCCATGAAGCCCAATATCCACCTCCTTACGAACAGAAACCCCGGATCGAGAGCATATATCGACAAGAACATCACGTACAATGTTATGCCGATGTTTAATGCCAACAATACCCGCACATGAAACTGCATGATCCCCATAAATATCTCCAGTAAAAACCCTAGAACATGCCGAACACGGTACCTGAACAGTGAAAAGGGGAACACCCAGTCGATAGCATAGCACACAACGATAAGTCCTTGCGTTCATAGTTTGTCCCAATCCAGATATAGGAGCCACCCTGAGCCAATCTGAAGTATGATCCTCCTTTAGTGAGCTCCATAGCGCCACCTGTCGAGGGGATAGATGAAGTATTATTATTGTTATTATTATTATTATTACTATTATTATTACTATTATTACTATTATTACTATTATTATTACTATTATTATTATTATTAATATTATTATTATTACTATTATTACTATTATTACTATTATTACTATTATTATTATTATTATTATTACTATTATTATTATTACTACTACTATTATTACTATTTTTTTTTTTTTTTTTTTTTTTTTATAAAAACATCACTTCATTAGAAACCATAAGGGAAATTACAAGAAATTGGTGGGAAGCCGGGACACTAGTTGGGCTCCCACTCCTTTCTGAATACAAAAGCTTAGTCTATGAAAGATGAAAGCCCCACTCATGACATTATTCGAGTGGCTAACGGCAACAGTCTTGATGCGTGAAAGTGTGTCCAAGGCTTCCGTGTCAAGCTCTCCAAATGTAGAAAAGGCAAACGGGATGAACTTGTAGCCATTTTCTTCACATTTGGACACATATTTCTTTTTCTTCTTCTCCACCGCGTTATGTAAAGCTACCCCTGGAGCCCACAAATTAGCATCAATACCCGCAAAAGGAGAGATCCCAGTTACATCCAAACACGCGTCCTTGCCTTGGAACCAGTTAAATAATAACAAGTCTGCCGGACGTAATTCTTTCCCATCCTTCGAAAGAAACCCCATTGGGGCCTCCATTTTCACCATAATCCCAACCTTGGAACATATGTCGACAAGAATATCACGTACCAGGTTATGTCTAAATTTCACCCCCACTTCACTGGAACAGTGAACTGCATGGTCTCCCCATTGGTCCATACGATGCTTGCAGCTCAGACAAGGGCTACCTTCGGAAAACATGGGTATGGTAAGCCTATAACACAGTACTGACCGGAACTGGCGATGGTTCATCCTTTCGCCTAACCCATTAATAGGTATGGTGAACAGGAAGTCTTGTACATGTGGAGCCCGGGTACAGCTGAGGATAGCCACTTGCCTTGGACTTAACGAATACTTTGAAATAAGATCTTTCTCAATGACACCGAAATAACACTTTTCCAAGGTTTTCATCATATGGGGGGCAGGAGTGTCAGAGGCGACAGAGAACGTGTCTTTGTTACAAGCATTTTTAAAATTATCAAGAGCATGCTGAAACGAAGGGCCGTGACAGTTAATGCCCGTTTTGACCAAAATCCGATCATGCATATCGCTGGTTTGCAAACGAGAGGTGAGGAAAGCATATTGGATAATGTCACTCACCGCATGGATGCCCAGCCCACCCATCTTGATTGGGAGGGTAGCAAGCCACCACTGCCAGTCGCCAAAACCTGGCCCGGAAGCTGTGATAATCTTCTCCAAGGAAGCACGTAACATCTGATCAAACCAGACTTGGGCCTCTCGCATGTACAACGGGGAGCATGTCCTCAAAACGTAAGATAATTTCGCAACCCCGGCACAATTACGGAGAAGAAGGAGCTCACATTGGGGGTCATTAAGTTTAAGAATAGCTTCCATTTGCAAGATAGTTTTAGAGACCCTTTTCAAAGCCAGCTCCTGACAAAAGCTTTCATTCAAACTAACGAGACCACCAAGTAGTTTGACACCATCAGCTGGACGAGAGATATTTATAGGAAAAACACCCTCCACCATGCTTCTGGGGTCCTCCATAGGCCAGAAAAGTTCAGTCTTATCGACATTCAAAAACAAGCCCCGAGCGGGGCCGTCCGTCATAATAATGTTGAGCGCCTTAGCAACCTTAAGAGTATCCCCGAAAATAATGCCATCGTCAAGATACCAAGCCTGGAGAGAGAGCTCACATGACCTATTAATAGCATGGACTAGGGGGTGTAAAGCGAGGGCGAACAACAAAGGACCTAGCGGATCCCCTTGTTGCACCCCTTGACAGGACCAAAGGATAGAATCATCGTAATAAAGTCTAGCAGGCCTGGCATAAGAAAACTCGGCCCAAGGAGCAATAGAAGGGCATCTCAGCCTGGTCTCCTGGAGAAGGACACTCCTATCAACCAGATTGAAAGCGTTCTGAAAATCCACCAGCAACATGGACAGCCCAACATCGTGACCATTAGCCTCAATAAGTCGATTCACCGAATGAAGAACAGCCTCACAACCGCCCGAAACACCAACCCCAAATTGAAAGTCCTGCAAGTAGGTATTCATAGAGTTGCCAATTGAAGAAGAAGCAACCTTTGACACGAGCCTACGCCAAACCGTGCCGACAGCAATAGGCCGTATGCCTCCACCTGGCTTAACCAACGGAGTTAGGGGGCACTAGCAATAAATTCCCCTAGTATAGCAGGGCACTTTCCATCGAGAAACAGGTTGACAACCCCAGTGATGGAACCTAGCAGGTCATCGGCAATGGCGGACGCATCCCCTCCCTATTACTAATATTATTACTATTATTATTACTACTACTATTATTATTACTATTACTATTACTATTATTATTATTATTATTATTATTATTATTATTATTATTATTATTATTATTATTATTATTATTATTATTATTATTATTATTATTATTATTATTATTATTATTATTATTATTATAAAACATCACTTTATTAAAAACTTAAAGAATTTACAAGAAATTAGTGGGAAGCCGAGAAACCAACTGGGCCCCCACTCCTCTAGCAATAGCAAAACCAATGCGATTAAAAATATGAATCGCAGCACGAGCCCCAATGTCTTGAGTCAAGGAAAAAAAGTCTAATACGCTTTAGTAAGGTTACCGCCTCTTTCTCGAGTTCTCCAAAAGAAGAAAAAGAAAAGGGGAGGAACCCATATCCGATATCTGCGCATTTAGCCTCATACTTGGCACGTTTACGTCGTGCAGCCTCACTAACCGCACGCCCCGACACAAAATCAAGCAACCCCGATTGCGTCAAATGCGACGAACCTGTGAGATCAACACAAACATCACGCCCACCATCCCAAGAGTAAAGCAATATATCAGCCGGACGCAAGGATCTGTCCCTATCTCCATAAAGCCCAATATCCACCTCCTTACGAACAGAAATCCCGGACCGAGAACATATATCAACAAGAACATCACGTACCATGTTATGCCGATGTTTAATGCCAACAAAACCCGCACAAGAAACTGCATGATCCCCATAAATATCCCCAGTAAAAACCCTAGAACATGCTGAGCACGGTACCTGAACAGTGAAAAGGGGAAAACCCAGTCGATAACACAACACACAACGATAATAAAAATAATAATAATAATTATTATTATTATTATTATTATTATTATTATTATTATTATTATTATTATTATTATTATTATTATTATTATTATTATTATTATTATTATTATTATTATTATTATTATTATTATTATTATTATTATTATTATTATTATTATTATTATTATTATTATTATTATTATTATTATTATATTATAAAAACATCACTTCAATAGAAAACCAAAAGGAATTACAAGAAATTGGTGGGAAGCCGAGACACTAGTTGGGCTCCCACTCCTTTCTGAATACAAAAGCTAAGTCTGTGAAAAATAAAAGCCCCACTCTTGACACTATTCGAGTGGCTAATAGCAACCGTCTTGATACGTGAAAGTGTGTCCAAAGCTTCCGTGTCAAGCTCCCCAAATGTAGAGAAGGCAAAAGGAATGAACTTGTAACCATTTTCTTCACATTTGGACACATATTTCTTTTTCTTCTTCTCCACAACGTTATGCAAGGCCACCCCGGAAACCCACGCAGTCGCATCAATACCCGCAAAAGGAGAGATTCCAGTCACATCCAAACACACGTCCTTACCTTGGAACCAGTTGAATAATAGCAAGTCTGTCGGACGTAACTCTTTCCCGTCCCTCGAAAGAAACCCCAATGGGGCCTCCTTTTTCACCATAATCTCAACCTTTGAACATATGTCGACAAGCATATCACGCACCAGGTTATGTCTTAATTTCACCCCCACTTCACTGGAACAGTGAACTGCATGGTCTCCCCATTGGTCCATACGATGCTTGCAGCTCGGGCAAGGACTACCTTCAGAAAATGTAGGTATGGTAAGCCTATAACACAATACTGAACGGAATTAGCGATGGTTCATCCTTTGGCCCAACCCATCAATAGGTATGGTGAATAGGAAATCTTGTGCATGTGGAGCCCGGGTACAACTGAGGATAGCCACATGTCTTGGGCTTAACGAATACTTAGAGACAAGATCTTTCTCGATGACACAAAAATAACACTTTGCCAAAGTTTTCATCATATGGGGGGCAGGAGTGTCAGAGGCGACAGAGAACATGTCTGTGTTACAAGCACTGTTAAACATATCAAGAGCATGTTGAAACGAAGGACCATGAGAATTGATGCCCGTTTTTACCAAAATCTGGTCCTGCATATCACTGGTTTGCAAACGAGAGGCGAGGAAAGCATATCGGATGATGTCACTCACCGCATGAATGCCCAGCCCGCCCATCTTGATTGGGAGGGTAGCAAGCCGCCACTGTCGGTCACCAAAACCTGGCCCGGAGGCTGTAATAATCTTCTCCAAAGACGCACGTAACATCTGATCAAAGCGGACTTGGGCTTCTCGCACGTACAAAGGGGGGCATGTCCGCAGAGCATAAGATAATTTCGCAACCCCGGCACAATTACAAAGAAGAAGGAGCTCACATTGGGGGTCATTAAGTTTAAGGATAGCTTCCATAAGCAAGATAGTTTTAGAGACCCTTTTTAAAGCCAGCTCGTGACAAAAACTTTCATCCAAGCTAACTGAACCACCAAGTAGTTTGACACCTTCGACTGGGCGAGAGATATTTATAGGAAAAACACCCTCCACCCTGCTTATGGGATCCTCCGTGGGCCAGAAGAGTTCAGTCTTATCGACATTCAAAAACAACCCCCGAGCTGGTCCATCTGTCATAATAATGCCGAGCGCTTTGGCAACCATAAGAGTGTCTCCTACAATACTACCATCGTCAAGATACCAAGCCTGAAGTATGAGCTCGCATGACCTGTTAATAGCATGGACTAGGGGGTGTAAGACGAGGGCGAACAACAAAGGACCTAGCGGGTCCCCTTGTTGCACTCCTTGATAAGACCAAAGGATAGAATCATCGTAATAATAATAATAATAATAATAATAATTATTATTATTATTATTATTATTATTATTATTATTATTATTATTATTATTATTATATAAAACATCACTTTCATTATAAAACAAAATCATAGGAGTACAAGAAATTAGTGGGGAGCCTCGAAACAATCTGGGCTCCCACACCTTTAGCAATAGCAAAAATTAATCCTACTGAAAATATGAGTAGCAGCGCGCGCCCCAATGTCTTAAGTTATTTTTTAATCTTCCTGTTTTTATCACACTAAATGGGCTGGGTTGGGCTATTTTTTTCACTTCAATATTTAATCAACGATTCAACGCCGACTTTGTATCGCTCACGCTATAATACCGTATATATACTCATTATTATTTAGAACTTGAAAAAAACCAAACAACTGCACCTACGAAGGCTACGATTCATGTGATATATGCAATTGGCAACAAACCGACAAAGGGTTTTAATATTCGGTCGGTAAAAAGAAAAACCCAAAAGAAAACTATTCAAAGAGTTTGTTTTTGTTTATCTCATTCGTTAGACGCAAGTAATTTAGAACAAAAGCCAAGATTTCCTCGTTCGTGTTCTTGCTTAACGTGTTGTGTATGCAACCGTAGAGAGTTCATACTTTTTGAACTCGGTGGTTTTGTGTGTTTGATTTACTCACGCGCGAGTAGTAAAGACTTGTTAACTTAATTGCTAAAAGGTACACACGTTCTTAAACCTTATGTTATGTTTTAAAATTCGAGCATAATTGATGTTTAGATAATGGTGACATTTGTGTTTTGAACGGTTCTTAAAAAACTAGAAGTTATGTTTAGGTTGATTGCTTTTATAGATACGATAACATCACAAGGCTTTTACCACTTGTTTTAATATCTGTATGCTTTTGGTTGTTAAAATATGTTATTCATACATTTTTATCTGTCACCAGACAATGTCAACTTCTAGTTCATCAAAAAGAGCTTCGGACTTAGATGTAGAGATAAGAGGTTATTTTGAAGAATCCTTGAGACGCTCTTACCCTAAGTTAAATGAAACCTGCGAATTTCAAGATATTAAAGGGGAAGCTCTTGCAAAATATAGGGATGATTACATGTGGTAATGTAGTAATTTATAACTTTCTTACTTTCTGATTTTTTTATTACTTCTGGATGATGACAAACTTACATTTGCTAAATATAATAGCTGTAGTGTCCTGATGATATGCAACAAATTAAGATCCAAAAATCCAGATCTTTTTTCAAAAATAGGATCCGAAGATGTTGCCCAGGTAAACTAATTGTGTAATATGCTATTTTTTTTTAAACGCAATTGTATATTCATGTGTGTGATATTTTATTATTGCAGGGCATTGTGGATAATCTTTCAAAATCTGATATGATACCTCAAGTCTCTATCCGCAATGGTTGTTTTTTAACCTTCAAGCTATCCTGGGAATGGATGGCTAAGGTATTGTTTTTTAACTTCAATCTTCTCTTCTTTCCTAGATTCTCACATGTTTAAATTTTCATATTCTTCCTGTCTACACTTCTTTGCAGAGGATTGACACAATGTTAGTTGATGGTATAAAGACATGGGCACCAGAATATGATTACGAAAGAGTAGCCTTGTTCGTGCCGGAAAGGGCTATAGACTCGATTCCGCATGCAGATGCATTGCGAGGTTATTTTATTCAAGACACGCTAGCTCATATGTTTGACTATTCTGGTGTTGGTGTCTCCTTCGATACCTTGGTATTGTAGCTGTTTGAATGTTTGATTATTTCGTTGTTATTTATATATATATATATATATATATATATATATATACCAATCTATCTCACATGTTTTAAGCAGAATTTTATCCCACAAGTATATGAGACGCAGATATTGCGGGCTAATAAGGAGGTAGGAAAGCACTTTTTGATTGAACGAGGTTTCATTAAAAAGAGAAGTGGTAGAATGGAGGAGCCTCCTCTTTTTGTTGCTGCTAAGACAGAAGAACCGGTGTCAAGAAAAGAAATTATATCTAGGGATCTCGCAAGACTATGGTACTTTACTTATGTCTAAACTAGTTTTAGTTCCAAGACATGTTCTTTAAATGTCTGCATGCGTATGCCTTTTTGTAAATAGCGATGCATCTCACTAATGATATATATAGGTTTGGAGTTTACGAATTTGAAGCAGACTTCATAATTTGTGTGGCTCCATTACGCCGGGCAGGGTACATTAAAAGGTGCCTCGCTGTAAGTAACTTAGTAACTTTTACACAACAACTTTTAACTGATAACATGTTCATAAATAAAGATTAGTAACTTTGAATACTGATTCTTTTCCCAGGCTGCGAGAGATGTACAATGGCTTAATGATGATGAGATGGCATGTCATTGTGGATACAGGACATCAAGTAATGAAAAAGAGAAGCTGGATTGTTTGCTAGGCGAATTCTTTAATTATTCGAAAGCCCCCTCCCTTGTGGAGCAAGGTATATTGCTCATTTATTCTATATATATATATATATATATATATATATATATATGTAAGTATGAGATTTAAAATAGCTTTTTCTCTTTTTATAGGCAAGGCAGTCGGTTATAAAACAACTGCTGAAGCATTTTTTGAATTTGCACTAAAGTAAGTTCTTCACACTTTTGTCATAATTTTTACCCTTTTGTACTTTATTATTTTCAATTTGCTGTAATCAGATTTTTATTTTCAAAATGTTTTATATTGAATTCAGCAATGTAACATAAGCTATTTCCTTTGTTTCATAAAACGAGACACCCTACTTTCAGGTCAGGTTTCATGCTTATTCATTTTTCATGTTTTGTGTGTTCTTGACAGATATGCTTACTTGAAGAACAACAGATTTGCCGAGTTTCCATTGAGCATTGATGAACTGTTTGATGAAAAGGTATTTTACGATGTTGTATATTATATATTGAATTTCTCATTGATTTGAAATCTTTATGCTGGAATTTTAATGATAAATAGGGAAATACTTTCGTATATCTGCTACATACACGAGCTCTGGTTCATTCAATTATAAAGAATCCCCGGAGAGGCACCTTCAAGTTAAAAGAGGCATGACTTTCTTTTCGTTTCAATGATGTAACTTTCTCATCTTGGCCCTAATTTTATTATTTCTTTTTTGTTCTTGGCCCCAATAGGCGTTCGTTGCCAAAGAACGTGAGTTAGCATTACATTTAGTCCGGTTTACCGATGTAAGACCAATATCTTAATCAACTTCCACTACTTCACTTGCAAAATCTCACTTTAAGTTGCAAAGCATATGTTTTGGAATTGAATATGATTGTTTAAATATACAGGAGGTTAGAGAGTCTTGTTTATCTATGATGCCACACATTTTGTGCGAGTATCTTTGGGATTTGTGCAAGAAATTTACCAGTTGCTACGGCAAGGTATATTTACTTACATATGCTTTTATTCTCAAACAATATTGAATGTAATTTTTGCTTCTCATAAACCAAGGCTGATTTTCAGAAAGTTCATTTGATTTTCAAAAAGACAAATGTAACTATTTTTTTTTAATCCCGGTGTATGATTTTGAAAGTTTTGCCATAATCATTGATGTATTGTCTTTCCAAAATCTATCTTTTCCTACAATTTTAAGTTGATTTTCTAAAAAGTTAATTTGATTTTTAAGCACTTGTGATTATTTTGGCAGGTCCGGCCGGTTGAGAATGGATTATTGCTGTGTAGGGCAACTTCAGTAGTGATGGAAAAGTGCTTTGATATTTTGAGAATCAATACGGTAGGCATTCATCCTTTTTTTTTTTTTTTCTTTCCTCTGATCCTGTTATGCAGGACTATCTTTTCTTAAACATTTTACTCTCTGTTAAAGGGGTAGTATCTAAGATTTATTTAATATTTTTGGTTTATGTTCTTTAAATTAAATTGGTTTGGGTGTATTATGATAACATTACAACTCAATAACTATCGAGTCAATTCATGTTTAAATAACTTTGCTATAAAGAATTGAATTATAAAAAGGATTTTTTTTTTTTCAAAAACCAAGCCAAGTTTAAATAACTCAAAAGTATTGTATTAGTTTATATTAAGAGCATCCACTATAGTAGTTTATCAAAAGGTTTATAAAGTGATGAAGAGGTCTAAGAACTTAAAAACCATAGTGAAGATAGGTTTATAAAGAGGTCTAAAATGAATAGGTCTAGAATATTGAACCTCTTCATAATTTAATGCATTTGGGTTTTGTATGATGTTTATAAAGTTTTATGAGGTTTATACATAGTGAAGATAGGTTCAAGGTTTACAAATTAATGCAATAATAAAACTATAAACCTTTATAAAGGTTTAACATAGTGGATGCCCTAAGAAAGTTAGTCACAATTGCACATTTTATACTAATTATTTTTTGTGTGTAGACTTCTTCTAGTGGATACCTTCGACGAACTCCTGGAACTGTGAATCCATTCATTCCTTGGTCTGCAGATGTTTCTGATGCCAGGTAGATATTGAAATAATCCATATTTTTTAAGCTAAGCATTCTATTTAAGTAAAATATATGCGTGCTTGCATATAGTGTTCTACCTTTTCATTATTTCATTATGCCTTTGAAAAATGAATTTTTGTAATATGTAATTGAAATATTATATATAATATTTATAAAATTTAACAATCTTGTTACAATTTTGTTAGTTTTTTAATCGGTTCCGAAAGACTAGTTTTACCATGTTTTTTATTACAAAATGACGCAATCCGGCTTACAAAACCAAAATTGACAATATTTTGATGACTCTGGGTCCTACATCTTAAGGGAGATTAACAAATACTAAGGTCTTGCGCTCCTACCACAAAATAATATTCCTTTACCGTTTGAAGAAAACAAGCGGTATGGTTTATCGACTTTAATAAAGTAGTTGAGTTCCAGAATAGGGAATTATATATGTCTTTTGCTTTTGGGGTTGGATCTCAAGATTAGTACGTGTTGATAGTTAAATTTGAATGAACGGAAATTAGTTTAGAAAGGTGAGGTTTATGCAATGATGATTAATAATTGTATTTTTCACAAGACAAATATTATTGACACATAATACGACCTGTCACTTTATTTTCGCAATTACATAAAAATGCTCAGAAAAGCATTTATAATCAGTGCCTTGCGTCATGCTTACTGTTCAACTCAATTTCTCGATCATCTCTATATATATTCTTGTTTACTGTTCAACTCATTTGTTTTTGTTTATAAATTTTGATGGTTTTAATTTTCATCAGGCTTAAAAATCTTAATCCCCGGATTGAGCTATTTTCAATTTTTGTCAGCATCTATGCTGATGTTGAAAAGGCTTATCTATGTGGAGGCATTTCATTAGTAGATTTTAATGGGTTAGAACATGGCTGGTTGAAGTCCGATAACAAAGATTTGGGAATTGTTTCGTATTTTGCCCGTGATTGGTCTAATCCCTTGGCAATACGCAATAACTCCTTTATATACTTAGGCAACCCGAGCTCGCGTTATGCACTTTCTTTAGCTTCTACTATTGAGATTCACACGGAGCTCTCAGTTACTTCCGAGAAGAATGGTAAGCATAAAGGTGGATGTTTTGAACTCTCCTATGGGAAGCAGGAATTCAAGAAGTCTGACTTTTGGCAAAACGAGGATAAAAGAACTGAATGTGGCACTATGGGTTTTCAATCCTAAAGTGGGTTTTTACAGATCCATTACATATTGTTGAAGGATGCCATGGATGCCACAATGGAGTTAAGTTTTGAGTCAACCAATTCAAGAAGGTTAAAAGTTCGTGGACGCATCTCTGCATACTATGGCAGAGGTGTTTTGGATGAATGTAAAGAGGCCCAAAAAATGTTTCACCATGCCCTTATCTTCAAAACCGATGGTATGTTAGTGTTGCCCGGTAAAAAACTTGATTTACGTAAATCTGTTCTTGCCCTACCGGCCAACGGTGACCTGAATCTTGAAGCTTCTTTTAAAGATAGTGAATCTGGTGAAACCATCGTGAAAGAAAAGGTCACATATTCTGTGGTAACCAACAAAGGTTTCGAAAAGTGGGAGATGCCTGTGTCGGTCAAAGGTAAGAGGGTTGGCAGTTTCTATCTTAAGCTGGAATGGATCAAAGGGCCAGGTATCTTCAGTTAAGGTATAATAAATTGTACCCTCCTTCAATTGAATCTCACGGATACTAATTACATTAGTCACACTTTATGTATAAGAACATGAACACAAGGTTCATTCATTTTCTCTTTATTTAGAAAGGTTACACAAGTGTTGCTGTATTTGTAATGTGTAGAAAGTAGATTCATATTTTTCCGTCTGCTTATGCGGTCGCTGAGTTTTAGCATCATATATTAGATTGCAACTATGCCCTTGTTGATCAGCTCACTTTTATATTTTTGCTAACCATGAAAAATCTTGATGCAGCATCTCCTTGCTTCCGCTGACAGGACTGGAAGCTGATCTGCTACCTTGCCTTTGATGCCTCTATGTCTGTTGGACAAAGTTTACGTTTGCTCGAGCTTCCTGCAAGTAGCCATGTTGATAATCTCGTAGCTGAAACTACGCTTAGCTGGTAGTTGTTTTGCTTTCTGATTAGGGGATGTTTAGTATGAGGAATCATATTAGAATGGAATCCAAGAGAAAATGAACTTGATAATTATTCTGTTGTTTGGTTATATAGTAGAAATGGAAAAGACCAATCTATTTATCTTAGCACCTGCGGTTTACGCTTTTCATTTTGACATAGTTTAACAAACAAAGCAACATCTATCTAGCAATGAAGATCAATTCCATGTTTTCATCAGATTGTCCATTTTTTAGCCCACAAATTTGAACATGGATGAGCATCCAAGCTTTCATCAGGTTGGAACAACAAATATGGGAGCAACAAAACAAAGCCTCATGATCTATCAACCTAGACATTGATTGTGTAACACGAATTGAACGCCCAATTTGTTACATTTAACAACTAGTCAAGCAACAAGTAGTAACACATTATACATTTTTTTAAAGTTTAGTTACATTGATTGTAACAAGAATTTGAACACCCAATTTGTTAACATTTAACTACTAGTCAAGCAACAAATAGTCTCCAATATTATTATAGTTATGAGTTTAAAGTTTAATAGCATTGATATGTTTTTTTTTCTTTATCTTATAAATCCGTTAAAAAACCTAGCCATACTTGGATTGAACATAAGAGCATGGGTGTCATGGCGTTTGAGCCACACCATTCTTACGTGGAATACCAAATGGCGTCGCCATGTAGGTGTTATCGCACCGCCCCCTACTAATGCCATTTCTCGAGTGAGTAAACTGGTGCAATGCAATTTCAAGGAAAAAAAAAAAAAAAAAAAACTAGATTTTAACCCAATGGCTAGAAACAGGTAATTTTCAAAATAATAATAATAATAATAATAGTACTAGTGGGAGCCCAACTAGTGTCTCGGCTTCTCACCAATTTCTTGTAAATACTTTTGTTGTTCTAATGAAGTGATGTTTGAAAAAAAAATAAAAAAAAAATAAAAATGAAAAAAAAAAAACCAATAAATAACCATTTTTAGACACTATATAAACCTTTTTATACATTATAACGCCCACGCGGAGTTTTTTTTTTATAAATTTTCTAATAAATTTTTATTAAAAATGAAATAGCTTATTTTTTGTTTTTTGTTTTAATTATGATTCTTAATTTTGATTTATAATTATATTTGATGCACGTGATAAAAGTTCATATATATTACTTTCATAGACATGGGTCATCTATGTACAAATTTTAACTACCGCATGTTAAAATCATTTAACTATTTTTAAATTAAAATCCTAATTCACATTTAAATTACAATTATATCGTTCGATAGTTCATCTTACCGAAACATATCATCCAATTAATATGATGAAGAACTTTTTAAATTTTGAGTTATCAATAAATTCAATTTCATCTTCTCTTTGGATACAAAGAATGCTGATAATCAATCTTTTCACTGCCAAAGTTTTTGATAATCAATGTCAACTGGTTGAGACACTTTGTACGTAGGTTTTACCACTTCTGGTTCTGTTAGTCGATTAGTATAAGACTTAGGCATGTTATGTGTTTAGGCCATATTGCAAGCTCAAAATCAACTGACGTCTACCACTTGTGTTTCATGTGAGTGCAAAATCACATATTTACAGGTCACAAAAGTCATTAATGAATAAATTTCCATAACTTGAGTACTTTGTATTTGGCCATTGCTACGCAGGACTGCCCACGCGTTGCTGCGAAGTTTTTTCCGTTGAACACCGTACATCGATGTGCAAGTAACGGAAATCAGAGCTACATCAGAGCAGTTGCAAAGCATGGCGAGTGCAGTCATAGGCAAAGCAACCGTTGATGTAGGAATCATGAGTGGGTGTTGTGGATTTTAAAAGTATCGTATTGACTTCAGTGATACTAAGTCTTGTATCTGTGTGTATTTAAATTTTGGCTTTCAGTATATTCACATTGCAGCTGAGCTTCTGAACCAATGAGCATTAGTCCAATGGTTGGAGCACTTGTGCTTGAGTCAATAGACCTAGGTTCAAGTCCCATCATTGGCATTTGCTTCCTATAGGTACCCACCTCCTCAAAACCTATGGGCACACTGGAGAGACTTTGTGGAATAAGAGCTCAGGGGTCCGAGTCTTGGCTCGTGCTCACTCCAGTTGGTGCCCAACTAGGCCAGGAGAGTTGCCGAAGCTATTCCTTGTGGGGTGGACAATGGCTGGTGTCAAAAGGCACCCGAGGTCAGGATGTTCCCGTCAATCTACACCTTTTGAAATAAAATCTTACCCAAATAATTACGCTACACCCAAGATCAAAAGTGATATTGTTTACGCTAAAGTTTCAAACCCATGTGACTTCAAAATTGTAACTCTTCTTATTTATACATTTAAAAATCCATAACTTAAGAAATAGGCTTAAAACTAAATACGACAAAAGGAAATACTATATCAAATTTCAGCTCAATTCTCTATCATGTTAGGAATACTAACTTGTTTTAGATTTAGTTAAGTCAATTGTATCAACCACTTCTGAGATGAAGGTTGCTTGAGACCTGGAAAAATAATTAAAGTATAAATAGCACGTTTAGAGCATTACATTTTAACATCTTGAAAACTTATGCGCTTTAATTAGTTATAGTTTACAAAACAAAACAGATATCTATATCTATATCTATATCTATACTATATAATAAACAACTACATGTTACAACTCTTTGAAGCAGCCCATGCAATCAATGCAATGATGTGTCTTGCTTGTGATTGGCCAGTGATTTAATGCGTACAACACATCATTGCACTCCTCCTTTAGCTTCATTTTCTATATGTCACATTCAATTCAGTTCTGTTATTTTTGTTAAGTCATTAAACAGCTAAGTCATCCATCATTTGTAACCGAAAGCTAATAATTTTCAAAACCATATCCTTTGAAATCAAATCATCCTCTCCAAAATGTTCAAAACGCTTTTCTTCTCCGATTCAAAAGGCATACACAATTAAGGCATACACAATTGCATATCCAGACACTAGCATCGTTCAAGATCAAGAAATATTGGTTACATCAATGTGCCAGTGATTTGTACACTGACAATATGGACGAATCTATACTATATAATAAACAACCACATGTTACAACTCTTTGAAGCAGCCCATGCAATATGTGTCTTGCTTGTGATTGGCCAGTGATTTAATGCGTACAACACATCATTGCACTCCTCCTTTAGCTTCATTTTCTATATGTCACATTCAATTCAGTTCTGTTATTTTTGTTAAGTCATTAAACAGCTAAGTCATCCATCATTTGTAACCAAAAGCTAATAATTTTCAAAACCATATCCTTTGAAATCAAATCATCCTCTCCAAAATGTTCAAAACGCTTTTCTTCTCCGATTCAAAAGGCACACACAATTGCATATCAAGACACTAGCATCGTTCAAGATCAAGAAATATTGGTTACATCAATGTGCCAGTGATTTGTACACTGACAATATGGACGAATTGGTAAGTATCCATTTAATTTTAATTCGATCAATTACTTGATGAATTAATTTTAATATTTGTGTTTAATCAGAACTCTAAAAAATGGGGAAATCACCTTGATGAATTGCGTTACAATTATTTTGCTTCGGTTCAAATAAATGATATATTTCGATTGAATATGTTATCATTTATTTGTGTTTAATAAGAACCCTAAATTTTTTTGGGGGGAAATCACCTTGATGTATTCGATTGATTATGTTATAATTTATTTTTGTAGGTAGAAATGTGTTCTTATTAAGGATGTTTTCTGGATTTCTTTTCCATTTTTTTTGTTTGTTAATGGTGGATGCAGTTTTGGAATTGGCCAAAACATGGACCAAAAAGAGCAACAAAAATGACAACTCAAGTTGGTTTTCTATCAGAAGGTAAACATTATTTCTTTGCGTTTAGGTGTTTTCGTTTAAAATACAGTTGCAAATATGATCTCATCATACTCAATTATGTGCCATTTTGCAGAATTCGATCTTTCTTAGTTTCTAATCCGATTGAATCAGACGTTTAGCATGCGCTCTCAACAGGTTTGTGACTGGCTTATATATACATGTTTGATGAAATTTCTAGGATCCCTATTAGGATACCATAAGTACCTAAAGAAGCTTTTATTTATGGCCTTATTATACGTGCCTTTTAAAGTTATTACGTGCACTAAACATATAGATCGTAACATGATTCTGTATTTTTTTTTTCCTTATGCAATGATGCTCATTGAATATAGTAGTTGGGTCGGTTAGGCATTTGTGTCCACTTTTAAATATCCATGTTACCATTTTTCAATTTCCTTTTATCAAGTTTTACGATGTTATTTACACTCATATTTCTCTGCTCTTCCATATGTTAATGGGATAATATTTGATCATTTATTTGGTTAATGGTTGATGCAGGTGAAAAATGGACAAAAAGATGATCAAAACGAGCAAAAATCTCATAAATCACGGTCTTTATAAATGGTTTTATTAAGCATCCAAACAACCTCTTTAATCATGGTCTCATTCTATTTGAGGAATGTTTAAAGCTTATCAATAAAAATTAGTGTTGTTGTTAATCTTTTTAATCATGAATGTATTAGTGTTTGCAGTTACTTGTTGTAGTTAATCTCACTCATTTAATGGTGATTTTGTCTTTATGTTGCATCACTGGAAATAGATTAATCTTTTCGCGTAAGTTTATGGATTATATGTTTTGATTGCTAAAATAGTTGTGTATAGGCGGTGTTTGACATAGCTCATTTGCTGGGATTCTGAGCTTATTAAAAATTCGATGTGCTTATAAGCTTAAATTGATAAGCACATTTGTTAACTGCTACTTTTTACTGTTAGTAATTGTTATTGTAAATAACTATTTGTAGAGGGTGTTTGCTATGCCAAGAAAGATTTCAACTTGGCCAAACATCCAGAAATCGATGTACCAAATTTGCAGGTGATTAAGCTTATGCAGACCTTCAAATCCAAGGAGTATGTTAAGGAGACATTTGCTTGGATGCATTACTAGTGGTATTTGACCAACGAGGGGATTGAGTTTCTCAGAACTTACTTGAATCTTCCATGTGATATTGTGCCTGCTACTTTGAAGAAGTATGCCAAGCCTCTTGGACGTCCCATGGGTGGACCTCCTAGCGACCGCCCTCGGTATTTCTATATTCTATATTGACTATAAACAATTTACATATTTTGACATTCGAAGACATTTTTGATCATTTTGGCATCTTGCTATTATGTGCTATTATTGCATACTGGAGTTGGGAACTCAAATCATTTAGGCATCTTGCTATTAAATTGATCTAAGTATTATGTTGTATGTCTTGTGAAACATGCAAGTTGTCTACAATATCATGTGGTCATACCAAGACAGTAAAGTAGTATTAAATGAGGAACTTGTGATGAATGTAAAGCAACTCTTGATTCTTGAAAAATAACGTTAAGATATGACAGTGATTTTTAATTTTGCTATATATGTAGTTATGCTACTATAAGGGGACTAACGTACTTCATGAGCTTGATGTTCGTGGACATCGTAGAATTGTACAACGATTTTACGTCTAAACTGATAAATACATGCACTTGTATCATGTGCACAGTCTTTTTAGTTAAGACTTAATGCGATTTAGTAAGTAATATTTGACAATGCAGACCTACTGCATAACTGACAATGCAGATCTATTTTCATGATTCAAATTGTAGTAAGATCTTGATTGTACCTTTTGCGGAGTTGAGAGCTGTTAGTTAGTAAAGTCATTTACCTTTCAATAATACTTTGTTTTCATAAGCCACAAATTATAGCTCTTGATCATGCTTATTAGCTCTTTGATGAAACTGAACTATATACAACAAAAATCGCCTTATAATAGTATGTGTATTTGTATCAAAGTAATATGTACTAATGATACATTTTTTGTATGTAGTTTGGTGTCCTGACCGAAAAAGGAGCTGCAAATGTCGTCTCAAATATCTCTAAAGAATCCAAGTTTTCCACTCATGAAGAAGAGTTCATTGAAATGTTCCCATTTAGGAACACTGATGATTGTATATAGTTCAAGTGTTTATACAATATTTGTGTAAGACATCCTAATTGCTTTGGATAATAATGTATTTTTATATCACTTTATTCAAAATGGAACTTATATTGTTCGTTGTTGTTTATATCGTTCGTTGTTGTTTATTAGTTTATTCACACTCAACTTCTTAATGCATCATTTCTTTAAAAACCCGTGAATTTCACGGGTCTATAAGCTAGTACCAAATATAATAATCATTTCAATACAACTATAATTAATAACAAAAAATACCTAATGGAAGTCTACATAAAAAATGTAATAGCAATCTGTAATGTTAGAAATAGTCAAGTCATCCAGTTCACGCCGTAAAGGTGAGGTCAAATCGTAAATCATAGATCAGTGATGGAAAAAAAATGGCTCACTACGTAGAATTAGGTGACCATCCATTTCTTTAATCATGTGATAGTTGATGGTTAATCTATATTTATGTCTAATTATAGGATGCAATTATGTATATGTTTATTGAGGCATTTTTTGTTTGCTTGGTACTACCTGGTTTAATGATATGTTTTCGGCACTCAATGATGAAGAAGTGAATGGTGCTATATCATCATAATTTTAAGTCACGCCTACATTCTTTTTCGGAACATCAAAATGCATTTCATTAAGCTCTAAAAGTAGGAATAAAACACACAATTTATCTCCCATCAACATACACTCAAATAATTTTCATCTTACTTTATTCGACCCGTGCGCTGCGGTTGAGCTTCTGTAATTGTACGCATCTTGCAGAACCATCATAACTTGCAGACCTTAAACTTTCAAAACTTTAACACATGCAGATGAACTGAACAACTTTGAAAACCTAGTCAATAGAACAAAAATATTTGCATGAGATGGAATTCATTAAAAAAAAAAGAAAAAAAAAATTAATATGATGACATGTCAATTTAAGCCACATACAGAGCCTAGATTACTAAATTGTACACCATTCAACGGGCATAAATATGCATGGACCATACTACTTTAGAGATAGCCTAAACATTAATTCCAAAGCAACAATAAGGCTGTGCATTCACTGTAATTTAGAGCAATCAAATAGATTATCATCATTACGTGTGTGTGTGTCGATGTGAACTTCTTACCCCATAAGAAGTTCCGAATCATAAAAAAAGTTATGTGGTGCAAGGGGAATAGGTTGCTCCAACGCGAATTGCTTGAATGTTAGGTTAGTAAATTACATTGGGTTATATTTTATTACGCAACTTGCTCAACCCATCCATTTTTGCACCTATAATATTTATCGAGAAAATATAGATACAATACATCATGTCACGTACGAGCAATTAGATCTTCAAGAACCAATGAATCTTCTCATGAAACTAAACAACATGGAAGAAGGTTGGTGCAAAGAGAACCCATGTTTTAGACTTGCTGGTACTATAAGAAGAAACCATAACATATGAGATATTATACGATTGTGATGCATGTAATCACAATGTAATAACCACGTTGAAAAAAAACATCCAAACACCCCTATAAGACTTATCAAATAATCTCATATTCGAGATATACCTACAATAAGTTCAACCAATTATGGTTTTAGCTCATAGTCCAAAACCCATGCGTACTTGAAGGACCTTCTGTTCATCTCAGCACCCTCCTTCTTGAAACGTTCAATCATATACAAAGCTCGTGTGAACTAAATAATCATAGTGGGGTGTGTGTGTGCTCGTGTGTCATGGGCCAATGGTAGGGGTACGAGAAGGTACTTAATACACAAATAACAACTCACCATTCATATGATTTAGGGTATCGTCTGTGCCATTTTGGTATAGCCCGACGTCGTTGCACATAAAATGTATTACATCCACTACCCAAAATCGCAACTACACAATCATGATTGTTCTCAGATGCTAACTACTGGCGTCTTTCTTGAAAAAAATCGAATTTCTTAACTGAGGTGAATTATCTAGTGTATGCATTTAAACTACCTTATGTGATGTAGGAGTTTTCACCCTCAAATGATCCACTACCCAAAATCGCAACTACACAATCATGATTGTTCACAGATGCTAACTATGCGTCTTTCTTGAAAAAAAAATCGAATTTCTTAACTGAGGTGAATTATAGTGTATGCATTTAAACTACCTTATGTGATGTACGAGTTTTCACCCTCAAATATCAGTGTCACGTAAGGTACATGTTGTAGAAAGTAACCAAATAATGATAACTTGTATTACTGATAATGAAAAAGGTGTGTACGATATAAATAAACAAAATAAAGAGGTGATGCCCTAATGCTAGACGAGCTAATGGGCCGACACAAGTACCGACCTTATTAGCGAACATCCCCCTTCCAACTCACAATGTTGCAGCGAGGAACATTGAGAGTTTGTCAGATAAAAAACAAAAACGAGGGTCACAATAAGGCTTGGTAAATATATCTGCAATCTATAAAGAAGATGGAACAAACGGAAAAGAAGTGGTGCCCATTTGAAGATGATGACGGGTGAAGTGACAATCAGTTTCTATATGCTTGGTCCTTTCATGGAAAACCATGTTGCTTGCAATCTAAATAGCACTACGGTTATCACAATATAATGGAGTAGGATTAGTAATGTGAATACCCATATGTGCAAGTAACCAAACAAGCTCGCTAGTAGTAACATACATGGCACGATACTCAGCATCAGTAGAAGATCTTGAAAGAACATCTTGTTTCTTACTCTTCCACGAGATAAGCGAATCTCCAAGAAAATACAAAACCCAGTTGTAGACTTGTGAGTAACAGAATCACCAGCCCAATCAGCATCACAATAAGCACGCCAGTCTAAAGAAGATGTGGAAGGAAACAAGAGTGTCTGAAACTGAGTACCTCAAAGATACCGGAGAATCTATAAGACAGCATGTTAGTGCAAATATTACGATATTTAATCTATACATTCTCATTTGTTTTGTTGATGACAAACATGTAACTTGTAATACATAACGTAAAATGTATAAGTTACTTGTAGTTAGATCTTGTCTCAACATACTCTCAACACCTCTCGACGACTCAAGTCCTTGTATGCTACAACACAGGTTCGTACATGTTTGTTATGTTGCATTATGATCAAACCCCCAACAAACCAATAAACATGTTTAGTTAAATAGTTTATGTATAACAACTAGTGTTTACATATTGGGTAAATATATACATAACTAGTATGTATTATAATAGGTAATATAAATGGTAGAAACTTAAGTATTTCACTCATTGACCAAATACATTGAATGTAGTTGGGTAAAAACCAAAGTCCATGACCCATACCCATTGCATGACATCATGCATAAGTCATATATGGATAATATCCATGACCCATGGTATTGACCCATACCCATAAGACTAGATACATTTTACTCATTAGATACATTGTATCTAAGGGAATACCCATGGACCAACCCATAACCCATGACCCATGACCCAAAAACCATGGGCAAAAGGGAGCGTCCTACGAATCCCTCAAAGTGAACACGGATCCCTGGAATTACAAGGGCCGGATCCCTCCAGAAGGGATCCTTGGGGCAGAACATGGTTTTGGTCTTTTTGCCTATAAATAGCAAACCACTTCTTACCATTTCTTTACACCTTTACACATAGTTTCTCTCCACCATTTCTAGGATATTTAGATCATTAGGAAACATGTAAACCACCCTCATCTCATATGAAACATGTAAACCACCCTCATCTCATATGATCATAATGCTTGTAACTCTCATTTGTTGTAAGCATACTCCTGAAGTAATCCTCCAAAGCAAGCTTAGAGATTTTGCTCCCTTACCTACTGAAGTGATCACCCATCACAAGATACAAGCTCATGAAGATCTTCTACAACAAGCTTGGGAAACTTGTCATCTTCATTCATAGAAGACTAACTACGTCATGCTTTGGGTTCTTGATGTTTAGTTTAGGATTTCATATCCATTAGACACATTGTCTTGGATAATGTCTAGTATCATTTTCTTGTATCTATGACTAGACTAGATGGTTTATGTGTTTGTGCCATAAAACACAAGGTTAATTATGTTGGGCCACAAAACATAACAGGTGGCATAGATGTGTCAAAGGCATTAGTGAAGAGTGCCGAAGATCCGTGTCAATGGTATTAGTGAAAGATGTCTAGGGTGTACATTCGATATGGTGTGTTTCGATGTACAAGATAGAGTAGTATTGGATCCAAGGATATTGATATCCTTGAGGGTGTTGTAATAAGGAGTTGGTCTCCTTTGGGGTATAGGTGTAGTGTTGGGTAGTAGTTCCTCCATAATAATGGAACTCGGTACTTAGCCTAGTACCGGATAAAGGGTAGGCGACGTTGTGATAGGATTGGTTCTCCTTGGAGTGAAAGAAATCGATGGTTAGCCTAGAACCGTATAAAGGGTAGGAGACGTTGTGATAGGTGTGGTTCACCTTGGTGTGAAAGAACTCGGTATTTTGCTTTGTACCAGAAAAAGGTGTAAGCGACGTTGTGAAGGCTTCTCCGCCATAAGGAGATTGGTATAGTGATTACAAACTCTCGAGTAGGTGACTCGAGGAGTGGAGTAGGGCAAGGAAGGTGTCCTTGTAGCCGAACCACTATAAATCCTTGTGTGAGTTTGTCTATCCTTTTACTTATCGCTCTACGTTTATTCTTGCATTACATTGTTTATTTTCTATGTGGTTGATGTCTATGTTTGTGATGAGTACTTGGTCTTTCATATAGTCATAAACTATATTTAACACTTTACATATTATGACACGCTTGATCAAGAAAACGCAACCGGACTAATAATGGTGAAACTTGATTTATAATGAACCATTAATCTTGCGGAATCTTATGTGATATTAAGGGGTTGGCCTTACATGCCGTAATGCGTTAAATGCATCCTCGCGTCGAGATTAGCAAATGCAATGGTTTATACTATATTTGATACAAAAGTTTTAAGTTTGAAACGGAAACGTATTCACCCCCCCCCCCTCTACGTTTTCACAATTGGTATCAGAGCGAGTTGGCTCTAGTTTTTAAAACAAATGGTTTTCAAAACGAGTAAGGTCATTGTATCAAATTCTTGGTGAAGTCAACATAATATGAAAAGTGTTTTGTTGATTTTTTTTTCTCTTTGAAGTTTTGTTGTTAGCTATCTTGTTTATCAAGCTTGAATAAAGGTAAAAATAGATAATATAACTTCACTAAAAAGTCTACAAAGGTTAAACCTTTTCGTCGGGTCAAAACGTGCATTTTTGTAATTCTGTGTTAGATCCGCGGATCCCTCAGGTTACACTGGACGGATGGGATCCCTCAAGCAAGGGATCCATGGGATCCTTGGTACAGAAGAGAGTTTTTGTCTGAATTTCAAAAATTCACAACTTTTTAACTGTAAGGCGTTAGAAGTCGTGCCCCTATCCTTTTAAAGGTATTTGAGTCTACTTTAATTTAAAAATAATTTCATAAACTGATTCAAAACAAAAATTTACAGAATCATTGATTTATAATAGAAAGTCATTTTTCGGTCATAACTTTTGCACAACTTTTGATCTAGTTGGAGACGGGTATTTTCATCTTTGAATAACAATGTGTCCTCTTTTGAAATTAAGGTTTTGATCATATTTATAAACATAAAAGAAACTAATCAAGCTTGGTATACATGTTTATATTTAACACAAAGCGATGAAAAGAACTTTCGTAGGCTATGCTAAACGATAAATTGTCATATTTGCATTACTTGATTATTTGCTTATCTCAAATAGCTTTTGTGCTTATTTGATTGAATAAAATATGTGGTTTCCTTACCTTGCTATTCATTCTCTTGCTTGTCGATTTAGTAACTTTATACTAATCAATGTGCTACTTGAAGGAGTGTTTGGGATAACATCTAGTTGTGTCAAAAATGTTACTTTTATAAATTGAAAAATGTTTAAAACATATAACACACCTAATGGCTTTTTGATTGAGTTTGTCATGTGTGCAGCATAAATGTTTTATGTGCTTTATATGATTTCTTGATTTCACATTTTCTTGTATCGTTTTCTAAAAACAACAAGAATGTACATCGGATCATAACCTACACTTGTGTTGATGATGTACTCTCCCGTTTTTCTTTTCATGATCGCTCTCCAAGCTTCATAGTAGGATTGACAACTTGATTATTTCATCTGATATACTCAAGTAAATTATTTTGCAAACATAAATGTAATTGTTCATATCCGAAAGTCCAAACTCGAACTTTCGAACAACATATGTTGAACTAGCTCATCCAACCATTTTTTTGTTCACCATATGGACAACTTTTAATTTTTTGACACCTTCGTCACCTTAGTTGTTTCAAGTATATTATTAATAAAAACGAAGCAAAGTATCATCATTTTTACTCTTCGATAGACCATTGTAGGAATATAAATTTTATTAACTTGAGAATGAATACTGGAGAACTTATTGCACTAGAAACTCAATTTGACCTAACGGTTGAATTGCTTCCTTGATAGAAGTTGGGTATGTGGAATCGCCCGTAATAATGGTCGTGTTTAGCCGTAATTGAGCACTGCTAATAATAGTCTCATATTCATTCTCTCACCTGAGAAATTTATACTCCTATGTTTTCCTAAAGTAAGTTTACAATGGAAATACTTTGCATTGTCTTAGGATTACTAATCAAACAATTTGTAAAATTAATTTTTATTTTAATTAATCACAACCACTTGCCTCATCAAGCGATTATCTTGCTTTGATCGAGAAGAGCTACATGACTTCATGGACAAAGCTCATTATATGCTAATCACCATCCGTAATGACTAGATTGTCCTAAACTAGCACCTCACAACTCCTCTGTCTTGAACACCATCATGTGCTCTTTTCTTTCTAGACACATACCTTGCATGTCATTGTTAGTGTAAATGATTTACTAATCTAGACCGTAAATCTGTTTTGGGCTTCTTGAATAGTACTTGTTAAGTTTGCTAAACCTTTGTGTTATTTGTGAGCTCGATCTCATTTGATTGCCTATATGTTATCTCTACATGCACTCCTTACTTTGCTTAATGTGTATACATGTATACTTGCTGTAGAAATCATTAGTTTCATAATTCGAAACATAGAGTAAAATTATGCAACTATTCTGTTAAGAAAATCTGTCTCTGACGCAGGATCCCTTAGATGTAACTAGACAGATCCCTCAAATGAAGGATCTGTGGGATCCGGGTGGACAAGAGTTCCTTTTTAGCCTCCTTGCATCAATCCAACATTCCTGACCTTATTTGACTAGTTAAACATGCTACATTAGGATCACTTAAACTTTCCTTAGGCTCAGTTGATCTCACATTCAATCATGGATGATTTAGGATCACATTCAAAGTATTTTTTATTTATCATTACTTCAAAACTCACCATCTTTCCGCTCCAATGTTTACACATTGTTCCTCTCATCTCAAAACACTTAGTTTGATATTTCTCTCAATTTTAGCAAATTGATTTTAGTCATCTTTACCTCAAAATAGGCCAAAAACTAGTTTTTAATTTCTTAAGATTTTTAAGGAATTTTCCAAATCTCTCTTAATTCATCATCTAATCTCTAGGATCATTTAACACCACTTGACACTCTCAAATTTCTTAGTGTCATCTTTGATCATCCATTGGTGCTCATAAAGCCCAATTTCTTTCCATAAAAGGCAATCATTAGCTACCATCACTCATTGCTCTTGATCATTTAAGTACTCTTTCATTTAAGACACTTAGGAAGACTGAAACACTCAAGGAGGTATTGGCGTTAGACCTTACAAACATTATTTTAATTCTTTCCTAGCTACTGAGAGCCGGATCCCTAGGATTAGCCTAGACAGATCCCTCATTGGAGGGAACCGTGAGATTCGGGTGACAGATTCATGTCAACTCTAGCTAAAACGATCATTTAATTCCATCTTCATATAAGACACTTAATAGACTGGGTATCTTAGGATATGTAGGTGCTAGACCTTGCTAGAACTCAATCACCTCATTTTCACCTCATTTGTTAACCGGATCCCTCTAATGAGGGAACCGGAGGAATCGTGGAACAGTAGGTACATTATCTCTTTAGATAATCATTTCAAATTTCCTTTTCCACACAAGCACTTGTTCAACACTTAGGATTATCATTTTCGTATATGTTTATAAATGAGTTGCATTTATATGATTCTATACGTGTTCTTTCTTTTCGTTTCATGATTTTATGTGAACAATTTATCCATTTGTATAAATGTTTTCCTTTTGTACTAAATCTTTTGGATTCTTCTAGGATGACAATGGTCGATTTCACCATCAAGTCAAGTTATGCTCATTCGCACATTTCTTTTATATATTCCTAATCTTGCATCATCTTAACCATCTTACTCCACTTTTATCACCACTCACAAAGTCATCATGTCTACCACTTCTATTGAGTCATCAACCAAGTCAAAGATTCACTTTGATACCTTTCATCACCTCTACCACAACTTCCATACCTCTAAGTCACAATGATGATTTCTATCACTATCACCGTGTCCAAGGTCTAGTTCATGAACTACGTGATGAAGTATGTCTCATGTTCTACCACATCCTACTTGTGTCAACCACAACCTCAAACCACAAGCTACTTGTGTCAACCACATCCTACAAGTGTCTCACTACCACTACAATTCATAGTCGCTCAACCATCCTTCACAAACATCTATGTTGTCAAAAGCCAAGTGAATTTCGTAATGAAATGCGTCTCATCCCTCAGCACATTTTTTTTCTTAACTTGAACAAACCTTACAACCTCTAATCCAACCATGATGATGCAAGTAGTAGGATCATTATCTTTTTAACACTAATTTTTTTTGTAGGTTCTTCTTGACGCCCTCGAGCTAGGGGGAGCTTCCGTCAAGCATTTATAAAGTGCATCATATGACTTACTCGTCCAAGGACGAATATAATTTTGCACTAACTTTTTGTTTTGTAGATTTTCAAAACAAAGTAGGAGAACTTGAAGCTCTCAATAAAGGGAGTTTTTCGTCAAAGCAATAACATTGCAAATTTTGCAACAATTTCGTCTTAGCCTTCCTAAAATACTTGACGCCCTTAACAAGGGGGAGCATACACACTTTCATTCTTCAAAATTCCTTTGTGTTTCAACAAAAGGTTCCTCTTAAAGGCGAGATCACCATCTTTTGAAGACGTGCAAGCTCAAGGTCATGAGTTGCTAAGCTTCTTCATTAGTGTTTCGTGTTGAAGGTATTGGCGTGGTGTGCCAATTGGAGCAATAAGGTGTTTTTATTTTACTTCACTAGGGATGATGCAAAGTCGCCATTCTTGGGAGAAATTAAGTTTAAAGGACACACCCTTTTTTTTCGACAAAAGGGGGAGAAGAGTGTAAACGAAGAAGGTAATGTATATGAAGTACGGACACAAGTAGCTTTGACATTTTACCTATCTATTACGTTTACATATATTTTGTCATCATCAAAAAGGAGGAGATTGTTAGTGCAAATATTACGATATTTAATCTATACATTCTCATTTGTTTTGTTGATGACAAACATGTAACTTGTAATACATAACGTAAAATGTATAAGTTACTTGTAGTTAGATCTTGTCTCAACATACTCTCAACACCTCTCGACGACTCAAGTCCTTGAATGCTACAACACAGGTTCGTACATGTTTGTTATGTTGCATTATGATCAAACCCCCAACAAACCAATAAACATGTTTAGTTAAATAGTTTATGTATAACAACTAGTGTTTACATATTGGGTAAATATATACATAACTAGTATGTATTATAATGGGTAATATAAATGGTAGAAACTTAAGCATTTCACCCATTGACCAAATACATTGAATGTAGTTGGGTAAAAACCAAAGTCCATGACCCATACCCATTGCATGACATCATGCATAAGTCATATATGGATAATATCCATGACCCATGGTATTAAACCATACCCATAAGACTAGATACGTTGTACTCATTAGATACATTGTATCTAAGGGAATACCCATGGACCAACCCATAACCCATGACCCGTGACCCAAAAACCATGGGCAAATGGGAGCGTCCTATAGATCCCTCAAAGTGCCCACGGATCCCTGGAATTACAAGGGCCGGATCCCTCCAGAAGGGATCCTTGGGGCAGAACATGGTTTTGGTCTTTTTGCCTATAAATAGCAAACCACTTCTTACCATTTTTTTACACCTTTACACATAGTTTCTCTCCACCATTTCTAGGATATTTAGATCATTAGGAAACATGTAAACCACCCTCATCTCATATGATCATAATACTTGTAACTCTCATTTGTTGTAAGCATACTCCCGAAGTAATCCTCCGAAGCAAGCTTAGAGATCTTGCTCCCTTACCTACTGAAGTGATCACCCATCACAAGATACAAGCTCATGAAGATCTTCTACAACAAGCTTGGGAAACTTGTCATCTTCATTCATAGAAGGCTAACTACATCATGCTCTGGGTTCTTGATGTTTAGTTTAGGATTTCATATCCATTAGACACATTGTCTTGGATAATGTCTAGTATCATATTCTTGTATCTATGACTAGACTAGATGGTTTATGTATTTGTGCCATAAAACACAAGGTTAATTATGTTGGGCCACAAAACATAACAGGTGTCATAGATGTGTCAAAGTCATTAGTGAAGAGTGCCGAAGAACCGTGTCAATGGCATTAGTAAAAGATGCCTAGGGTGTACATTCGATATGGTGTGTTTCGATGTACAAGATAGAGTAGTATTGGATCCAAGGATATTGATATCCTTGAGGTTGTTGTAATAAGGAGCTGGTCTCCTTTAGGGTATAGGTGTAGTGTTGGGTAGTAGTTCCTCCATTATAATGGAACTCGGTACTTAGCCTAGTACCGGATAAAGGGTAGGCGAAGATGTGATAGGATTAGTTCTCCTTGGAGTGAAAGAACTCGGTGGTTAGCCTAGAACCGTATAAAGGGTAGGCGACGTTTTGATAGGTGTGGTTCACCTTGGTGTGAAAGAACTCGGTATTTAGCTTTGTACCAGAAATAGGTGTAAGCGACGTTGTGAAGGCTTCTCCGCAATAAGGAGATTGGTGTATTGATTACGAACTCTCGAGTAGGTGACTCGGGGAGTGGAGTAGGGCAAGGAAGTTGTCCTTGTATCCGAACCACTATAAATCATCGTGTTGGTTTGTCTATCCTTTTACTTATCGCTTTACGTTTATTCTTGCATTTCATTGTTTATTTTCTATATGGTTGATGTCTATGTTTGTGATGCATACTTGGTCTTTCATATAGTCATAAACTATATTTGACACTTTACATATTATGACACGCTTGATCAAGAAAAAGCAACCGGACTAATAATGGTGAAACTTGATCTATAATGAACCATTAATCTTGCGGAATCTTATGTGATATTAAGGGGTTGGCCTTACATGCCGTAATGCGTTAAATGCATCCTCGCGTCGAGATAAGCAAATGCAATGGTTTATACTATATTTGATACAAAAGTTTTAAGTTTGAAACGGAAACGTATTCACCCCCTCTACGTTTTCACACAGCAGCCCAATGAACTGTAGTGAGAGCAACAACAAACTGACTAACAATGTGGACAACATAAGCAATATATGGTTGTGTCACTGTAAAGTAAACCAAACTCCCAAGAAAAGTGCGATATAAACTAGGATCGGGTAAAGGCTCACCATCAGCATGAACTTCATCGTAAATGACGTAGTCATCTGATTCAGTTTCTTACTCCTCATCTGGTTGAGATGTTGGCTCAGGAGTAGGCTCGGGCTTAGAAACTTGAGTCGGTATTCTTTTCTTCATGAATCCTTTTGTTATTTTATATTTGTTATTCTTAGTGGTGCTTCCTGAACTACCAGCTTTCTTGACTTTCTTGGCTCTTGTCTTCATTGATGAGGTATGTGTCACTTCATCGAGAAACCCCACACGCCGAGCCTTGAGAGCCTGCTCATAGTACTTGTAAGATGTAGCAGTTTTGACCTTGTCAGTTAGAAGGCACGCAGGGAGCTCGACATCTTGTTTACGAGTGTTGGACCCCTGGATCCTAACCGTTCTTAGAGTAGGCTTATTCTTCACAGTGTGTTTGTCTTGATCATTCAGTCTTTTGGGGATGTCATCGAATTTCTGGAGCAGATTATTAATGATCATCTTTGTATACCTGACAAAAAGGATCTTGGAACCTCCCTTTTTGAGATGCTACATCATGTCCTCCCAGATGAGGCTTACATAGTCAATGTGCTTGACATTGATCATCCCCCGGAATATCTATAGATGTGGCAGCTTGAGATGTTCATGACCACTGTCTCGGCCAGATAGAAACATTGAAATTATGATGTAAAGGTTCTCCACGGTTGTGACATGTACTTTACATTTACTCTTGAGTGAGTAGTGATGATGCCAGCAGACTCATCATATCTGATGTCGATCAGAAAGTTCAGAATCTCCCTCTCTGTTAGAGTTTTGACATAGTTTTCTGGAGAGTTAATGGTGGGAAGAAGTAGCACAGATCGAAGGTCCTTGATGCTGAAAATGACTTCACGATTGTGTAAAGTGCACTTGACTGACTCTTCTCGATCATTCTTTTCCATTGTGTGCCAAAACTTATGGATATAGAAGTTGGGAATAGAGGCAGACTTGGTGAGGATGAACTTGTGGGGTGGTTGAGGAGAATGTCCACAACAATTTGACACGATGATTCAGAACATGTGAAATTGTTGAAATCAACTCGGAGGTTGTTCTTGCAAATCACTTTATTGTACCCTTGTGGAAATGTGTTAGCCATTTTGAGTTCTACTGGAGCATTGTCATCAGCTTGTTGTGCAGCCATTGTTGTGATATGAAAGACAATAGACATAGAAGCATACATTGAAAGACACAGCGTGTTAGCACTAGTCTGATTCATTTTCTAAGTCCCTATTGATGTTTACAGATTTATGTCTGTTACACATTCTAAGTCACATTTGTCCTTTTACATGTAGTTGTGATGATGTGATGATAAGTTGAGTGAATGTGTTAATGTTGAAGTACAAATTCCCATTTATCACGTAAACACAACATTTGAAGTTTTTGTATGCTTGTTCATAAATTTAGACAAAGTATGATTTGCGACATGCGTAAACTTTTAACTTGTTTGTAAACAGCTTCTTACTCGTAACTTGGAGCCTTATTCGTAAAGTTGGATGCTTATTCGTAAGAATGAGTTTAATGCATAATAGCAATCCTTATTTGTAAAGAATAGCTTTTGTTCGTAAACATTAAGCTTATTCGTAAGAATATGCTTACGTTTAAGAATAATGCTAATTCGTAAAAACTAAGCTTATTCGTAAGCAGTCATCTTATCCGTAAGAATAAGGTTATGCTTAAGAATAAGCCTAATTTGCAAGAATTGGCCTTATTCGTAAACATTTCCAAGTTTACGAATTTCTTTCCAAGAAATTCGTAAGTCACTGTAGACGTCCTTGTTCGTAAGATTTTCATTTTATTCGTAAACTTATGATCTTATTCGTAAAACTTCAGCTTAGTCGTAACCTTTTCAATCTTTACGAATTTCCTTCCTGTTAACATAACATCAATTCCATTTGTTACAATTCAGTATAAACACTATCATGATCACAACAAAAGCATTTTTACAATTATTCAAGCACATCATTTCTTATTCGTAAACTCTCTAAAACCTTAAACCCTTGTTTTACGAACAACAAATTTTTCAACACTGATGCAAGTTCTGGTTGTTTCTGTGTGTTAATAAGGTGACTAGAGTGATACTAAACAAGTTTTAACATCATTTGACCACAAAATCAAGTTTTAGTTCCTGAACGTGATGTTAAACCCTAAACTTCCAATTATGAATTGTGAGATGTTTTTGGTCTAATTAAAGTGTTCAAACATGATTCATATCACCTAATAACACTTTCTTGTTCACAACTTTCAATCAAAACACCACATAATTAAAACCCCCAAACTTATGCATAAACCCTAATTTTCAAAGATCACACAATTTTTGTTTCTGGATATGATTGAGTTATGATAATATGTTTGGAATGATGTTAGAAACATTTCCCCATAAAAATCTTTAACCATAACATTGTTTATAAAAAATACCCAAATCGTTTAAGAACACGAAAGTTAAAAATCAAATTGTAGATTATCCACCCGTTGGATTAACATGTAATCAAAAACCTTTATTTATAAACATCATATGAACATTATTACACTTACAGATTTTTGAAAACACGGCCGGATTTGAAGGATGATTTTGAAGCGTTGATTAGGGTAGATGAAGTATTAAATGTGGTAAATGGTAGGAGTAAATGCAAATTGAATTTTTGCTTTTGTTGAATATGTGGGAGCAGCAACAAACTGACTAACAATGTCAGAAATCTTATTATCTGTCATTCTGGCATGGTCAAACAAGTCAGCAATATACTTGGATTGAGATAGAAGATAACCTTTCGGTGATGAAGCAACCTCAATACCAAGAAAATAACATAGTAAACCCAAATCTTTCATAGCAAATCGGTGAGTACTAATGATGTCATTGGAGTTAGTATTGCTAGTACTAATACTGGTACTGTTGAGTAGCAAGTTAAAAAGACCACCACTCCAACTGCAAGCTCAGAGCCACAGAATATGGCACTTATGGCTCAACCAAGCACTGGCAGTACTAATGATGTCATTGGAGTTAGTATTGCTAGTACTAATACTGGTACTGCTGGCTCACAAATTAACACTGCTAGCCTAAATGATGCCACCGTCTATGCATTTCTAGCTAGTCAACCCAATGGATCTCTGGTTGTCCATGATGATTTGGAGCAAATCAATGAGGATGACTTGGAAGAAATGGATATTAAGTGGCAGGTGGCACTCCTGAGTATGAGGCCAAAGAAGTTCTTCTAGAAGACAGGGAAGAAGATTACCATCCACAACAACGAAACTGTTGGCTTTGACAAGTCCAAAGTCTAATGTTACAACTGCAGGAAGATGGGACACTTTGCTAGGGAGCGCAGGAGCCCAATGACACAGGAGGGTAGAAACAGGAGCAGAATAATCCTCCAAGGCTATGGTAGCCATTGATGAGGCTGGGTTTGACTGGAGCTACATGGCTGATGAAGAAGCCTCCCAACATGGCCCTGATGGCGTTTTCAGACTCTGAGGTTTACAATGACAAATCTTGTACTAAAAGTTGTCTGAATAACTATGAATCTTTAAAAACTCAGTATGATAATTTAAGGATAAAATTAAATCAATCTGAGTACAACTTGGCTAATTATATGAGAGAATTAGCCTCTGAAGAAAAACAATTAGATTTTTACAAAGAAAATGAGGAAGCTTTGAATGAACAGATTGCAGTGCTTCAGAGAGACACATTATCAATACTATCATCATCCAATATTTAAAATTGTTCATAGTGTTGAACAAATAAATTAAATTTTTTATTTTTCACTTGTTGGTTTCCTGGGTGTGTTACAACTGTAAGATATTGGATATCATAACACCACAAGTAATCTAGCTAATGGATCGTATATAAATCTAGAGAGAGAAAGAGAGATGGGATGTTCTAGAGAGATAAAACAAAAGAAAGGTTAGATTACCAAATGAACATCCAACCCGCTCCCTTGTGGGAAGAGGGCTATTTATACATATGCCTACGCCCTCCTACAGGCTGTGGATCAGGCATACAGTGGGTAAAGACCCGTCCTTCTTCCACAGTGTTACTTATACTACAGTAAACTAAAAAATATAACGTTATGTCTACGAGCTATAATATGCTAGACTATTGTTGGGGTGACCGACACTTCATCATGGATTTTCCAAATCCCAACAATCTCCCCCTAAGGGAGGTCACCCCATGAATTACATTGTGAATCTTAGCATTCAATCTTTATTCTTTCATGCTCGAGCTCGTTGACTTTGAAGCTTCCTTAAATTCAACTTAGCATATCAGTAGCACTTCTTTGGATTGAATGTTTCTTTGTTATGTGATCACGAGCTTTCTTTGAGATCATCAGCCACATAGAATCTCCAGATCATCCTTTGAAGTATCGCTATTATGTGATGTTGTGACTTTTGGACTGTCATGCTCACAGTTTTGGATCATGACATCTTTTCATCAGAGTAGTGGAAGCTTTGTTGTGTGTGTTGATCGTCATGATTTTTTTCAAGTATAATGGAGATATGTGAGCATGCGGTTATGAATTGACGTCTCATCGGCTATCAGCTGCAATCATTGGGAGTACCTGCAAACAACAGTTAGCAATAAACACACGAAAGTTTCTTTGTTCACTTTTGTTGAATATGGTTACGAGAACCAAGGTTCCCATTGATCAGTATAAATACTACCTGTGATCAGGTAGAATTCCTAAGAATCTCCTTGACAGGGTTTCACAGTTGTACTAACCGTTCTCAAACTGGAGCATCTCAAAGCAGAAAACACGAAGTGAGTGAATCAGTGAATTGATATTCACTGATTGATGAGAAATTGATTTGATAAACAATCGCGAATTGCTGAGTAAAGAGTTTTTGCAATATGACGATGGTTTTGTGAATTAAATCAAAGTTCACTCAAAAATACTTTTGTTTGTGATAAGGATTTAAAATGTACACTTTTAAGGGGTCATTTAAGCCTTTAATCGCCCACTTTTATATCCGTTACTGCTTAATTTCATTCTTTTTCACTTTTTAGGTCTCTTGAAGGCAAAATGTTGGAATGATGCTTATTTGGACGAAAAGGCGTGAATATGTGAAAAAATGGCTAAAGTCAAGATCAAGACACTCAAATTGCTGGAAGTGCACCCGACGACGTCATAAAAAAAGGGCGACGCCGTCCCTATATTTGTGACGACTCAGGAGTGAAATTGCTATTTTGAACCCGACGGCATCAGGCATTGAAGAGTAGGGCGTCACGAAGACTTTTCATCCCAGACGGCCTAGATCCAGATTCAGACAACGTCAGAAGCTGAAGCTGACGGCGTCACAACCACAACGTGACGCCGTCCCAAGGTTGACTTAGCCAAGATGAAACCCTAATAGCGGCGATCTGACGGCATCACAATTAAAAGGTGACGCCGTCGCAGTTGTAACTCTATATATAGAATTCGAATTTTCAGACTTTTAGGGAGGTAGACTTGTGGAGTAAAAACCTAAACGATTTTAGTCCATCTTGGACAGTATTTTAGGGTTTTAATACCCTATTTTACATCGAGATAAGTTATTTATTCCCTTGATTTCATTATGTCTTCAATTGAATGTGTGTATGCTTGCGTGTTTAACATGTCTGGCTAATTTACTTGTGTGTTTGCTTAGATCCATGAAACCTAGTTATTAAATATTGATTGGTTGTCTCTTATCTTAATTGTAATTGGCTTAGGAGTTCTTAAAGCCATCGTTGTGTTATTAATGCTTGATTAATCTTTGTTGAACCTTAGTTTATAGTTACTAGTGGAATTGTAGACTAAATATCCAAAGATAACCTTAGTGTTAAGTTTATGAATCCTAGAGATTTCGTAGTCATTAACCTTAGATAGCTTCAAAGAGTTAGGGATAAAAGCACACCCTACGACCTTAGAAAACACAACGCATTAAGAATAAGGACGTGACAATTCAACCATCAATAAAAGATAACTAGGGAGTAATAGGATCTAGGTAAACAGATCTTTAATCATCATAAGAGCACACTTCAATAGACATAGACTACCCCTTAGATTAGACTAGCAGGGTACCCGCGCGTTGCAGCGGCGGGTACTCTGAAGTACAATTTTTCGATGAATAATGTATTTTAATTTATTACTCCCTCTGTCCCTAAATAAATGTCCAGTTTGACTTTTCAGAGTCAAACTGGTTCAACTTTGACCGTAAATATTTTTTTTGTGTTATATAATACTTGATGAAAAACTATACCAATGAAAAATACATTTAAAACCCAATTCATTCATATATTTTTCATTAAGTATTATATAACACCCGCAAAAATAGATAAGGTCAAAGTTGATCCAGTTTGACTCTGAAAAGTCAAACTGGACACTTATTTAGGGACAGAGGTAGTATGTTCTTTTTAACAATAAATTTACGGATATCAAGAATTTCGTATAGCCCGTGCCCGTTCGGGCTTGAACCCGTTGGCCCGTGTCTGCTCGGGCTCGAGCCCGTTTCGTCCGCGCCCGTTCGGGCTCAAGCCCAATTGGCCCGTTGCCTGTTCAGGCTTGAATATTTGTATAATGTGCTTTATTCTTTGTAGTAGTGAAATTTAATACATGAATTGTGTTTAATTTAGTTGTACAATATGCTTGATAATTTGTATTTCTTATGTAAGGGGTTTTTTAATAAGTGTATTAATTGTATTTATTGACCAGTTAAACAATTGACTACATTAAATAGCATTAATGTGGTGTTTTGTTGTACACTATGCTTCTTGTCTTGTACGTCTGAAAATTATGTGCATTAAAGTAGTCATTATAGTCATTAATAACATTGACCACTTTAATAGCATCAATGTTGTAAGTCTGAAAATTATATCATGCTTATTTTGTTGTACACTATGCTTATTTTGTTGTAAATCTGAAAATTGGTTGCAGCTATTGTACATTGTGCTTAAATGGTTGTAATTTTTGGTGAAGGGGTGTTTTTAATAGCATTAATGTTGTTTGATAGAATTTTGATCTTAAAATGACACCACGCTTTATTTTGTTGTACAATATGCTTACTTTGTTGTAATTCTGAAAATTGGGTGCATTAAAGTGTTGTAAACCATGCTTAATTTCTTGTACGTCTTAAAATTAAGAGTGAGGTGCCTTCGTGCATTATATGTAGTATAGATAATTAGATAATTAGAGTAATCGGTAGAAGTACCACCCCCCAAATCCAATACCCCGAAATCGTACCTCTAATTTTCTAAAAAATATAAAAAAGATAAAAAAAAATAATAATCTTCCTCAACCCCAACCTTAGATTATGTATAAACCGGTATTATTTGCACACTTTTCAGACTTTTCTTTGACCATTATAACATTTTTACTGAGCGAGGTTTGAACCTTGATTTGTTGTGGTACGTGAGTTGTCCACCAGTCAATAAGTTACAGGTCAAGTAAAAATAGGAAAAAATATTTTGCTACATTGAAAATTGCACTACTCGACGACTATTGAGCCGTTAGCAACATGCAGATAATAAGAAAATAATGCTTTAAAAGTTTATACCACACTTTGTCACATTTCAACCTGAATATGAAATAAGTGTAACGTCATATTCAGCTAAGTCAGAATGAATAAGCAGTCTATCATGAGTAGTAAAGATAAGTGTTCTTGACTGAATATTTGTCTATACAACCAATCGGTGAAGAACAAAGAGCGAAAACGACATGGCAAATTGATTGTAAACATCACTCCTTTAGTCCTAAGAACTTTCAATATATATTAAAGATATATGATACAGCCGGTCAACAAAAGACAAACACGTACTCTATAATCAATGATACATATACTTTTCTGTTTACATCCCCACTTCCGAGAGTATATAAGAACCGCATGGGCATTCCAAACAATTTTAAAGAACTTAATTCTGTAATACAAACCCTATGAGAATCGGTAACGATTCTTACAACTCTCTCATCCGGCATTATTGTCATCAAAGAACAAGTTCAAGCAGGTAACTGAAGCCTTACATTGTTCTTCCAGCTGCATTGTAAATGGGAAACCGTCACCACACAGATTATCAGCAATGATCACTAAAAGTGTAAATGAAACATTTGTTCCAAACTGGCCGGGTCTAAACAAGTTGGAATGGGTTATTATATACGGGTCTAAATGATAGTGGGTTACATATGACAACAAAAGCTTTATTCTTCTAATATATAGATTTCTATATAAAACAATTCAGGATACATTATAGGCGACTATTGCCTCATTTGACCCGTTAGACCCATTTGATCCATTTCTTATTTAGAAAACTTTCTAAGTTTACTGATTTGATGTATTAGATATGAAAATATCCCGAATCGGTCCATTCATAAGTAAATGGATCGAAATAGCCGAATCTAATGGTAAAATTAATTCATTTAGTTTATGACATGTTGCAATTACCTTTCAAAGTAGTAATAGAAGAAATCAGCATATAGCAAGGTCATCTGGACTAACCCTGCTATCCAAGCTGCTACACCAGACAGTTTTAACATAGTCCATAAGGCTCGTGAATACGATATGAATGAAAACAATGGCTTCTGATGTTAACACCTAAACAACTTCTTTAGTGTGAATTAAAGCGAGAAAGAGAGACATACTGATCCAATGGACATAATGTGGTTCAGTGAAGTAACAGTAAATCCAGTTCAGAATGTATAAACCTCGGTATGTGCTGCAAAAAGAAATACAGATTTAGTTTCTATCCACATAAAACCTTAAATGTTCAAAATATACAACGCACTTGTATCTGAACGGCTGAACGTATAATGCAATTTGAATTAGTACTGCAAAAGTTTATTACCCAAGAAGAAAAACATATTGGCCAGTCAAGTTATCGATGTTTCCTGTTCTTTGCAGCAAGACTAGCTGAGGAAGTATCGCAACTGCTTCCAGATACAAGGAGAATGTCCACATTACTTGCTCAAAAGACATTGCTAAATTATTAGTGACAAAAGCAAGAGGTGGCAATTCCGATATATGTATATATTGAAACATTATGAATTATGTATTTGACACGCAGGTTATGTAATTCAACATCAATGATTATTATTTTCTATAAAGTTCTTCAGCAACAGGACCCATTTCAAGGCTTCAAGTCGACAGCTATAATTTCAACCTCTAATACATCAGTTTGGCCTTATCCAACCCGCCCATGTTGCTGGTTTTTCACCACCTCTAATAGAAAACCAAAAATAACTTTCATAAGACTATGCTTGGTTGATATGGTGCCTTTTTATAAGGTAATTTGAGACAGTAAAGCACGATATGAAAGTTAACTTCTCGTGAACAAAAATGGTAATAATAACCTTGTACTTTATTTTTGTAGTTAGATGACAGCTATCCATTATGTGGGTTGAAACTTAAAACCATGAATGACAGAGATCAATGACACAAATACAACATTTTATTCATTATGACAAGGACTAGACACAATAAATCTTTTGCACCAAGCTTTACCAACCCTCTTACACATAGTTAAATATAATGGTGTGATGCTCCATTAATATATTTCATGGAAAGGTTGATAACTAGCCATCTATAATCTCAAAGAGTTAAAGTGACATATCTTTGTTAACGGATATTTTTCATGCATTTTGACACCAACCAAAAGCATGCAATAAATCTCTTTCACCAACCCTCTTACACATGTTTAAATAAATTAGACCACCTTTATGTTATCTACTTCAGCAAGAGTGTAAAATTCTCATTCACCAAGAGATGTTAATTAGTTTAGGTAAGGTAAATAAGTTAGTTTCATTTTCTCATTTTTAACTCGAAACCATAATTTTTGACTTTGGGATTATAACATTGACCACTTTTATTATTTTCTCTACTCATGATCACTCACAAAAATAAGAGTAATACAATCACAAAGTATTTAATGGTTATATGTTTAAGCAACAACAAAAACATTGCTTCTCTCTTCCTTCAATTCCATGTTTCCTCAGCAGAGGCAATAAATTTTTAACACCAAACATACACCAACCCTCCTTTATTTTCTCATCTCCTCACACAATACTCACCTATCAATTACTTTTTCATAATTTAAATCTGTAGTTGTTCGATTTTGGATCTGGTGTTATTAGATCTGCTCCTGGTGGCGCTGACTTATGTTGATCAAAGTAGGAATCATTGGTTTTGTGGTTCAATTAGTGGATGTTTTCTTAGAGATGGAGATGATACATGTTTTTCAACCATGGTTCCTCTGTTTAAATAGGTATCATCACTCTTATAATCTCTTTTCTAACTAGTTTAAAAATGCTTTCGATTGTAATAGTGGTGCGAATAAACTCAGTTTTCGTAGTCCTTTTTGAAACATCAAATATCTATGTCATAGGTTAAGAATAGAAGAGATGACATAATATGTTTATGTTCCAGTATATCAAATATCAAATGTCTTCTACAACAAATGTCTGCATTTTCACTAGCTCCTGTAATTGTGAATCTGTTCATTCCATGGTATGCAGATTTTTCTGATGCCAGGTAGATATTGAAATAATCCATATTTTTATGCCAAGCTTCTATTTGAGTAAAACATATGGGTGTTTGCATAAAATGTTGTATTTTTTTATTATTTCATTATGCCTTTGAAAAATGAATTTTTGTAAAGGTTGGGCATTTTGTAATCTGTAATAGAAATATTATATATAATATTTTTAAAATTTAACAATCTTATAACAATTTTGTTATTTTTTTAATCGGTTTCGAAAGACATAGTTTTACCATGTTTTTTTAAAGAAATGACGCAAACCGGCTACAAATCCAAAATTGACAATATTTGAATGATTGGGTCCTACATCTTAAGGGAGATTAACAAATACTAAGGGTGTGTTTAGTTGGGGGAAAACACCTTTGTTTTCCACAAAATGTTTTGTGAAAAACAAGAAAAACAAAAATCGCGTTTAATTTAACGTTTTCTAACAAAATGTTTTGCAAAACACAAAATACTCTATTTCCTAACCTAACAAGGAAAATTACAAAACAAATTTTACTTATTTTTCTTTGTAACCCACAACCATTTCTCCCCTTCTTCAAAATAGAAAATACAAACATCAAATAAACGCGTTTTCTATGTTTTCAAGTGTTTTGTGAAGATAAATTTCCCTTCCACATTTTTACAAAATTAAGGATAAAAAACAAGTGATTTTTCTCGTCAACTAAATGCACCCTAAGGTCTTGCGCTCCTACCACAAAACAGTATTCCTTTACCGTTTGAATAAAACAAGTGGTATGGTTTGATGTTAAAATGTTGCTCATCATCGACTTTAATTATAATTAGGAATAGGGAATTTTATGTCTTTGCTTTTGGGGTTGATCTCAAGATTAGTACGTGTTGAGAGTTAAATTTAAATGAACGGAAATTAGTTTAGAAAGGTGAGGTTTATACAAAGATGATTAATAATTGTATTTTTTATTAGACAAATATTATTGACACATGATACAACCTGTCCCACTATTTTTGCAATTACTACCTCCGTCTTAAAATTATAGTCCCATATTGACTTTTCCGGTCTTTGTTTTTTAACTTTGACATTAAATATTTTTGTTTGTGTTATACAATAGTTGATGAAAAATATATTAGTGAAAAATACATTTAAAACACAATCCATTCATATAATTTGCATCAAATATTACATAACACAAACAAAAATATTTAAGGTCAAAGTTGTAAAAGAAAGACCGAAAAAATCAATAGAGGACTATAATTTTGGGACGGATGGAGTACATAATAATGCTTAGAAAAGCATTTACAATCTGTGTCTTGTGTCATATGTTAAAAAGTTTTTTTTTTTCATGCTTAGAGGGAAGGGAGTGGTACCCTAGTATCCGAATTGCCACATCACCTCTATCCAATAAAAACCCTCCAACTCAAAACTACCAAATTCTACCCTAACACTACCCTAAGTGGAGGGAGTGGTCACCTATATTACCCGATTTTTTATTTTTTTTAATATATTTTTAATACATAAAATCACATACAATATTAAAATAAAAACATACCATTTCATTAAAAATAAAAACATTACATAATACTTAAAAAAAAAAAAAAAAAAAAAAAAAAAAAAAAAAAATACTTTAAAAAAACTAGATTAAAAAAAAAAAACCCACTTTCATCGAAATGTATTGACGTGGGTTTGGTTGTTGTAGTCCATAAATAAGAATTAAACTTTATCAGAGCTTGCATTGATGTGCATAGCAGAACCCATCCACCTAGTTTACAACCACCTATTTCATCTTCATTTATAACACATCTTTTCCAATATTTATATCTCATACCTCTTCATCAAAATTAAAGATCTGGTGTTTCAATCTTTATGGTGTTTGTTGATGTTAAAAAACTGCTATCTACCCGGTCATTTTGGTTTGGATTTAACTTTTTGGTAGAAACATATTACTGTGTAATATTTTTGCTATCTAGCCTTGTTACCTATTTTTCTCGTGATTGGTCTAATCCCTTAGCAATACGCAATGAATCCTATATATACTTCGGCAACCCGAGCTCGCGTTATGGAGTTTCGTTAGCTTCTAGTATTGAGATTCATACGGATCTCATAGTTACTCCCGAGAAGAATGGTGCTCGTAAAGATGCTTGTTTTGAACTCTCTCGTGGGAAGAAGGAATTCAAGAAGTCTAGCTTTTGGCAAAACGAAGATAAAAGAACGGCATGTGACAGTATGGCTTTTAAATCCAAAAGTGAGCTTATACAGATCCATTACATATTGTTGAAGGATGCTATGGATGCAACAATAGAGTTAAGTTTTGAGTCACACTTTCCAAAAGGTTTAAAAGTTTGTGGACACATCTCTACATACTATGGCAAATATGTGTTACAAAAAAAAAATAACTAAAATTTGATGTTTGTGGACATATCTCTATACTATGGCAAAGATGTGTTATTTTCTTTGTGGACACATCTGTGCATACTTTGCCATAGTATGCATAGATGTGTCCACAAACATCAAATTTTAGTTATTTTTCTTTGTAACACATCTTTGCCATAGTATGCAGAGATGTGTCCACAAACTTTTAAATCTTTTGGAAAGTGTGACTCAAAACTTAACTCTATTGTTGCATCCATAGCATCCTTCAACAATATGTAATGGATCTGTATAAACCCACTTTTGGATTTAAAAGCCATACTGCCACATTCCGTTCTTTTATCTTCGTTTTGCCAAAAGCTAGACTTCTTGAATTCCTTCTTCCCATGAGAGAGTTCAAAACAAGCATCTTTACGAGCACCATTCTTCTCGGAAGTAACTATGAGATCGTATGAATCTCAATACTAGAAGCTAACGAAACTCCATAACGCGAGCTTGGGTTGCCGAAGTATATATAGGATTCATTGCGTATTGCTAAGGGACGATGTTTTGAATGAATGTGAAGATGAACAAAAAGTGCATTACCATGCCCTTATCTTCAAAACCGACGGTATGTTGGTGTTCTCCGGTAAAAAACTTGGTTTACGTAAATCTGTTCTTGCCATACCGGCCAACGGCGACCTGATTCTTGAAGCTTCTTTAAAAGATAGTAAATCTGGAGAAACCATCGTGGACGCAAAGGTCACATATTCTGTGGTAACCAACAAAGGTTTCAAAAAGTGGAATGGTCGAAGGTAAGAGTCTTGGCAGTTTCAATCTTAAGCTGGAATGGATCAAAGGGCCAGATATCTTCAGTTAAGGTATAATAAATTGTACCCTCTTTAAATTGAACCCACGGATACTAATTACATTATGGTAAGTCACACTATATATATAAGAACATGAACACAAGGTTCGTTCATTTTCTCTCTAACTTGCAAGAAAGTTGGCTGGAACCTGGAAGTAGTGTATTCAAATGTGCGCTTTATTTAGAAAGGTTACACAAGTGTTACTGTATTTGTAATGTGTGTAGAAAGTAGATTCATATTTTTCAGTCTGCTTATGTGGTCGCTGAGTTTTAACATCGTATATTATATTACAACTATACCCTTGTTGATCTGCTCACTTTTATATATTTACCTTGCCTTTGATGCCTTCCTCTATATCTGTTGGACAAAGTATTATTTTTGCTCAAGCTTTCTGCAAGTAGCCATGTTGATAATATCTCGTACGTGAAACTATGTTCAGCTGGTAGCTCTTTTGCTTTCTGATTAGGAGATGTTTAGTATGAGGAATCATATTAGAATGGAATCCAAGAGAAAATGAACTTGATAATTATTCTGTTGTTTGGTTATATAGTAGAAATGGAAAAGACCAATCAATTGATATTAGCACCTGCAGTTTACGTTCTTCATTTGACGAAGTTTAACAAACAAAACAACATAAGATTAATTCCATGTTTTCATCAGATTGTCAATTGTTTAGCCCACAAATTTGAACATGGATGAACATCCAAAGCTTTCATCAGGTTGGAACAACAAATATGAGAGCAACAAAACAAAGCCTCATGATTTATCAAGCCAGACATTGATTGTGTAACAAGAATTGAACAGCCATTTGTTACATTTAACAACTAGTCAAGCAACAAAGTCTCCAACATATTATAGTTATGAGTTTAAAATTTAATAACAGTTGATATGTTTTTTTTTTCTTTATCTTATCGTTAAAAAACCTAGCCATACTTGGATTGAACATAAGAGCATGGGTGTCATGGCGTTTGAGCCACACTATTCTTACGTGGAACACCAAATGGCGCCATTTAGGCGTTAACACACCGCCCCCTACCAACGCCATTTCTCAAGTGAGTAAACTGGCGCATTGCAATTTCAAGAAAATTCAAAGAAAAAAAAATACTAGATTTGAAGCCATCTGCTAGAAACAGGTAATTTTCAAAAAAATAATAATAATAAAGTAAAAAATAAACTAATAAATAACCATTTTACACACTATATAAACCCTTTTATACAACTAGTAGTTATAATGCCCGCGCACGTGCGGAGTTTTTCTAAATTTTCTAATAAATTTTTATTAAAAATGAAGTAGCTTAAATTTTGTTTTTTGTTTTAATTATGATTCTTAATTTTGATTTATAATTATATTTAATGTACGTGGTAAAAGTTCATATATATTACTTTCATAGACATGGGTTATCTTTATGTACAAACTTTAACTACCGCATGTTGAAACCATTTAACTATTTTTAAAAATAAAATCCTAATTCACATGAGGCACTTTATTTTGCTTACTTAAAAATCCATTCTTACCAAGGGATAAATCCCCACCATCCATCTAGTATAATCTAATGGTGAGGATTAACCTAAGATTTAATATGAAAACCTAAGTCCATGTTTTTTTTATTGTCTTTTTGTCTTTCTTTTTTTATAAACATTTTTTTTTTCTTTTCTTTTTTTTGTCTTTTTTATTAATTTCCGTTTTTTTATAAATTAACGTTTTTTTTTTTTTTTTTTTAATTTGCGTTATTCACGTTTATTTTTTTCGCGTTTTTTTTCGCTTTCATACGTTTTCATCTGTTTCGTCCGTTTTTCAACGTTTTCGTCAATTTTCTTACGTTTTCGTCCATCTTCATATGTTTTCGTCTATTTTCTTACCTTTTCGTTCGTTTTCATACGTTTTCGTCCGTTTTCATACGTTTTCTTACGTTTTCATGTATTTTCGTCCGTTTTCAGACGTTTTCGCCCGTTTTTATACGTTTTCATCCGTTTTCATAGGTTTATATACGTTTTAGTACGTTTTCATACGTTTTCGTCCGTTTTAGACGCTTTCGCCCGTTTTCTTACGTTTTGGTCCGTTTTCATACGTTTTCGTCCGTTTTCTTAGGTTTTCGTTTGTTTTCATACGTTTTCGTCCGTTTCCATACGTTTTCGTTTGTTTTTTTACGTTTTCATGTACTTTCATCCGTTTCTATACGTTTTCTTCGTTTTCAGACGTTTTCGTTCACTTCTAACGTTTTCATCGGTTTTCATAGGTTTATATATGTTTTCGTCCGTTTTTTTACGTTTTCGTTCATTTTTAGACGCTTTCGTCTGTTTTCAGACGTTTTCGTCCGTTTTCATACGCTTTTTGTCCGTTTTTATACATTTTCGTCCGTTTTAAGACGTTTTTATATGCTTTTCTTCCATTTTTATACGTTTTTTCCATTTTCAGACGTTTTCATACGTTTTCGTCCGTTTTTTATACGTTTTCGTCTATTTTCATACGTTTTCATGCTTATTATTAAACTCTATTATATTACATGTCTAATATCAATTGTGATATTTTATAAAAAAAAAAGTTAATGTCTAATATCACTTGTAATATTTCATAAACAAACAAGCATGTTTTTTTAACCTTTAATATCACCTGAGATATTTCATTGCTCTGTATATTTTTATATATTATCACCTATGTGTTTTCTAATATTTTTATAATTTTCAGTTACATGATAGTTTTTGTACCTTTCATCGCAATTGACAAGCGTATATTTTTTTAATGCAACCAGTGTTATCTATCACTTGTGATATTATACTCTTAGTAGAAATAAAATGGTTAAAGTATCTTTAGATGAATTCTTATTTTGTTCAAAAAAATGCTAATTTAATGCAACACTTGTTTGATTTTGAGAATATTTCAAATCTCTATTTTTATAGTTTGCTTCATTTTTATTCATTTTGATATTTTTAAGTGGCACTTATTTATCTCTTGTGATATAACAATGTAAGGAAGATGAAGAGTATTACATTCTTCATCATGTATGTGTTATCAATTTTGATACTCAACTAAGAATGTGAAATATTACATTCTTACCAAATGTGATAAGAATTTAGTATTTTTACCAAGTATATATGAAAGAAATAATAATATACATCACTTATTATATCACTGTGATGATTCTGTTCATTTTTTTATTTGTGTTTTTGAAAATATTTAGGAAGATTTTTGCGTTTTATGATAATATGAAATATTAAAAAAGGTGTTTAACTGAAAACAAGAGATGTTATGATAATTTGGTTAGACTTTGGTGGTATTTTCTTTTTAATAGATACATTGTGCATATTTCAATAGGTTTTATAGAGGGATATAAATATATCTATCGTTGAATCAACAAACTAAAGAAGCTATGGTTGAAGAAAGCACAACAAACTTAGCAAGCTCAAACACCTGTGATATCACACATGATATCACATGTGATATCACCTCGCTTTTGATATCATAAGTGATATAAACTATGATATCACACATACTACCACCGGTGATATCACAGGTGATATCACCTGTGTTATCACACATGATATCACGTGTGATATCATGTGATATTACACGTGAAGTGATATCACCTGTGATATCATGTGTCATATCACAGGTGTTTGAGCTTCCTCAATTTGTTTATAAAGATGTGTGCTTTCTTCAACCATAGCTTCTTTAGTTTGCTGATTCAACCATAGATATTTTTAAATCCCGCGATAAAACCTATCGAAACATGCACAATGTATCTATTAAATAGAAAAATCCACCACAAGTCTAACAAAAGTATCAAAACATCTCTTGTTTTCAGTTGAAAAACTTTTCTAATATTTTATAATATCATAAAACACAAAAATCTTCCTAAGTATTTTCAAAAACACAAATAACCCCAATCATCAGAATCATCACATTCTTAGTTGATTATCTCAACTGATAACACATACATGATAAAAATGTAATACTCTTCATCTTTCTTACAATGTTATATCACAAGAGATAAATAAGTGTCACTTACAAATATCAAAATGAAAACGTCTGAAAACGGAAAAAAACGTATAAAAATGAATGAAAACCATATAAGAATGTATGAAAACGGACAAAAACGTCATAAAACGGACAAAAACGTCTAAAAATGGACAAAAACTTATAAAAACGTATGAAAACGGACGAAAACGTATAAAAACGGACGAGAACGTCTGAAAATAGACGAAAACGTCTAAAAATGGAAGAAAACGTAAAAAGCGTCTGAAAACGTCTGAAAACGGACGAAAATACATGAAAACATAAAAATAGAGAAAAAAAGGTCTAAAAACGGACGAAAATTCATGAAAACCTAAAAAAACAGACGAAAACGTATGAAAACGAACGAAAACGTATGAAAACGAACGAAAACGTAAGAAAACGGGCGAAAACGTCTAAAAATGGAAGAAAATATAAAAACCGGACGAAACATATGAAAACGGACGAAAGCGTATATAAACATATGAAAACGGATTAAAATGCATAAAAACGGACGAAAACGTATAAAAATGACGAAAAACATGAAAACATAAAAAAACGGACGAAAACGTATGAAAATGGACGAAAATGTATGAAAACGGTAAAAAACTGGCGAAAACGTAAAAAAATGGAGGAAAACGTTGGAAAACGGACGAAAACGTATAAAAACGGACGAAAAACACGAAAACGTAAAAAAACGGACGAAAACGTTTGAAAACGAACGAAAACGTATGAAAATGGACGAAAACGTATGAAAATGATCGAAAACGGGCGAAAACGTAAGAAAATGAAGGAAAACGTTGGAAAACGGATGAAAACATACGAAAACGTATGAAAGTGGAAAAAAAACACTAATAAAAAAGCGCGAATCGCGAATTAAAAAAAAAAAAAAAAAAAAAAAAAAAAAAAACCCTTCATTTATGAAAAAACGGGAATTAACAAAAAAAAAATGAAATAAAAATGAAATAAAAAAAAAAGGTGAATAAAAAAGGAAGACAAAAATACAAGAAAAAAAACATGGACTTAGGTTTAAGTATAAAATCTTAGGTTAATCCTTAAACTAGATGGATGGTGGAGATTTGTCCATTGGTAAGCATCAAAATAATGGTAAGCAAAAGAAAATTCCTCTAATTCACATTTAAAATACAATTATATTGTTTGATATTTCATATTACCGAAACATATCATCTATGTAATATGAATTCACATTTAAAATACAATTATATTGTTTGATATTTCATATTACCGAAACATATCATCTATGTAATATGATGAGCACTAAATGGTGGCACTTTATCTTTTGTAAAAAAATATTCACTAATCAATGTGTGTGATGGTGTACTCTAAAAAATGAGGAGATTGACTTTAAGAACTTTTTAAATTTCGAGTTATCAATAAATTCAATCTCATCTTCTCTTTGGATGCAAAGAATGATGATAATCAATTTTTTCACTGCCAAAAATTTTGATAATCAATGTCAACTGGTTGAGACATTTTGTACATAGGTTTTACCACTTCTGGTTCGTGTGAGCTCAAAATCAACTGACGTTTACCACTTTTGTTTCATGCGAGGGCAAAATCACATATTTACAGGTCACAAAAGTCATTAATGAGTAAGTTTCCATACCTTAAGTCACGGAGAAGAATGTTTGTTGAGAAGAAACACTTCAGGCCTCACAACAACTAAGAGTTAATCTGGGTTATTCTTCAATTCCAAAAAAATTTACAACATAAAATTATCCCTAAATACTTCCCAAAACATCTAATGGGGATTTCATCAACTTTGGTACTTTGTATTTGGCCATTGCTAAGCAGGACTGCCCGCGCGTTGCTGCGAATTTTTTTCGTTGAACATCGCACATCGATGTGCAAGTAATGGAAATCAGAGCTACATTAGAGCAGCTGCAAAGCATGACGAGTGCAGTCATCGATAAAGCCACCGTTGGCGTAGGATTCATGAGTGGGTGTTGTATTCTGGTTGTGGATTTTAGATGTTTCTTCGTCAAATCGGGCACGGGGCGTAACAACCTAAATGTCACGACTAACCCGATCTAAATATCACAACTTCCACGGTGGAGATGAAACAATAGCGGCGACGATTGGAAGGAGGGATGGCCGGAGCGGCGCCGGAAGGGTAGCCGACGGATGAGAGAAGAGGGAGTGGAGTGGATTAGGGTTACATCAAATAAAAGAAACCCTAGTTAAACTTTTCTATTTATACCAAACACAAGGACAATTCTTGCCAAGTTTCAAAGATGAGGGGTGGCGGACAAACTTAAGTCCAAGGATTGTTTGTGCAACTTTTGCAATCTTTCTTGATTTTGTGATCCGGGACCCATTTGGTCTAGCAAACAATCGAATCAACTCACGAAAATTACGCCATCGAGCTCAGAATAATTTTTCCAATAAAAACGAGTATTCATACGATTAGTTTCTCACAAATAATACCAAAATCAAATCAAATTGTCGGTTGTGTCAGTACGCGTTGCGTGCAGATTCACGTTTCGCGAGATAACTTCTCGTTTTCACATTAAATGAGCTCAGAGAAGTTCGTAACAAAAACTAAGGATAATTTCTCGTAAAATACATATCTGGAAAAACGCGGGAGGTTACATAACATGTTATGACTCCTAGCTCTCTAAGGGATAAAATTGTAATTTGCTATCTGTACTTTTATGAAATTGCACTGAAACATAAGGTGGTTAGGACACGTTTTTTGTAAATTCTTTTGTTAGAGTTTTGACTAGGGGTGGAAACGAGCCGAGCCGAGCCCGAGCCTGCCAGAGCTCGAGCTCGGCTCGTTTGTATTTTAAAAAGCTCGAGCTCGAGCTCGGCTCGTTTCGAGCCTTAAGATTTGAGCTCGAGCTCGGCTCGTAGTATGATATATGAAGCTCGAGCTCGGGCTCGGGCTCGGCTCGTTTGTGATGCATCTTTATAAAGCTTGGTCCTTGAGCCAACTTGTTCAAGCTCGTTTAACTAGAGCTTGTTTACTTGTCTTGAGCTTGTTAACAAGCTAGCTAGTTGGTTATTTTTATGCAACAATATAGTTTTTGTTTTCTTCTGTTACCTGTGGGTCTATGGAATCAGAAAGGAGAAGAAGACGTTCTGTAAAAAAGAAAGAGAAGAGAAAATGAGAATAGGAATAGTTGCATTCAATTTTTTTGGAATTCTCACCATTAATACATACATGTACATATTATATTACTCCGAGCCTAATCGAGCTTTATATATAAGGCTCGGGCTCGGGCTCGATTATTAAATGAGCTTTAATTTAGGCTCGAGCTCGGGCTCGAGCTCGTTTAGGCTCGGCTCGTTCGAGCTTTTTATCGATCCGATCCCGAGCTTTTTACGAGCGGCTCGGCTCGTTTACACCCCTAGTTTTGACACATACTTGACTATTATCTTGATTTAGTGATATTATAGATAGATTGAGTTATGCAAATCTTTTTTATGGTCAATAATAATAATAAACATGATAATTTCAGTATCTACGTTGTTCATTAATTAACATACTACATCCATCGTATACAAACAAGGCTTGCACTATATAGTTAAGAAAACAATTTCAGACATCAAACATAGAGAATGGAAGAGACATATTTGCTCACTCTAGCTATGCTAATTGTTTTATATCCATGAAGTTCCAGAATAAAAATGCTTCGTTTATTATCATCCACATACTTTTATTAAACTCGAATACAATGCTAAGCAGCACGCCCTCCTCTGTTGTTGTAAGTTGGGACATATACAAAGGTGGATTAAACAGCATCAAAGTAATCATAAAAAGTTATCTTAAAAATTTATCCTCCTATATGCATTTGGTTTTCAATTTAGCACATCCTCTATACATAAAAATCACAAAACACCATCAAATTTCTCTTCAAATCTTGTCACTTCTTCCCTTACTCTAAAAGCAAGTTCGCGAATAGAGCGTTAAAAAGCAAAAAATATCCATGGTTTAATTTTATTTAGGTAAACGGTTACCCTGGTAAAGTATATTAAAACCGAAAAAAGTTAAGTACATATGGAATATGGCTGAAGTACCATATTTACCTAATGCTAAGCAGCTTGAAAAACACCGAAACCTAGTTTTTATGACATGCCATAAGCACTTACAACACTAGAAACAAAAGATGCACCTAGAACAAAACATCAACTTAACAAGCTAACCAGCAGCTACTTTCACTTGGTTTTGGATTTGTATATAAGTTGGCCGATTCATCATATGGATTAGAATTTAGGCTCTATCTATTTGAATTTGACAGGTTTATTAAGCAACCAAGTGACTGTTTTATGGTCATTTGAAATTTAGCTGCAAACCAAACTTTCTACTTTGTCAAATTTGCACGTTAACAATTCAGCCATAAAATAAAATTTTGTAGGATAAGCAGATTTAACCGTTTGCCTTTACAACCAACCACATATGAAAGATGTACAAAAAAATGACCAAAAATTTCAAAAGAAACTAAATCACCATAGAAGTCGAGGGTGTCATTTTTTGTGTCCCTTTGCAAGTTGCCGCAATCAGTCAGTAGTGTGACAATCTTTGCAGAGGTGGTCCGGTTTCTTGATTGTTTTGTCACAAGATTGTTTTAGTTCATAACCCCATTTGCTTTCATAATTTTGCGCTTTGAAATTCTGCACCATCACTAGCTTTTCGGGATCCAATTCCTTATGTGTTGCCTATGTACTACTGCCAACTGTTGGGATTTTAGAATCTACGTTAGCCAAGTAACGCATACGAGTATGCAGCAGATATGGATCTAGTAATCGCAATTAGATTAACAAATACTAATAAACAATAATTGAATAAAAGGTAAATAATAGAAATAACCTTTGGCGATTAATGCACGCAAGTGAACAAACAAGAATACCAATATGAAACCTAAAGTATCTAAAGTAGATACCTCTACGAGTATCACACACAACACGTAAACGAGCACGTTCGATAAGAAGCTAGTCAAGAATGTATAAACCAATCAACCCCTTTGATAACTTGAATAGCACACGAACAAGAAAACATCCAAGAAATCAAACTTGCTTCCTGCCCGATATCTTTCTATCCGAGAAAGAGAATTCAACAATACCCGATATCGGACAATGAATTGTCCGATATTTATTTTCTGTCCGAGAAAGTGCACGACCAGAAAAACCACCAGTTTCCTTGCAAATCAATTCAACCAGGAACCTATTGGAAACAAACACCCAATCGATCAATCACCTAAACTCTTGGATCAAGTATAATAGATGCAAGCTTAGGAATCAAGCAACACCAAAACCTAATCGACTAAAAGGCAAGTCAACTAGAATATGAGCTCGAACATGATCGATTAGGAATAAGGTTTAGGATATGCATATGTCGCATCCTGGAAAAGGTGGGATTTGTTTGTTTATATACAAAAACAAATGCCCATGCCTTGGGTCATGGCTTGATCAACAAGCTACAAGCCTAATCTTTTTCCCATGCCCTCACTTCTGCCCGATCAGATGGAACTCAAGGCCCAAGGATGCCAATCAAATTCGACCCAAGCTCATGTCCAAGAACAGCCCATGGGTCAAACTTTATCGAGTCAAGTTATTGCATATCGGGTATTAATTCAAGTATTTATAATTAACGTTCGACACGTACTCTCGTGTTTATCGTGCTGTGCCCCCATAGGCTCACACACTTATAGCGTTTCGAGTGTTTTTAACTCCCACAAATCAATAGCTCCCACTTGGGAGTTTGACTGTCGAATGGCACACAAAACTAATGACGGAAACGCCTAGCAACGCTCTCACTCGCTTTTTAACTAAAAGTGTCTGAGAGAATAGTTTCATAAAAGTTTCTCAGTAGCATGGTTATTAATGTCTTGCTATTAATCATCCTTTATTATAGATACCGTTAAACCATGGATATGGATCTTAAATCATTCCATATAGTTTAACCATTTAGAATCTCATTATAGAATTTAATTAGATATACCAAATGTAATCAATTATCATCTTGCATTACCCTTTGGGTTCGGCCGAACAATTATCTTATTAATTATGGAGAGGGCCCATGGTATCTTTCTGCACATATCAAGTGGAGTAACAAATCCTTTATTGACTACAAGTGTTGTGGATGCTGCTTCACATCACTCTGAAATATAGCCTTTATAACTACCTTATTCAGATAGCGTTTTGTGTATACTTACAAAAAGTAATATCCACACTTAAGAGAACTTGCTTGCATCTCAAGTCTAAGGACGATTTTAACAAACCATTTTCAATATTTTACTTATGACAAGGATCCAAAAGCAAATGTTTGAAAGAGTAGATGTATTTTTAATAGCTAAGTATTCATGTATAAAAGTAAAAGTGTAGTTACTTAAAGAATAACTAGTAAATTGTGTATTTATTTAAGCATTTAGGGTAGCGTTAGCTAAAAATAAATTTTAACGGATCAAAATAAAATATATTGAAGTCATAAAAATTATAAAATTACATTCCTTACAAAAACTGAGTGAAATAATAATTATAGAGTAGTATTTACGAAAACCGTCGTAATTATATAAATATAACAATTTATATACAAAATAAATTTAAAACACCGGGTAAACTAATAATATTATTCTTATAATCTTATTATGAGTATAAAAATATATTGGGATAATTTTTGGAAGTGTCGGATCAAATGTTCAAAATAAATGATTACGCGATAGCGTTTATTTAATAGGAAATTATGCGTTTAATGTAAAATGCAAAACCATGCGTGAACTAATATGATGATAATGATGCTAATGATATATAGACTAAACCTAGTCTATATGAAATGTCCTTGATGATATGTTCATGAATTCGCAGCTAAACTATTAAGGTTACGCGAATTTGATACTCGTAAACCTAGTTTACGATAAACGATGAAATAGTGAAGCATGAATAGTGATTTTCTCCGGGAATGAATAATGTTTCGTGAATAGTAAAATTTTGAAATACGTTCTCAGAATATTACTTCGACTCCGAAAACGATGAATAGTAAAACGATGAATAGTAACTAATGAATAGTAAATTCCCGAGATAAATAGTAAATTTGAGAAATGACCTGAAATTACGAGTTGTCACAGTGACTGACAGTTTCCGGTCTTAGGTTTCGCTTGTGGTGGTCTATAACGACAGTGGAGTGGTGACGGTGAAAGTGATCGGAGATGAACATGTTGATCGATGACGGTGAAAGTGATCGGTAAATTTACGAGTGATTAGGTTGTGAGTGGGTCGCCCTTTCGTTCATTTGATGATTAGGTTGTGAGATATTTTGGGACAAATGAAAAGAGCGATATGATAAGAGAGAAGGACAAATGAGCGATTTGTTTATTTTGTTTTTGCTTTAATCTTATAAATTTTCTTTTTATAATTAATAGCCTAAACATATATTTGGTGAGTTTTTGTATCTTTAGTGAGTAAAAGTTTTAGGTGTCGTTTGTTTTTTTCCACTAAGCACTATTTCCCTGTTTTCACTTTTTTTGTCTACCAGCGCGCAGAAGTTTCTGTTTGTATTTTTGCAGACAAAAGTGCCTCTTTTCACTTTTAAATTTCACAAAATCCTTCACTTCTTACCTCTTTTTTTTCACAAACCCTGCATCTCTTTCTCAATATTTGTTTTTATACGTTTCCGTCCGTCTTTATACGTTTTCATACAGTTTTTATCCGTTTTCGTCAGTTTTAATACATTTTCATCCGTTTTTATACATCTTCGTCCTTTATTATACGTTTTCATTCAGTTTTATATGTTTTGTTACGTTTTTGTACATTTTTATCCGTTTTCATCTTTTTATACGTTTTCGTCCGGGTTTGTACGTTTTCTTTCGTTTTTGTACGTTTTCGTTCGTTTTTATACGTTTTTGTCTTTTATACATTTTCATACGTTTTTTATCTGTTTTCGTCCATTTTATAGGTTTTCATTCATTTTTGTATGTTTTCGTCCGTTTTTATACGTTTTCGGCCATTTTATACGTTTTTGTCACTTTTTATACGTTTTCGTCTGTTTTATATGTTTTTATCCGTTTTCATCTGTTTTTATATGTTTTCGTCCGTTTTTATAAGGTTACTTATGTTTTCATATGTTTTTATCCGTTTTCATCAGTTTTTTTTTACATTTTCGTCTGTTTATACACGTTTTCATCAGTTTTCTTACGTTTGTATCCGTTTTCATATGTCTTTATCCATTTTTGTCGGTTTTTATACGTTTTCATTCTTTTTTTTACGTTTTCATTTATTTTCATACATATGTATCCGTTTTCGTCTGTTTTTATACGTTTTTGTCCGTTTTTATATGTTTTCTGACAATTTTATCCGTTTTCGTCCGTTTTTATATGTTTTCATAAGTTTTTATCCATTTTCGTCTATATTTATACGTTTTCATATGTTTTCGTACATGTTTGTTCATTTTTATACGTGTTCATCTAATTTTATATGTTTGCATACGTTTTTATCTATTTTTATCCGTTTTTGTATGATCTTATACATTTTTTACGATTTTGTACGTTTATATATGTTTTTGTACCTTTCATATGTTTTTATGCATTTTAATAAATTTGTACATTTTCATACGTTTTTTATCCGTTATTAACCATTTTTATCCGTTTTCATACGTACAAAAATGTATAAAAACATACAAAATGTAAGAAACCATACAAAAATGGATGAAAACATATAAGATGGATAAAAGCATAAGAAAATATATAAAACGGATGAAAACGCATAAGAATGGATGAAAATGTAAAAAAAATGGATGAAAACGTACCAAAACAAAAGAAACATATAAAAACGGATGAAAGTATATTAAAATGGACGAAAATGTATACAACGAAAACATAAAAAAACGTATAAAACAGATGAAATATAAAAAGAGTATAAAAGGAAACAAAACCGTATAAAAACAGATGAAAACGGACAAAAACGTAAGAAAATGAGTGGAAACGTATAAAACGAACGAAAACGTATAAAAAACGGATGAAAATGCATATAAATGGACGAAAATGGACGAAAACATATAAAAACGGTTGAAAACGCATAAAATGGACGAAACGTATTAAAACTGAGGAAAACGTATGCAAGCAGACGAAAACGTATAAAATCGGATGAAAATGTAAAGAATAGATGAAAACGTATAAAAACGGATAAACCGATAAAAATGTATGGAGACGTATAAAAACGGACGAAAAGGTATCAAACGGTCGAAAACAGATAAAACGTATTAAAACACAAGTAAACGGGTGAAAACGTATAAAAACTGATGAAAAAGTATAAAAACGGATAAAAAAAACGAAAACGTATTAAAACGGATGAAAACGTATAAAAGTGAACGAAAACGTATAAAAACAGGCGAAAATGTATGAAAACATACAAAAACGCACAAAACGGATGTAAACGTATAAAACGGACGAAAACTTGTTTTTTATAATCCGTATTTTAAGCGATTGCTTGTTTCGCATTTAACATTTTAGTATCATTTGACAAAATGATTTATATTCTCAAATCCCAAAACATTAGTGAAAAAAGGGTACTTTAATAGCACAAAAACAAACGGTATTGTTCCCTGCAATCGAAAATGATATTGTTATTATTTTGTATTTAATGTTTCAGAATATCAAAAAATATATATCGTTCACTATATAATTGTTTAAATCATATAACTATCACGTTATACAAATACAAATAGAACTAAAAAAGTGAACGTTTAGTATCACCAATACTGGGTTAATTACTCTACTAATAAAATGAGATAATGGAGGCAACATGTAAATTAGTGGCGCCAATGTCCAGTTGACTGTCAATTAGAAAATTCCAACGAATTATTTGGAAGACTTAGAGGGAATTTTCTAGTGACGCCAACAATTTTGGCACTATATAATATTAAATGTTAAATACATGTTATGTTAATTATACTTTATAATATAGATAAAATTAGAAGAAAGACACTATAAACCAAATATCAAAAAGTGCTTGGTTGCATAGAGACCGGGTCTCTTAACAATACTAGTGTCTAAATGTTTTCTATAATAGAAACTGGTTAGTACTACCACTACCCGCTAGTAAACCAGTGTTTATTTAGAGGCGTCTTTAAGCTTTTTTGTAGTACTTCTCTCCAACTTAGGCCAATTATTAGTGCTATTTAGTTTGATTTTGATTCCTACCCTTGTTTGAGGCTCGTTTAATAAATGAGCTCAAGCCGAAATGTGGTTGGGACATGTTACCTTTACAAAATCATGTAAGAACTAAATAAACGTATTGGCGAGGCAATGTTTAAGATATTCTGACCAAATTATCATCTACGTACTTGTCTGTTTTTTACCATAGTAAAACTTGAACAACAACTTTGGATCTTCACCATTGTTCCCTTAACTTTTTCAATAATTCAAGTTTCAATAACTTAACCAAGCAACAAAAGAGTAATAAGTTAACCAAGCTTTTGTGTATAATAAATGAACCAACCACCTTTATGACACTTCTTTAGACCTCAACTACTTAAATAACCATACCTGCAAGGCTCCAAGTCTCACAATTAAAGGTATATATTTCTATCAAACTTAAAGTGAGTTGTTGATTTATGCAACACAAAAAGTGAGATAATTGATGATTTATAATTTTTACCATAGTAAAACTTGAACAACAACTTTGAATCCTCACCATTGTTCCCTTAACTTTTTCAATAATTCAAGTATCAATAACTTAACCAAGTAACAAAAGAGTAATAAGTTAACCAAGCTTTTGTGTATAATAAATGAACCAACCACCTCTATGACACTTCTTTAGACCTCAACTACTTTAATAACCATACCTGCAAGGCTGTAAGTCTCACAATTAAAGGTATATATTTCTATCAAACTTAAAGTGAGTTGTTGATTTAAGCAAAACAAAAAGTGAGATAATTGATGATTTATAATTTGGGTTTGAAATCAATGCTACCCGGCCTTTGACAATAAGCAATGGTGTATTTTCGTGTGTAGTATGTTATCTCACCTAAAAGTAACATACATACATCAATTATCATTTGACAAAATTAAATGCTAGTCACCTAATCACTTGATTCTTATTAATAAGCACTCCCTCAATACCTATTTTCATCACACATACGGCCAACACCATTTATCATCCACCCATACATGACACTCACCATCTTCCGCTGTAGAACCATTGTCATTAGTAAGTTATCACCAAGCCCTGGTCACACAATCACCACAACTAGTTCAAGAAATATATTCAAAAGAAAACCCCAACATGACTCAAACCGATGCACATTCTCAAACACATCTTTGTTTATGCTGTTATTGTACTATACACTGGCAAAAAACCTTTCTTTCATTGTTGAAATAAGTGGTCTCGGAAATGCAACAAGCAGGTACATCTCATACTTTATTCTTTTCCTTTTTTATGGCATATTTAAATTGTTTACAAAAACTCGTCTAATAATAAACCTGTACACAATCTTAAATTAAAAGTTTTAAAAGGTCATTTACTTCATAAATACACATATAAGTGATAAGTCTAGTTTCTTTCATCAACCATAACCAAAACCAAGAATAGAAACTTTAGCTAACGAGTTACTTTTGACATTATATATTATCTATTGTGATTTTGTATTTCTTTTGTGGGTAGAAGTTTATTATATTAGCAAAATCTCTTTGATCCATATAAGACTAAACATCTTATCTCAGGTCATGTGTAAGGAGTTTATACACATGAACTTTAATAAGTTCATGTGACGGGAGTTTATTCACGAGATTTCTACGTTCCGACGGCGATAAGCTGTATGAAGTGGGTCTTGAAGGAGCCGTACCTCTTTTACAAAATGCACGATGAAATGGGTGATTTGATTCCGCGGGACGATATATATGCTCAACCGCCGTGTCAGCTGCTTTTGAGTTGGGTTTTGAAGTGCTTCAATATTACGTAGGGCACGTTAGCAGGATCCGTCGCCGCTATTGGATGTGGAGGCAAGCTATCGCGTTGACGTTTGCAGAACCTTCTAGATTCCGTTGGAGTTTAGATGTAATCAGCCAATACATTGATGGGAAGAGAAATCTAACTATGCATGGCAGCTTATTTTGGATGACGTGGTTACCGTTAAAGTGGAAAGATATATCGCATGTGGCTAGAGGGTGGGATGATGGTACAAGGGGCAAGTACGATTGTACTATGGGGTCAAGTAGGGAATTAGCTGTATGTATTATTTAACATAATAATTGCGTGAACTTGAACCCGTAACCATATGGCAGTCGAGACTTAAATCGGGAAAAGTTGAGCTTTTCTTCTCTTATGTATAAACCGGTATTATTTGCAACACTTTCAGACTTTTCTTTGACCATTATAAGATTTTCACTGAGCGAGGTTTGAACCTTGATTTGTTGTGCTACGTGAGTTGTCCACCGATCAAGAAGTTATGGGTCAAGTAAAAATGTGAAAAAATCACCGTCCAAAAAAAATTAATAGACTTGTATTTATATTTTGCTATATTGAAGATTGCACTACTCGACAACTATCGAGCCGTTAGCAGCATGCTGATAATAAGAAAATAATGCTTTAAAAGTTTATACCACACTTTATCACATTTCAACCTGATTATGAAATAAGTGCAATGTCATATTCAGCTTAGTCAGAACGAATAAGCAGTCTATCATGAGTAGTAAAGATAAGTGTTCTTGACTGAATATTTGTCTATACAACCAATCGGTGAAGAACAAAGAGCGAAAACGACTTGGCAAATTGATTGTAAACATCACTCCTTTAGTCCTACGAACTTTAAGTATATATTGAAGATATATGATATAGCCGGTCAACAAAAGACAAACACTCTATAATCAATGATACATATACTTTTCTGTTTACATCCCCACTTCCGAGAGTATATAAGAACCGCATGGGCATTCCAAACAATTTTAAAAGAACTGAATTCCGTCATACAAACCTTATGAGAAACGGTAACGATCCTTACAACTCTTTCATCCGGCATTATTGTCATCAAAGAACAAGTTCAAGCTGGTAACTGAAGCCTTACATTGTTCTTCCAGCTGCATTGAAAATGGGAAACCGTCACCACACAGATTATCAGCAATAGTCACTAAAAGTGTAAATGAAACATTTGTTCCAAACTGGGCGGGTCTAAACAAGTTGGAATGGGTAATTATATACAGGTCTAAATGATAGTGGGTTACATATGACGACAAAAGCTTTATTCTTCTAATATATAGATATCTATATGAAACAATTCAGGATACACTATAGGAGAGTATTGCCTCATTTGACCCGTTAGACCCATTTGATCCATTTCTTATTTAGAGAACTTTCTGAGTTGAAAATAACCCGAACCGGTCCATTCATATGTAAAAGGGTTGAAATTGCTGAATCTAATGTCAAAATTAAATCATTTAGTATATGCCATGTTGCATTACCTTTCAAAGTAGTAATAGAAGAAATCAGCATAGAGCAATGTCTGGACTAACCCTGCTATCCAAGCTGCAACACCAGAAAAAGTATTAATATAGTCCATAAGGCTCGTGAATTCGATATGAATGAAAACACTGGCTTCTGATATTAACGCCTAAACAACTTCTTTAGTGTGAATTAAAGCGAGAAAGAGAGACATACTGATCCAATGGACATAATGGGGTTCAGTGAAGTAACGGTAAATCCAGTTCAGAATGTATAAACCTCGGTATGCACTGCAAAAAGAAATACAGATTTAGTTTCTATCCACATATAAAACCTGAAATGTTCAAAATATACAACGCACTTGTATCTGAACGGCTGAACGTATAAAGCAATTTGAATTAGTACTGCAAAAGTTTATTACCCAAGAAGAAAAACATATTGGCCAGTCAAGTTATCGATGTTTCCTGTTCTTTGCAGCAAGACTAGCTGAGGAAGTATCGCAACTGCTTCCAGATACAAGGAGAATGTCCACATTACTTGCTCAAAAGACATTGCTAAATTATTAGTGACAAAAGCTAGAGGTGGCAATTCCGATATATGTATATATTGAAACATTATGAATTATGTATTTGACACGCAGGTTATGTAATTCAACATCAATGATTATTATTTTCTATAAAGTTCTTCAGCAACAGGACCCATTTCAAGGCTTCAAGTCGACAGCTATAATTTCAACCTCTAATACATCAGTTTGGCCTTATCCAACCCGCCCATGTTGCTGGTTTTTCACCACCTCTAATAGAAAACCAAAAATAACTTTCATAAAACTATGCTTGGTTGATATGGTGCCTTTTTATAAGGTAATTTGAGACAGTAAAGCACGATATGAAAGTTAACTTCTCGTGAACAAAAAAGGTAATAATAACCTTGTACTTTATTTTTGTAGTTAGATGACAGCTATCCATTATGTGGGTTGAAACTTAAAACCATGAATGACAGAGATCAATGACACAGATACAACATTTTATTCATTATGACAAGGACCAATCACAATAAATCTTTTGCACCAAGCTTTACCAACCCTCTTACACATAGTTAAATATAATTGTCTGATGCTCCATTAATATATTTCATGGAAAGGTTGATAACTAGCCATCTATAATCTCAAAGAGTTAAAGTGACATATCTTTGTTAACGGATATTTTTCATGCATTTTGACACCAACCATAAATCTCTTTCACCAACCCTCTTACACATGTTTAAATAAATTAGACCACCTTTATGTTATCTACTTCAACAAGAGTGTAAAATTCTCATTCACCAAGATATGTTAATTAGTTTAGGTGTCAGCTAAACACGAAGTCGTTTATGTTAACAACACGCCATTTGTCCCTAGTATGACCAACAACGGCGCCATAGTGCACCGTGTGGTCCTTGCCCTAGTTGGTTCATTAGTGGACGCTATTGTTTATTTTTTTTCTTTTTTCTTCTTTGAGAGATTGAGATATTTTTTGTGATGTGTTAGGACTTACATGTGCCAATAACAGTTATTAGTTGTTATTGCTAGTGAAAATGTTTTTAGTTATTGACACCTTAATATTGCATCAGACACTTTTTAGTTTTTTACAACTCAATAACTAAACACGCATTCTCTAATATTGCATCAAATATCATTTTAAAATATAAAATTACACCAATAACTTTTCAAAACATTAAATTACTCATGCATATCCGAATACACAATCTCATAATGTGGTAGAACATAGCATATGTGTCTATCTCCTTAGAATGGGAGCAATTCAATTTCATGCCATTAATGCAAATCGAAGTCTAGCATATGTAGATGCTCATTTTGTTGAAGATTTTTCCATCAAATAATTCTTGTGTACTCAAACACGCAACCATAGTCTGTACATGCAATAACTCATTCCTGCCCAAAGTTTTTACCCAAAAATTAATTCTCAAACATTTAATTCACCACAACCAACCCAATTTACTTCCATCTAATTCAACACCAACCTCTACTTCATACACAAACTCACAACATTCACCTCTTGCACACACAAAGTCTTGAATCTCATCTCTTGTACAAACAAACCAACCATTAAATCGGATTGAGCCTTGGCCAATGGCGTTTGATCTCATTATTTTACTTGCTAATGGTTTCACTTATTATGTGTTTAGCTTTAAAATGTTTGAAAAAATCACAAAAATGTCCACGTCAGTCTCGATTGGAACAAACAAATTACTATAGAAAAGAGGTTAACCCTGCCGCAATGTACGAGCAATACTATATCGTTGCACTCATTTATCAATCTTCAATTCATGGCTTTTCCAAAAAGTAGCATAAATAGAAAAATGTATAGTATTGTATATGAAATATTTATTTCTTTTTTAGAGTTGAAAGTGAGTTATGTATATTCCCTTATATTTGTATCAACACATCTACTAAGTGATCCATTTTTACACATCAATCTTGTTCATACCACTACCTCTTATTTTTCTTCAAATCCCCCGTGAACCATGAATCTCTGTTTATAGCTTGTTTTTCCATCTAAACAAAATTTGTGGTAGCAAAATTCTTTCATTTAAACATATAACGGACTCATAAAAAATCCTATAACTAGCCACATATTTAATACTGAAAATAAATCCATTAACAAGGGGAATAGATACTCACACCATAAAAATTAATACACACACCACAATATCACATCACTAATGCATATATTACAACATAATATGTGCATATTTATAATGTATACATTAATTTATGTGGTGTGATCACTCCCCATTAACAAGCCCATGAGGCAATAAGTTTTTAACACCAAACCTATAACAACCCTCCTTTATTTTATCTACTCCTCACTCACTATATAAATACTATAACCCTAACACTACAAACACACACCTCCCTTCTATTCTCCTTCACCAATTCACACAAACATGATCTCTTTGTGTTGATTTCCGAAAATTTAAGATCTTGAATCTGGAATTTGAGTCTTGTATTTGTTTTTCTTTTTCTTATAACCATAAGATATCACAAAAAAACTCAACCCCTCAAAACACAAAAAATTCAACCTCCAGTAGCGACCTTGGTTCGTGATAACTTGCACTATTTTATCACAATGAACTTTGAATCCCAACTCTATTCCCTCCAAGCATCCTTTCCTATCTAGTGAAAGATCTATTATATGATGTTGACACGATGTCAATCAGTTCATGCGTGAGGAGTTTATACCGGAGATTGCTTACCGTAGAAAACTTGGGTATGTTAAGCTACGCCTCAGGGCGAGCCGAAATGAAATAGCAATATATGTACGGAAGCGGGACCTGTATGTTGTTGCTATCTTTGACGGAGATAATCTTGTGGGTCTTGAAGAAGATAAAGCTCCCACTTCATAAAGCTTATCGCCATCAAAGATAGCCACTACATACAGGTCCCACTTACGTAAATATAGCAATATATGTCCGTGGTGGCCAGTTCATATCTTAGCTAAAAATTTCCTAATCCATAAAAATAACACGACACTAGCTAGGCTTCAAAATGAGGTCCCTTTCCTAGTGGTGAGACATCCAGATGCGCTCTTAAAAGGTCTAAGGTTCATAACTCACTTGGCACACATCATGGGGATGATTAGGGAAGTAGTTCGGAAACAGTCATGGGAAACCCAGGTAAACCGCGGACATATCTTAGTGGCGGACATATCTTATTAGTGGAACTAATGGACCATCAATACTTCCCTCTCTGGCTAATAATGCAAGCTTTTAATTCATCACATGTCATCTTTTGTCTTGAACGAGGTACAAATTATAGTCAAATGTTTAATTAAGAACATGAAATATCATTCAATTTGATTTACTGAACATCAGGTACAAATGTACAATATATGGATTCATGACTAGTTACTAAACTGGATACCAAGTTTTAAGACATATTTTTGTCAGTCATGTCATTAAACTTACATAGGCATATAACTTTTAGCGAAAGGATAACTATCTGAAAAATGTCTCGAACTTGACACATAACTCGTTAGTGTGTGTCGAATTTTTTTCCTATTAAATATATTAATCATTTTTTTTTAACACCCATTTTGTATGTTTCATTACCGATATATAAAGTAATGAAACACACAATATGATAAATTTAAAGTTTATACATTTAATAGGAAAAAAGAAGTTCGATACATTTTCAAACCAATATTCCTTTAGCAAGCTTGTTCATCAAGAGTCCGGGGGAAAGTTCGTTTATGCAACATAAGCAACAAGATTGCATGTTCGTTTAATAAATGATCGAATGGACATGAATTGACGTCTCATTTGTTCATTTACGTTCTTGAATGCTCGCTATTATGTTATGCACATTCGTTAATTTATCTTGATGTCCGTTAATGTAACACAATAAAAGGTCTAGATGTCTTTTTTTGCTTTGGTGAAACCATAGTCTATACTCTAGAAATAAAAGAACAACAGATTAAATGTTTCAAAGTAAATGTTTCAAAGTTCATATCAGGTCGTTTTTAGCGTATATGCATTAGATTCGACAAAATAATTCAGTAAGGCACTTAATTTAGGCATGTCATATAACGGGTTAAGGTCAAAACAGTTACTTTTTTTTACTACTAGGAGCCAGAGCAATGCTATACATTCCTACAATTTCCTTCTACTTATTTTCCTACACCACATAAAGTTTGACATATACTATTTATCTCTTTTAATCTCCTTTATTGATTGTTACACTTGTTATAATCATAGAGTCGGGAAGATTTGTAGGAATATGATTTATTATTTTCCCTCGGAGTAAATGTTATCGAACGTTACACATATAAAATGAATATTGCATAAGCTTAAACATGTTACTAAACTTTTCAAAAAAATTTGCATAAGATAACAAACTTTAATTTATTTTGGCCGTGTAATAGCAAAATACTTTTTCAAATGTAATAATTTGGTACATGTATTATTTTTCGTTCACTTAATGTTATATACTTTCATGTTTTGTTCTAATTTGCACCAACGTTTACAGGCTACTAGTTAAATTTGTATAAAACCCGGGAAAAAAAAGCCTATATGGAATATTTAATATTTGAGTGTATACATGGATCGTCATTTTGTTTTGTCCCAAATTGCATCTATTGTCTTTAATGGTTTCAAATTGAATTGACAATCCTTAACTTTGCAAAAAAAATTACATCCATAGTCGTTAAACTTCTGTTAATTGGAATAGTCTTATAGCCTTTTCTTTGAATTTTTGTAGTTTCTAACTAAATTTGCATCAGTTTAAAATTTATGAAATAAATTCAAAAAATTTAACAAAAACTAACCTTGGTAAAACTAATTTTTTAAGATTACGAAAATTTTTATAAACTTTTTTCTTTTGCTTAAAACTGTTTTTAAATATATTTAAATTAAAATGAACTTTACATTTTGGGTTCATTGAACTTATAATGAATATATGTAAGCATTACTGAACTGTAAAAATACAACATTTATGTTACTTAACTATCCAAAAATATGGGTTCATTAACTTTGAAAATATGAAATGTAATCTAAATTATAAGTTAAGTAACCAAAATTAGCAAAATGACCCGTACGTGAAACACATTTTCAGAAAAGTTCCATGATATACGGCGTATGAAAATCTGGCGATACACTGTATTTAAAAGATACGCAAAATATGCTTGGAATATTCTTTCTTCATCAACACTCAAGATATCTGGAATACGGCGTATCAAGCTTCTTCATACGCCGTATCGTGTGCCCTAATTTGCAATTATAAATAAAAGCCCTAGCCGGGTTTGTAACATATCATTCACACACCACTCATTACCACATCTGAGTTCCACTCATCACCCTAGCCGTATCGTGCTGTTTTCTGGTAAGATATCACCTTCTTCCCGAGCTTCTCTTGAAAGGTTTTAATGGATATTTAAATAATAGTATGTCCGGATTCGAACTCGAGACTTCGGGATTGCACACATTACGTATGAGAATTGATGTACATAATTAATATAAATAAAACGTTATTGTTATTAATTATTAATCACTAAATAAAACATAACGATAGTTAAATAATTAACAAGGTTTGGTTAACGGTCGTTAAATATTAACTAGAAGGACTAGAGATGAAATTACAAGTCGGGAAAGTTCTAGAATCCCCTTGGGATTGAATAGGCCGATCGGTGGGGGTTTCCAAACCCAATCCCACACAAACTTGGTCACCAAGATATGTTACCTATAAATACACTTCATTGTATTCATTCATAACCTAATCTTGGATCACCAATAACCTAAATTTCTCTCCTTCTCCTCTCCTCTTTGTGTGGCCGGTCGAATACCCTCACCTCAAGGGTGTTTCGATTTTTGCTTAGCTCAAAGATAAAGTGTTTGGTTTATCAGTGATTCAAGGAACTAGCTTCTCCACATCAAATCGCTATTAGTATGTGTGTACAAGAACGAAGAACAAGCACACTTGAGCTTGTGATCTTGGTGGTCGATTTCTTGTGGTGGTCGAATTGTTAAACCCTAAAGTTAGGGTTTTGGTTTTTGTTCTAGTTCAAAGTTTGTTTGGTTTACTTGAATTGCTAAAAGGTACGCGTTTTCTTATTCGGTTAATTACTTACATATATTATTCCTATTGTCTTCCGCTGCTTGCTTTGATGATGTTATTTGTTTTATGTATAATTGTTATGAGTATAAAATTCCAACAGTGGCATCACGAGCCGTTAATATGATGTAATTAATTACCGAAACACATAAAAATTGGATCTTTATGATTATATGCATGCTTTTTATGGTTTCTAGGGTTTTGAATTCGAAACCCTAATTTTTATATATATGGGTCGATTACCCTAATATTTATTTAATTAGGTTTTAATTTTGTAAAACTTGTAGAAACCCTAGGATTGCATGCTTATTTTATGTGGTTAAATTAATGAATAATTGTTATGTGACATGTAATATGCGTATCTTGGGTGTAACCACCCGCATTTTTAGGTTACTTTTTATTTTCGAGAATTTACTATTCACTTTTACTATTCAAATTCACTATTCATCTCGTAAAATTTTTAATCCACATTCTCGTAAGATAAATTATTTTAGTAATAACCTGAGAATTCGACCATCGTTAGATCATTTTCACAAAAGTTATTAAGTAAACATCGTTTTAAAGTTTCGTTTTAGACGGTCCACCGTTTAAATATCACACGCATAACGAAAATCAACTCTGACAATTTTCCTTGGATCAGATAAATTTTTAGATCACTCATGATTAATTTGAGAATTTTTAAGATTTATTATTTTTAATATTACCAAATAAGCCCAGCGCAGAACAAAATAAACTTACGTTTTAAACAATTCTACTTACATCCAGGCTTAACGATTCCTGCACTGTGTTTCTAATTTGTTTTTGACGCTTTTACATTTTTGGAAAAGTCAAACATATTTCCCTCCTCCTTTGACCATAAAGGAATTAAGCTTGTACGTTCTACGTTTTTGCTTAAATCGCGTAACTTTTAAACTTCACAAATAACTGTTAAGTTATCTCGCGTATGACGAAAACCAAAGTTTGACATCTCATATCACTTTTAGACTAATTTTAGTCTACTCAAAATAAATTCACGGTCGTTTCCCTGAAATTTCGTTCTTTTCGGATAAACTGCGAATTACGCGTTTTTGACCCGTATTTTCAGCTTTAAGCAGCATTTTTGCACCCAATGAGACTTATCACCCATTTTATATTTTTATATGGAGTATAATGATGAGTTTCATCATCCCTACAAATTTCGTATTTTTACGATACCCGGTTTACGTTTTATGGCTTCGGTTAGCGATTAACGGAACCAAAACTCACTCCGTAACCAAGATAAGATCAAAACTAACCACATAAGTCATCTTATCTCTTCCATGACAGAACTTAGGGGGGGGGGGGAGTCATCATATTGGTGGCATCATCCTAACCTTGGTTCATTAAGATCATTACAAGTGTCCTAAACCTAACCATGGTTAATATTTAACCCAATATATGGTTAACCAAACTTACCCTCCTATAAATAGCAAGTGATATACATCCCAAAGACCTCCATAAACTGAATTGGGTCGTTCATACTAGTATATTGATATATACACTTGACATAATTTCAATCATAAACAAAGTACTCAACATATCTGCGTATGCCTATTCTAAGGCATTACGGCACAATCATATTTTCCCAATCTCCCAATCATGCATCTACTCATGCATTTTAGGATTACGAAACTTCCTCCAAGACATTGTAACTGGTTACAATGGTCTTTCCTACTTCCCAGACATTATGAGATACAATGGTCTCATTCATTTTTCAAGACACTGTGAGATACAGTGGTCTCTATTATATTCTCAGACACTGTAAATCCTACAGTGATCTCATTTATTTCTCAAGACATTGTGGGTTGCACAATGATCTTTCCATCACTTCTTAGACATTGTGAGTTGCACAATGGTCTCTATTATTTCCTAGACATTGTGAGTTACACAATGGTCTCAACTATTTCTCAGACATTGTGAGTTGCACAATGGTCTCAACTACTCCTCAGATATTGTAAGTTATACAATAGTCTCTAAAAAATTTCTTATAAACATTATATGATATTGTTTTACATGAAACCCGTCATAGTCTATCAATTTCCCTAATGGAAATACAAGAAATGGGATTTCTAAAAGATAAACTGACTCATCATCTACAAAAGCTAAAGTTCAGCAACACTCTCTACATTCATCAAAATTCTCTTCTGAAACCTTCATTGTTAAAGGTTCGTGATTCTAGCCAAGTATGGACTATTTTAGGATTACTTAAGATTTCCTTTCCACACGTATCTACCCATACTATCTTCTATGCAATGGAATGTGAAAACATAAGTTACAAGTCTTTTATGGCCAGGACTTGCAACTGAATGGTTTGATGCCGCCTTTGCTTAGTGGACAATTTCTCAAAAGCTATGGACATATCACAATTATACCTAATTTAGGTATTTGGAAAATTTATCGAACCTCGACTAAATATAGTCTAGTCACCTATATTTAGCCTAGGGATAGTGGAACAGAGTCTGACTAACTATGTTCGACTTAAGTTTTTCAAACACTGAGAACAGTTATACAAGTGTTATATTCAGGTTGATTTCCTACTTAAACTCGATAAACCACCAGAATTCATTAAAAAGATCTAGAGACACGATAGTGTCTTACCACTCAGCAAAATCTTAACATCTCATTTATACTACCTAATTTCATTCTTGAAATTTTCATACATGAGATAATCCGAACTACTATCTTGGGATAGTCATCAAATCTTCTCGTCATTTCTTAGAAGTTCTAGCCTGATTAAGTCTCAAGGATATCATTCCACCATATTCCTTTAAAATTCACTTATGATTTTAAAGAAAACTTTACATCTCTACCTAAGAATAATGGTAAGCGTACGTTACACTCTTCTAATCGTCAACATGACACATCATTATCTAAACCTCATTGAAATTCAGTACGTAAAACTTCAGAGTATCACGTTTCCTTCAAACACTAGTAGACATAAACACTATACGATATAGCCTTCATCCCGAAACCACCTAAGACAGGATCAACTTTGGAAATGGTTTGGATAACCACTTGCCACTAGCAAAACTTTCCCTACAATGACAGTTATCACATCATTACAAACCGTTTTACATCAACAATATCTTACACCTTTGATTAACAACAGTTACCCTAACAACAACAAAACTATTCCATTTGAGGCACTATATAGACGAAAGTGTCAGTCAACCATTTGCTGGACTAAGGTGTTCAGAGATCACCCACGAAACAACTAAGGAAACCATACAAATATAAATTAGGCTTCATGCCGCACACTATCACCAAAAACTCCATGTTAGAAATTAAGGTTTTATTGATAGCCTCGATACAATAAGATATGATTCATTTTGAGAATCGGGAAAATCCAAACTTTAGGTATATTAGACTCTATAAGATTTTAGCTAAACCCTTTAGATTACAACTTAAGCCACATGGTATATAATACATTCTATGACCAAAAATTTGAGAACACAAAGATTAGAATTCGGCGCATACATCCACATTTCCCTAGACAATTCAACATCGGGTAACACATCCTGAATTCCGGGACGGAATTCCCATTAAGGGGGTGAGACTGTAACCACCCGCATTTTTAGGTTACTTTTTATTTTCGAGAATTTACTATTCACTTTTACTATTCAAATTCACTATTCATCTCGTAAAATTTTTAATCCACATTCTCGTAAGATAAATTATTTTAGTAATAACCTGAGAATTCGACCATCGTTAGATCATTTTCACAAAAGTTATTAAGTAAACATCGTTTTAAAGTTTCGTTTTAGACGGTCCACCGTTTAAATATCACACGCATAACGAAAATCAACTCTGACAATTTTCCTTGGATCAGATAAATTTTTAGATCACTCATGATTAATTTGAGAATTTTTAAGATTTATTATTTTTAATATTACCAAATAAGCCCAGCGCAGAACAAAACTAAACTTACGTTTTAAACAATTCTACTTACATCCAGGCTTAACGATTCCTGCACTGTGTTTCTAATTTTTTTTTGACGCTTTTACATTTTTGGAAAAGTCAAACATATTTCCCTCCTCCTTTGACCATAAAGGAATTAAGCTTGTACGTTCTACGTTTTTGCTTAAATCGCGTAACTTTTAAACTTCACAAATAACTGTTAAGTTATCTCGCGTATGACGAAAACCAAAGTTTGACATCTCATATCACTTTTAGACTAATTTTAGTCTACTCAAAATAAATTCACGGTCGTTTCCCTGAAATTTCGTTCTTTTCGGATAAACTGCGAATTACGCGTTTTTGACCCGTATTTCCTGCTTTAAGCAGCATTTTTGCACCCAATGAGACTTATCACCCATTTTATATTTTTATATGGATTATAATGATGAGTTTCATCATCCCTACAAATTTCGTATTTTTACGATACCCGGTTTTACGTTTTATGGCTTCGGTTAGCGATTAACGGAACCAAAACTCACTCCGTAACCAAGATAAGATCAAAACTAACCACATAAGTCATCTTATCTCTTCCATGACAGAACTTAGGGGGGGGAGTCATCATATTGGTGGCATCATCCTAACCTTGGTTCATTAAGATCATTACAAGTGTCCTAAACCTAACCATGGTTAATATTTAACCCAATATATGGTTAACCAAACTTACCCTCCTATAAATAGCAAGTGATATACATTCCAAAGACCTCCATAAACTGAATTGGGTCGTTCATACTCTAAAATATCCATATCTTCCATCATTTGATCCATAAACTCCAAGTTTATGCATAAAAGTTCCAAAGATCAAGCTACTACATCAAATCTCTAGCAAGTTTAAGTGATCTTCTTGAGTTTAAATCCATTCAAGTCACTTATTACTTCATCTCCAACTCTTCATGTTTTCAAGGGTGCCAAGGTGTGGAAAGCTAGCTCAATCCAAAGTCTTAAGCGATCAATCAATGTCCTATCCTTACTAAGTTACACATTTCTTATTGAAAGCCAAAAGTTGTAAGCAACTTATCACCACCATCATCTCATCTTTATTATTCATAATCTTAACTATTTCATGCCATATATATAGTTACTATGTTGATTCATGATATACATATACTCAATCACTTGTTTTAATTCACATATTGTCATAAAAGTAACAAACTAGTAAACTAGTCATATTATACACGTATGAGACCATTAAAAACAGTAACATAAGGACTTTATAACTTACATAATATGGTAGACAAGATAAAAAGGTAAACATAGCAACTTGAACCACCCGAAACGGACAAACGAGTCAAAAGTTATAGGCAAAAGAAGTTAGCGAAACCAAAACGCCAAAACTACCATTTTGAAACTGTTAAGGGTTCTGCCATTTTGAAAGTCATACTTCTGGTCCGAATCATAAAAAAGTTAAAACACGACATTTTCCTTCAATAACAAAGAAGCTCGGACCTTGAAAACGCTTAAACGGGCCATAAATCTTTCAAAAACAGAAACTGCCGTAAATATAGTCTCATAACTATACTTTTGTCACAACTAAAAGCAAACCAAGAGGCCTAATGGCCATAAACCAAGACCACGGCTACGGCTAAGACCAAAGTTGAGTCTCAAGACCATGGTAGTCAAGACCAAAGTCACGGCAAGGCCATGGCTAAAGCCTCAAGGCTTGTTTACCCAAGATCGTTAACTAAGGTAATCATATATATGAAACGACGAGAACTTGTAATAACCAACTTTACAATTTAGAAACTTGTAAGCTTTTCTTTAAACACTTGTGATATAAATTATGACGATATTTGTAATAACCATTATGATTCCTAATCAAAACCAAACAACCTTGTAACTTGTGTTTACAAACCATATGACACTTATGATATATAAATAAAACTTATGTTTTATCTACTAAGTGCTACAAAACTAGGGAGCTTCATGTGAGGGGTTTCATTTGAGTAAAACGTATCGACGAGTTGCTGGATTTACGATTTAAAGTGTCCTAGCTCCTCGAACGTTTACTACATGACCTCTGAATTATGATGGCCCGAACGGTAGTACGATATATATAAACTATACACGTTTTCACAACTAGACCATTTCTATAAACGACATATACATAAACCATGTACTACATCGTGATCAACATAGAAATATATATAGAATGGTTTATGTTTTCCTAAACATTATTCCAAACCTAAGTCGCAACATCCTATTCTAGGTTGCTCGTAGAAGTTCTCACGGCATATCCATCATTATCATTATACATGTGATATCATTTACTCTGAGGTGAGTTCATAGCCCCACTTTCTATTACTTAATTGTTTTACAAACCCTTGGGGGAGATACATGCTTTATTTTAAACCGAACACATTTCTTTCAAATTATATACTTATCTGATTGTTATTAGCACTAAGTTACCGCATTTGCCAAACTTAAGTCCCTTAATCATGAATCATTAATCACTATGTGAGAGTGGGCGCGAATATTGTGAATAGATCTATTGGGATTGACGAATCCCGTTTGTGTTGGCCCCATTAAAGGCAAACAAACGCACTATATTTGAGTAACATTGGTAAAAACGGCAATTTTACCTGATAGGGCACGCACCGACATTTTCTCCAATTAATTTTGGAACACGTTAACGCCTTGATTGCATGATGCTTAGTCTAATAATAACTGTTTTGGTTTTCAAACCATTGGTGTGAATTTATAACTCACACTACAAACATAATGTGTTCAACCATCAAACAAACTCTATGAATTTCACTCAACCTTTGTGTTGACAGTTTTAAGCATGTATTTCAGGTCCATAATGTCGGAAGCTGGCACGGAAGAGCAAGGACTAGATCAAGAAGGCTATAAATTTTATTATCATTCGAAAACCCATTTAATGTATTTTGTAAACAATGGAACCATCTGGGACCTCATTTTTGTAAACTCTGATATTTATATAAATCGAATGATAAATCTTTTAAAACGACTCCATTAGAGTACGTTTTCTATTGTTATGACTGTTGTGCCATGAAGTAACACCCAGTTTGAATTCCGCTGCGTATCACGAAATTGGGGGTGTTACATTGGGTGATAATTGTTATGCGGAATCCATGGTGGAACATGCATGTTTTGCCATGGAGTATTGTTTATTGTATATTGATTAATTGTTAAGTGGTACACACATGTTTTATTTATTTAATAATTATAAAATTGGGGAAGACCTCAATTATAACTAATAAAATTCGTTGTGTGCTAATTGGTATACTATTAACTTTGGCTTACGCAATCGACTTGTCGATGTATGTGGCTCATCTACCTTGCGAGATGAAAGTCCTAGTTAATGTATGCATTTATTTACGCCTAGAATTGTTATTAGAGTTTATTGAAATAATTATGCATGTGGCTAATTGTTTTTACATATGTTAAATTGTTTAGTTATATGTTTGTATTATTTGAGTGTGTTTAATTTTTATTAAAATGCTTTTTTGTTTATATATTGTTTGACATGTTAGTAAGCAAAAAGGGTTTTTTATGAATAGAAAATTAAATGGACTAAATAATGGCGAAATTGATTTGTTATCTAAGAATTATTCTTGTACTTTTAATCGACTGATGCGACTGTACTAAATGGTTAGAACGGCTCACCCACTAGAACAAACTATAAAGGGGTATTTAAGAAGTGAGCATAGTCTCACTGAATGGATGTCTAAGGTTATGCTTCAGCGCTTACCTGGTCCTCTGCCCCCTGTGCGTTCGATTGGAGCTACCTAGTATAACCATTCTATGTACGAAGCATCTTAGTGCAAAGTTGTAAGTTTCTCAACGCATCGATTAAAACTTTGTAGAATTCAATCTTAGCAATTAAAATCTTTTAGTAAGTTTTTCGAAAATTTTATGTTATAAAGTTGTATGCATGCTTCTTTATACATAAGTTTTGATTACACATCAAAAATTACACCCTTTAAATTTAAGTTTATGCCATCTAATGATATGAAACACTTGAAGTTGTAATTTAGTTATGTGAGACCTTGATCTAGATTACAATAACGAGGTGAATTATTTTGTTGTGTGAGACCTCAGCTTTATGATTTGCAGTTTCTAAATTAGACAACTTAATTAAGTTAGTTAGTGAGACCTATAACTTAAGGCATAAGATGGGATAAAACATGCTTACGTTTTGCATTAATTGTTTTGGCAAAATTGTAAATCCCATAATTTTTGGAATTGAAAACTTGTTTGTCAATTATCGTTTTTCAACGATTACCTATTCTATACTTTCACCACTAGCAGATCAACTGATGTGGTGGAACTATGATAATGAGGATCCAAAATTCAAGGAAAATTCTATGGTTAATATGAATATTGACCAAAGGGTATTTTATTTTCTTGAATGTTTACTTATCGAAAGTACTAACTTTTGAACTTTTATTTCTGTAGAAATGGCTCAAGCTGAATCTACTGCACTAGCCTCGTCGTTCAAATCTATGTTTGATCGAGAGAAATTGACTGGTAGCGCGAATTTCAATGATTGGTATCGGCAACTCAGAATTGTCTTGAGGGTTGCCAAAAGACTCAATTATTTGACTACGCCTTGTCCTCCTGAACCTGCAGCTGATGCTACTGCTGAAGCACGAGCTACATGGCAATCTGAGTATGACAAGTATAATGAGGTCGCCTGCATTATGCTCGGGAGTATGAACTCAAGCTTGCAAAAGCAATTTGAGAATTACTTCCCTAATCTCATGCTGGAAGAATTGCAAAGGTTGTTTGAAAAGCCTGTGACTGTAGAGCTGTATGACTTGATTGATGCTCTTCATAGTTGCAAGCAAGGAGAAGGGAAACCTGTAAGCGCCCACTGCCTGGAAATGATGAGTTACATGGACCAGTTGGGGCGTTTGAACTATGTCTACCCTAATGACATACAAATTGGCCTGATCAACAGATCCCTTAACAAGGAATTTGATGGTTTCGTGCGCAATTATAATATGCATTGCACGGGGAAGACAGTCAGTGAGGTACATGCAATGCTCATTGATTACGAAAAAGGTTTGCCCAAGAAGGCCTCTACACCTGCGGTTTTGACCATCCAGAAGGGTAGAATTTCTAAGCCTAATAAGCCGCTAGCGAACAAGAAAGGGAAAGGTAAGGGTAAAGCTGATAAGGGAAAACAAGTTATGACTTATCAGCAAGAACCCAAGAAGTACCCTCCCAAAAAGCGTGAGAATCCGAAGAAGGATCAGGCTTGTCATCACTGCACCGAGGTTGGACACTGGAAGAGGAATTGTCCATTGTACCTTGATGAGTTGCGCAATAAGAGGTATAAAAATACTGGCACTGTGGCCAGTACTTCAGGTACTCTTTTGATGATAGAATTATTTGCTTTTCCTCATAAAATAAATTCCTGGGTATATGATACTGGATGTGGTATTCACATATGTAATACACTGCAGGGACTTAGAGGAGCAAGGAAGCTTGCCTATGGACAGCAATACCTGCACGTGGGTAATGGAGCACATGCAGTCGTTGAAGCTATAGGCACGTTTGATTTAGTTTTACCTTCGGGTTTAGTACTGTCATTAAACGATTGTCATTACGCACCTTCCATTGTTAGGGGTGTCGTTTCTGTTTCCTTGTTAAAAGATATCGGTTTTGTTCATACATTTACTGATTATGGAATTTCTGTTTCTTTAAATGATGTTTTTTACTTTAATGTTATTCCAGTAAATGGTGTGTTTGAAATTGATTTGCATGATAATGTTGTTGATAAAAATAATTATGTCTTTAGCATCAATAATAAAAGAATCAAAGGTGATTTGGATTCTTCATTTCTTTGGCATTGTAGACTTGCTCATATAGGCAAGAAACGCATGCAACAGCTGCAACACGATGGGCTTTTGCAAGACATCAATGATGAATCATTTGATAAATGCGAATCTTGCATATCTGGGAAGATGACCAAGAAACCTTTTACAAATAGTTTAGAAAGGGCTTCTGATCTTCTTGGTGTGATACATACTGACGTATGTGGACCACTAAGACATGTGTCAAGAAAGGGTGCTAGCTACTTCTTAACCTTTACTGATGATTTCAGTCGTTATGGTTATGTTTATTTACTTAAACATAAACATGAAGTCTTTGAAACATTTAAGGTTTTTAAGAGTGAAGTAGAACTGCAACTAGGAAAGAAGATTAAAGCTCTTCGATTTGATAGAGGTGGTGAATATTTAAGCCAAGAGTTTAAAGATTATTTAGCTGAGTGTGGTATTGTCCAGCAACTCACATCTCCTTATACTCTACAACAAAATGGTGTATCTGAGAGAAGAAATCGTACATTGCTAGACATGGTGCGATCGATGTTTAATCTTACTACTCTTCCCTTATCCTTTTGGGATTATGCTTTGGAAACTGCTGTTCGCATATTGTATATGGTTCCAACTAAGAAGGTTGATAAGACTCCTTATGAAGTGTGGTATGGGAAACCTCCCAACTTGTCTTACTTAAAGGTCTGGGGTTGTGAGGCGTTTGTTAAACGTGACTCTGCTGATAAGCTGCAACAAAGATCTGTTAAGTGTGTCTTCGTAGGATACCCAAAGGAAACTATGGGTTACTACTTCTACTTTCCACCTGAAAACAAAGTAATTGTTGCTAGGTATGGAGACTTTCTTGAAAAGGATCTCATATCTCATGAATTCAGTAGGAGAGTATATGATCTGGAAGATGATCAAGAAGATACAACACCTTCTGAGAACACTAGCCAACCTCAAGTAGAACCTGAAAGTCTGGGCGATCCACCTGAGATTGAAGTGGTTCCCATTCGTAGATCTGCAAGGACTACGCGTGCACCTGAGCGTCTATGTCTCAACGTAGAAGCTGAGGAAAATATGTTAGGGAATCTTGGTGAACCTGCTAACTATAAAGCTGCCATGATGAGTCCTGAAAAGGAAAAATGGCGAGTTGCAATGAATGGGGAAATGCAATCCATGAAAGATAACGAAGTCTGGATAGAGGTTGACTTACCTCCAAATGCTAAGGTAGTTGGAAGTAAGTGGCTCTTTAAGATAAAGACTGACATGGATGGCAATGCACACACCTATAAAGCTCGTCTTGTAGCTCAAGGTTATACTCAAACCTATGGGGTAGACTACGAGGAGACATTTTCTCCTGTAGCAGACATTAGAGCTATTAGGATTCTTATAGCCATAGCTGCGTACTATGACTATGAGATATGGCAAATGGATGTCAAAACTGCCTTCTTAAACGGTCGCCTAGATGAGGACATCTATATGGCGCAGCCTGAAGGGTTTGTGAATCCAAAGTTTCCGAAGCGTGTATGCAAACTTCAAAGATCCATTTATGGGTTGAAGCAAGCGTCAAGGAAATGGAACAAGAAGTTTGATGAAGAAATCAAGAAATTTGGTTTCACTCAAAATCTTGATGAGCCATGTGTGTATCACAAAGCTAGTGGGAGTAATGTTATTTTCCTTGTCTTATATGTCGATGACATATTGATCATGGGAAAAGACATTCCAAGTATGCAAGATGTAAAGTCTTATCTTGGAGAGTGCTTTTCTATGAAGGACTTAGGGGAAGCAGCATTTATTCTGGGAATCAAGATCTACAGAGATAGATCAAGGCGGTTAATTGGACTAAGCCAAAGTGCTTACATTGATAAAATACTGAAGAGATTTAGTATGCAAAATTCCAAGAAGGGATATTTGCCGATGCAAGTTGAACATGGCTTAAGTAATAAACTATGCGCGTCAACACCTGCTGAGGTGGAATACATGAGGAAAGTTCCTTATGCTTCGGCTGTAGGATCTATCATGTATGCTGTGAGATGTACAAGGCCTGATGTGGCGTTTGCACAGAACATTACCAGTCGGTATCAACAGAACCCAGGTGTGAAACACTGGCAAGCTGTTAAGAACATTCTTAAGTATCTAAGGGCTACTAAAGATATGTTTCTAGTGTATGGAGGAAATCCAGATGCAGAACTTGATGTTACAGGTTTTTGCGATGCGTCATTCCAAACTGATAAAGATGATACGAAGTCTCAGACGGGTTATGTCTTTGTCATTAATGGAGGAGCAGTTGACTGGAAGAGCAAGAAGCAAACAACGGTTGCGATGTCTATTACAGAAGCTGAGTACATAGCTGCTTCAGAAGCTGCGAATGGAAGCTGTTTGGATTAGGAAATTCATTTCGGGACTCGGAGTAATGCCCTCAATCGAATTACCTTTAAATGTGTATTGTGACAACTCTGCTGCAATAACATTTGCCAATGAGCCTGGAGTCATGAAAGGCGCCAGACATTTTCCTCGTCGATATCACTATGTTAGAGAACAAGTCGACATAGGGGAAATCAATCTACTCAAAGTTCATACAGATGATAATCTAGCTGATCCCTTTACGAAACCTTTGCCAAAAGATAAACTTACTGACCATGCTGATGGGATAGGACTTCGTTTAGCTAGTAGTTTCATGCAGATATGTGATTAGTATTTGGATAAAGGATGTTATGAACAAATATTACTTTAATGAAATAAAATAGTTGTTTATGTTTATTTTTCATTTTCTTAATATTATATCCTATATTTGCATGTTTAATCCGTGAGTAACTTATGTTATTCTAAATAGTCCGTTGTCAATCAATGATGTGGGAATGTCATTGAATTAAGACAAATCTGAGTTTTGGTAGAATATACTTCTAAAGTATATTGATGCGCGGGACATACCAGATTCACATGATATTCAATGAATTGAATATAGGACTCATCCCAACTTTACATGATGATACTTTTGGATTTTATCATTAAGTATATCATGAAGTGTTTATCCTCAGACTTGAGATACCAGATAACTGATATGAATGTAGTGCATTTGTGTAAGATAGTCTAACGCTAACCGTAACTGGTAGTTATAAGGACTATTTTCGGAAGTGTTGCAAAATTCATGAGTTATGTTTGTAGTCAAGAGAATTTGTTCATTTGAATTTGTTTCAAAGCATAATACTATATTTGGGCCCCTCGTAGGGTTGACAAGATGTTTGTATGGCCATACCCAAGATCTATCTGGAATACGTTCAGATGATTTGGTAATCTTGTTCAATCATATACAACGAGAAACAGAATATTAACTTATGAAATGACTTGATCCATATTCATAGTTAATGTAGTATTAGTAACAAAAGGATAAGTAAAAATGATGAATCATTAAATGGTTTTTTCCAGGAGACCATGCTCGATTCGATCTGGGGGCGTTGGCGTGTGAAAGCTAGACTAACCAATGTCATTGCTATATTTAGTAATATCCAAGTGGGAGCTGAAAGGTTTTAATGGATATTTAAATAATAGTATGTCCGGATTCGAACTCGAGACTTCGGGATTGCACACATTACGTATGAGAATTGATGTACATAATTAATATAAATAAAACGTTATTGTTATTAATTATTAATCACTAAATAAAACATAACGATAGTTAAATAATTAACGAGGTTTGGTTAACGGTCGTTAAATATTAACTAGAAGGACTAGAGACGAAATTACAAGTCGGGAAAGTTCTAGAATCCCCTTGGGATTGAATAGGCCGATCGGTGGGGGTTTCCAAACCCAATCCCACACAAACTTGGTCACCAAGATATGTTACCTATAAATACAATTCATTGTATTCATTCATAACCTAATCTTGGATCACCAATAACCTAAATTTCTCTCCTTCTCCTCTCCTCTTTGTGTGGCCGGTCGAATACCCTCACCTCAAGGGTGTTTCGATTTTTGCTTAGCTCAAAGATAAAGTGTTTGGTTTATTAGTGATTCAAGGAACTAGCTTCTCCACATCAAATCGCTATTAGTACGTGTGTACAAGAACGAAGAAGCACACTTGAGCTTGTGATCTTGGTGGTCGATTTCTTGTGGTGGTCGAATTGTTAAACCCTAAAGTTAGGGTTTTGGTTTTTGTTCTAGTTCAAAGTTTGTTTGGTTTACTTGAATTGCTAAAAGGTACGCGTTTTCTTATTCGGTTAATTACTTACATATATTATTCCTATTGTTTTCCGCTGCTTGCTTTGATGATGTTATTTGTTTTATGTATAATTGTTATGAGTATAAAATTCCAACATCTCTATCATTCTGCAGGTCGCATACCTTAACGATACATCTCATCTCATAATTCATAATGTTCGTATAACATTTATATTGCGTCATTTCAGTATACCACCTCTTTTAGTTGTCGGACTAAATGAAGAACAAGCCATTGAGCAAGCCAATGGGGACATTTTGATCTTTACATCAGGATTTAATCCTATGAAGAATTCCATCTCCGGGTATGTGATTTTCCGGTCCTATCTTCATATTTACCTACATCAAGTTATAATATTGCAATCACTACTACACAAACAGGTTTTTCCCACAGTCAAATCCGTGGGAAATCCCGTGGAAAAAGGCCCTTTTCCACGGATTTCACACGAAATATTTTCCCACCAATTTTCCCACGGTCGTTGACTATTTTCACACCAAATTTGCCGTCCCTAATCTGTGGGAAAAATTACCCACGGATTTCTCACGTATATTTTCCCACAATTTTATGGCAAAAATTTCCCACTAATGTTCCACAAAAAATTTTTGCCACATATTTCCAACGATTTGCTTATGACAGATTTTTCACGGTTTTCACACAACTCTTTCCAATGAATTTCCCACAGACAATCTTCCCACGGATTTCCTATGTCATTCCGACTAAGAATTCCGGCCAATAATATTCCGACGAACTATTTTTTGCAGACTCAACAGCTCATTCTTTTAGTAAATTTCGTAATTAAATATTTTATTGTATATCCGGTAATACAAAAACTAAAATTCCAGTACTCTAATCATCAACTACATTTATCTAATATCTAAATAGAACAAATTCATATATAAATCAATGGTCCAAATCACATAAATCAGCCATTAAAATTACATAAGATACAAAAGAGTTACAGTATATGTTATGAAACAACAAATAGTTTATAAATACTACTACAAAAACCCATAATTCTTCAAAAGCTTCTTGATTTTCCGGCGGGTCTTTTATTTTCTAGCATCTCATTACCCATTTGTTTCCCGTCGAGTCTTTTCTTGGAAGAAGGTGCAGTCTTTGAGCATGCCGTTGAGTCTTTTCTTGTAGTGGTGGTTTGAATTAGTGTTAGTGAAAATAACCTATAAAAAATTATGGCAAAAAGAATTAGATTTTAAAATAACCAAATAAGATCCTAACGATAAATACATAACAGTTGCACGAAGTCACTATGCAGCTAATAACCAAATAAGATCCTAATGAAAATCACCAATGGAACAAAGAGGATGCTGAAATTTACGGAAGTAATTTTCCCTAAAAGAAGCTAATTTTTTTTATTGGTGGTGGTTGAATCTGAGATGGAGAAAGAGAGAGATGAGAAATAAGTGATCGGGGAGTATTTGTTTTAGTTGCATCTTGGCCATTAAAGATGACATGTTGGCAATCCATGTGAAGTCATCCAAAGGTCTAATATACTTCCCTTACATACACAATAAAATTACAATATATGTTGTAAAAAGAAAAGTGAATAAAATGAGAAAATCACAAAGTTACAACCAAACATTTAGTTTTTAGCTAAAGATTTTTATCTTACTATTTTGATTGTTAGTTATCTTATAAGATTTGTGACTAATTTATTTTGTAACATAAAAATATATGTTTTTATCATTAACTTTAACACGCGATCTACATGTATTGGTATCGAGAATGCTCTTTAAGAACTTATATACGATTTAACAGTTAACTCGTTTTTAGACATGTTTCAAATAAACTTTTTTTTTGTAACGGAGTTTTTTTACAACATACCCCACCTATCTCGCAAATAATATTTTACATATATCTTCAATAAAACTTGAACTTACAAACTCTCGGTTAATGAACAATTCACATATCGTTGGGCCAAAAGCCTCTGGCGACATATCTCAAACAATAGTTGAACGCCGAATTAATTGATCGATAGATCACAAGATAAATCACAAATGTATTGTGTAAGTAACATCATAAACACATTTAAAGATAATTTTTTTAGGTAAATTTGTGTGAAATTAACGTTAATGAGAAAAAGTCAATCTATGTATATATATAAAAAATGACAAGGTGGGTGAATAATATTTAATTGATCGTTAGTAGTCAATTTATGTATACCATCCCGACATAAATGATCCGATCTATAAATTACAATCGCGATAACTCAAAAAATCCAAAAAACAACGCCATCCAAAACAACAGAAAAGTGGGCAATCACCCGACAGAAAATACAGGGACGTTTGAAATACCGGTCATGGCCCTCACATACCCTTACAAGTAATACCAAACATACTCGTGTAGATATTCATCCATATGCATTGATATGATACACAAAAAAGTTATACTAAACCTACACATACACATGATACTAGTATAAATAGTTACATTAATAAACGAAATCATATAATATGAAACTAAAAACACATATGAAGACACTAGACGAGTACCCGTGCATAGCAATAGGATTTTATAGCGGCAAATCGCTATAGTGATATTTTGGTTACAAAAATAATGTTTTGGTTAAGTGTTTTTTGTAAAATTTCGTTGATATACACGGGTACTCGTCTAGTGTATTATTTATTGCTTCAATGCTTAACCAAAGTGCTTTAATAGTTGCCATATTTTCAAGCAATATTTTTAATAGTTTCCTTAATATATTTATGTGGATCAATACTTTCCATGAATGATTTAATATTTCATTCGATAGATTAAGTTTTAAGATTAATTAAGGGTAATTTAGGCAAAAATATAAAGACGGTATTTTTGTGAAATAGTTACTTTATATATATATAAATATATATATATAAAAAAAAAAAAAAAAAAAAAAAAAAAAAAAAAAAAAAACGTGTGAAATTCGTGAGTAATGAAGCTAAAAATTTTCACATACTTTTGGCCGTGGCTAATATGTGTGAAATGTGCCACAAGTTTCCCACAGATGTCTAATAACACAAATAGTGTGAATATGGACGCAAATTTGTGGGAAATTTGCGACGTATTTCACACCAAAACTTGGTCAACACTTTAGTGTGTAAAGAGTGGGAAATCCGTGGGAAATTTATGACATATTTCCCACTAAAACTTGGTCAACAATTTGGTGTGTAATTTGTCAGTTTTCCGTGTGAAATTTCACACAGTTTCGTTTTGGTGGGAAATTTTTTGTGGGAAAATCCAATTTGTGTAGTAGTGAATTGCATGGTGCTTTTAGTTTTGTGTCAAATACTATTACAAACTCTTTATCCTTTATATCTGTATATGCGACGGCAGGAGAAGACACTCATGAAGCTTATTGTCAGTGCTAAGACAGATAAAGTTCTTGGTGCATCAATGTGTAGGCCAGATGCAACAGAAATTATGAAGGTAGATTTAATCACTTTTAATGCTTCAAAAACTGTAAATGCACTCACTTGTGGTTTTTACTATGATTTTGTGTGATTCGATCAAGGGAGAGGTTTGGTATGTCAGGCTTAGGCTTGGTTCTTACCTGGGCAAGCTGAGAAAACTTGGTTCTGAACCAGCTTATCAAAGGCTGCAGCCTTGGGTCTTGGGTTTGTTTTTAAAGGTTCCGATTAGCATAAAGTTCAACCTCCAACTGAAGTTACAAATAACCCCTATTGAAACATCAATTAGCGGCTAAGAGGTTACAAAAGTACAAGTCACTAGAGGGCTAAATTCTCAAGTGACTTATATGCTTGTATCATACTTGTCTCATCTAGGAATTTTCCGGTACTAAGGCTCATATTCATCTGAGACTGTTCGTTAAAAATCCGTTTTCATATGAATGGGTTGCTTGGGCCATGCTAAATTTTTAACGGGGGTCAAACTTGCAATACAATAAAAATAGCTAAATAGAAACGGCGGAATGGGTTGAAAGGCGCACAAACCTTATGTTTGTAATAGTACCTGACACACCTATTTATATAACATTTACAATGGTGGGTAAGATGTGTTTAAACTGAGGTTGATATTAATAAGCGACATGGAGAACAGACCCGTTACTGAGATATGACAACTCTTTTTGAAAGTCATAGTAATAAGAACTGTGTGGTCTAACTTCATTCAAAAAAGAAATGGTGTAAGTGGAAGGGTCTAGTCGTTCTAAAAAACGAACAAAAGCGTATAAAAATGGATAAAGACGTATAAAAACGTATAAAAACGGAACTTCTAACGTATTAATAGTCAAATAAATAATAAAAAAATTAGGGACTAAATTTGTGATACTATAAAAATTAGAGCCGAAAATGTATAAAAATTTGAGGACTAAAAAAATTAGGGACTAAATTCGTTATATCTCACAAACCATATGGAGCTTACTTTTAAACATAAGAGGGTATTTATGAAGCTTGAATTTTTTTGCAAAGAAACAAAAAGAAGTCATATCTCGGTACACTAGGCATCAGTCGTCCAAGAAATTAGATAGACTAGTGTCTTACACACATGTACTTGTTTCTTACAAATGTAGGGACACATGTCAATATTTTAGATGAGTCGCCTAAAATCATCCGAGGCGAGAGTCGCCTCGGGTCATTTTGAGAAAGAAAAAAAAAGTCACTTGGGGTAAGTACGATTGTACTATGGGGTCAAGTAGGGAATTAGCTCTATGTAATAATAATTGCGTGAACTTGAACCCATAACCATGTGGCAGTCGAGACATAAATCGGGAAAAGTTGAGCTTTTCTTCTCTTATGTATAAACTGGTATTATTTGCAACACTTTTTAGACTTTTCTTTGACAATTATAAGATTTTCACTGAGGTCTGAACCTTGATTTGTTGTGATACGTGAGTTGTCCACCAATCAAGAAGTTATCGGTCAAGTAAAAATGTGAAAAAATCATCGTCCAAAAAAAAATTAGTAGACTTGTATTTATATTTTGCTACATTGAAGATTGCACTACTCGACAACTATCGAGCCATTAGCAACATGCTGATAATAAGAAAATAATGCTTTAAAAGTTTATACCACACTTTGTAAACATCACTCCTTTAGTCCTAAGAACTTTCAATATATATTGAAGATATATGATATAGCCGGTCAACAAAAGACAAACACTCTATAATCAATGATACATATACTTTTCTGTTTACATCCCCACTTCCGTATATAAGAACCGCATGGGCATTCCAAACAATTTATAAGAACTAATTCTGTAATACAAACCCTATGAGAATCGGTAACGATTCTTACAACTCTCTCATCCGGCATTATTGTAATCAAAGAACAAGTTCAAGAAGGTAACTGAAGCCTTACATTGTTCTTCCAGCTGCATTGTAAATGGGAAACCGTCACCACACAAATTATCAGCAATAGTCACTAAAAGTGTAAATGAAACATTTATTCCAAACTGGGCGGGTCTAACAAGTCGGAATGGGTCATTTTGATACGGGTGTGAATGATAGTGTGTTACATATGACAACAAAAGCTTTATTCTTCGAATATATAGATTTTTATATAAAACAATTCAGGATACACTATAGGCGACTATTGCCTCATTTGACCCGTTAGACCCATTTGATCCATTTCTTACTTATAAAACTTTCTAAGTTTACTCATTTGATGTATTAGATGTGAAAATATCCCAAATCGGTCCATTCATAAGTAAATGGGTCGAGATTGCCAAATCTAATGGTAACATGTAATCATTTAGTTTATGACATGTTGCATTTACCTTTCGAAGTAGTAATAGAACAAATCAGCATAGAGCAACGTCTGGACTAACCCTGCTATCCAAGCTGCAACACCAGACAAAGTATTAATATAGTCCATAAGGCTCGTGAATTCGATATGAATGAAAACACTGGCTTCTGATATTAACGCCTAAACAGCTTCTTTAGTGTGAATTAAAGAGAGAAAGAGAGACATACTGATCCAATGGACATAACGGGGTTCAGTGAAGTAACGGTAAATCCAGTTCAGAATGTATAAACCTCGGTATGCGCTACAAAAAGCAATACAAATTGATGTTCAAAATATACAATGCACTTGTATCTGAACGGCTAAACCTACAATGCAATTTGAATTAGTACTGCAAAATTTTATTACCCAAGAAGAAAAACATATTGGCCAGTCAAGTTATCGATGTTTCCTGTTCTTTGCAGCAAGACTAGCTGAGGAAGTATGGCAACTGCTTCCAGATATAAGGAGAATGTCCACATTACCTGCTCAAAAGACATTGTTAAATAATCAGTGATAAAAACTAGAGGTGGTAATCCCGATAAATAGATATTAAAACATTATAAATTTTGTATTTGGCACGCAGATTATTTAACAAAAAGTCAGCAACTATAATTTCAACCCCTAACACATCTGTTTGACCTATTATCCAACTCGCCCATGTTGCTGATTTTCCACCACCTCCAATATAAACCAAAAATAACTTTCATAAAAACTTTGCCTGGTTGATATGGTGCATTTTTGTAAGGTAATTTGAGACAGTAGAACACGATATGAACAAAACTGAAATACATAACATATACCGTATGCTTATATAATGTTTTGGGTTCTTAATGATTCTGAGGCGTGGATACACAGGAACGCGCTCATGCAACCGATCCCACTGTCGACCTTGAAGGTACGCCGGGAATCGTTATAGGTAAGCTGCTATAGTAACATGTTTCTGAAATGGGTTTGCTGTACAACATATGCTTTCTTTTTTGTAAGTAAAGTACTATAGATGCCTTCTACAATAGCTGTACTATACGCTTTTAGTGCATAGCAGTATGGTTACATTTGTGGCCTTATTTTTCAAAGCTGAGCGTGCCTAGCGTAGATGGTTTTAGAATTAGGATGACATTTTTTTGGCTGCTATGTTTTGGCCACCCGTAATGATAGACAAAATCTATGTACATATTGTTAATAACGATTATATTCTGTACATCTATACTAAACCATAACTCTTATTTTAAAATAAAAGTGGAGGTCTTTAATGATTGATGCCATGTCAAGTATCATATGCAAATATGCAATGTATATAGCAATAATTTTGAAACTAAATTGTATTGTATATTGTTTGTTAATAGACACAATGTATCACATATTAGACTTTCTAGATACAGATTGTCTATCGTTACTCATCATAGGCCGTCGGGATGGTTTTGTGACCCCTCTATTGTTACTCATCATAGGCCGTCGGGATGGTTTTGTGACCCCGCCTGTTGATGCTAACGTCGCGTTTGTTATTTTGTAGAGCACAATTTTGTACTTCAATTGTTTTAATTGATATATGTTGTTTGTAGTTTATGGTTTTTTAGAATATATATATATATATATATATATATATATATATAGTGTAGAGTTATTGTAAGAACCAAATAAATTGCGAGAACTGCGAGAACCACCTTTTTACTCTTAATAATGCACAATGTACATATGTCAATGCAAAATGGTTTTTTGGAAAATATACACAATTTAATTTGAATGAAAAAAATAAATGAGGGGTAATATGGGAATTAAATTATCCCACGAAAATAGGATCTTATACAAAACCGTTCAAAACCTGTATTCATTCTTTTCACAAATATGTTTCTCTTCCTCTGATAACCCTAACCTAAAAACGCCTCCCCTACACCTCTTCCTCATCTCAACCCTAGCCTCCTACTTCTCCATTTTAGTTCAAATCCGATGATTGCTACTATACAGGTGCATGCATCTTTTAGAAATTCTATAGAAAAGTTATAATTAATTATGATTTTCGGGGTTTTTTGGCTTTTGATATCGAGATCGGATCTGAAATTTAAAATTTTGGCTTTTGGGTTTTTGGTTTTTGGTTTTTGGTTTTTGGCTTTTGATATCGAGATCGGATCTTAAATTTAAAATTATTTCGGGGTTAATAGAAAAGTTAAAATTATGGTTTTTGATATGATCCCAATCGAAATATTTAGAAATTCTTTTTTGGGGCTTTCGATCTAAAAACGAATATGTGATTCGATCTCAAACTTTTTTTGGTTAATAGTTATGATTTTCGGGGTTGGATTGTCGGAGGATGAGGAAGAGGGGAAGGGGAGAGGGAAGAAGGTGATGATGAGTAGTGCGGCGTTGGGGAAATGATTTTTTGATATGTTCATTCCCAGATCGGGAAGTCGCAGCAACACAAAAATCAATTTGTGGCATGTGAGTAATCTTAGCACCATGTTTTACACCATATA